>PVIW01001129.1:287165-336363 GCA_004026585.1 Noctilio leporinus
CCCCCCCCCCCCCCCAACTATAATTTGGAGAAGGGAAGAATCCTTTATGGTTAGGTCACCTACTATTCTGTGCTAAGCGCCTAGTCCAGTACCTTGGATATGTAACTAGTTAGCAGGTTTTAAAATTGTATTGAATGCTTAGATGGAAGATGAGGTGAACTTGATTCTGACTCTTGGAGCTCAGAGTCTACACGATCAATATAAGGGTATTCTAAGATTTATATAATAGGGTAAGAATATGGTGCTATGTAGTCGGTGGTGAAGGAAAGCAGTCACAAAAGGAGAGATTGAAACGGCAGAGGGTACTCAAGGCCAAGGTAAGCTCTGAGAGGAATAACATTTGAAATGGCTAAAAGCTGGTAAAACGAGGTTAGGCTGAACAAGGAAAAAGCCAAGCCACAGTACTTTAGATCTAGGGTTCGCATTTGTGTTGTAAGCAGAAGAATGATTCTTAACATTTGCAGTTTAAAAGTCCATCTTGGTGTTGGAGCAATCCAGTGGGGGTTTCAAAACAGGAAGACTGTCCAAGTTCTCCAGGGAGGAGTGGACACTATCTTGCTGTAGAGTGGTGATGGCTGAAGGAGAAAAGTGGACAGACTTGAGAGATCTGGAATATTTGGTAAGACTTGGATTATTATGGGTTTATGGGAAAGGAAAAGGGGGAGGCCCAGAACATATCCTTGGTTGAAGAAATCCCATTCTGATAGGTGAAGCTGAGAGCCACAGTACTGTGAATGGAGGGTTGTCTAGGGAGTCTACAGTAAAGGATCCAGGGCTTAACTCTGAGTAACCCAATGTTTAAAAACACATTAAAAGGAACAGAAAAAAGACTAGGATGGAAGTATTTTAAGGAGGTGTTTGCAATTCTGTCATGTTCTGCTGAGGTAAGATAAGGATTATCCTTTAAATTTAGTGGTAGGAAAATGATCAGTGACCTTTGCAGTTACTTAGTTTGAATGGAAGCCAGTTTTAGGAGTGTAATGAGCAAATGTAAACACCAATTTTTGAAATAATTAGATTTTGAAGGAGAGAAGATAGATTCTGAAGGGTATCAGAACCATATTTTTACATTTTAGACAAATTGAGCATATTCAAGTGCCAATGAGATTTGGTAGGTAGGGTTAAGATGAGAGGATGTATTATAGAATACTGAAGTTTCTGGTTTGGATAATTGTGAATGGTGATGCTATTTACCAAGGTTGTATGTACAGAAGGAATGAAGTAATGGTTAATGTTGAGTTTGAGGTACTTTTACATCATCAAGGCAGAAAGATACGGTAATCAGTTTCCTTACCAGAGGTCTGAAACTACAGTTCTGAAGTTTAAACCTATTGAGAACAAGCATTCTTTTTCTGTTTCTTGAACACTTAGCCCAGAATCTGAGCTGTATAGTAAGCACCTAATACATTTTGCTATAATTGAAAGAAGCAAGCATGTAGGAAAAGATAGATTGTAAGGAGAGAACCCTGAGGAACACCAACACTTAGTGGGCAGGAAAAAAAAAATTAGCAAAGAAGATGGGAAGGACAGGTTAAGTGAATCAGGAAAGGAGGTAAGGATATTGGGTATTATAGATGCCAGAGGGAGAATGACGAAGGATAGATGGTCATACCAAATTTTCCTGGGAGGCCAAGTAAGATTAAGAATAAAGGGGCTATTAGAATTAACTATTGTTGGCCACTTATCTTTAGAGACATTTTAGTGGATGCTAAATAATGTTCATTGTCCAGTTATGTTGAGTTGAATGGTGAGGGAGCTAACCAAGGAGTGAAGGCAATGAATTATTTGAGTATCTCGCTCTAAAGAAAGGAAAATTTGCTAGTACCTGACTTTATTTGGGGGCTTTTAAGGTTAGTCTTGAATTGGATTCTAGAGAGGTACCCATTAATGAGCTCAAAAGTCGAAGTAGAGTAGTAGATAGAACCCAGTCCCAAGAACATAGGGAGGTGGAAGTATCAGCATTACAAAATAGGAAAGACATCTCAGACTAAATCTGTTAAATAGAAATGTTGAGATCCTTGTGATTTATTTTAAAAACAACAAAAAAACCTGCGTAACAGCGCAAGCCTTGGAAGAGCAGCAAATCAAAGTATAAATGGTGAAGGCATCAGAGATTAATGGGAAAGGGAGCTAAGTAGGAGGAGATACACAGAAATTACATATCAGTATTCAAGGTTCAGTTGAGCTATGATCATAATCTTGTGGCGCTGTGTGATTATGCAACATCCAGCCAGTTGCATTCCTCAGCTGACTGGAAGAGGGAAGAGGTTGCGTAGTCCTGGTATGGGTAAAGGATCAATTAATTGAGCCTGGTTAGGATTAGGAAACAAAGCCAGCAAGAAAGGGGAGTGGTCAAGGGACTAGAGGTTTTATGGCGTACAAGGGAGGTTATAAAATTTTGTCGTAATTTATTGGGTTGTATGCAGAAGGTGGATATAGAAACTGTTAAGAAGATCAAGTGTGAGAATGCCTTAGGCTGTGTGGCACAGGTAAGGAATTTGGGAAAGCTTTAGAGTATCCACTTGGCCCAAAAGTTTTGGGAGATAACAGGTTAAGCTCAGATAATGTTGCGGGATATAAATTTGTGAAACAGAAAAGTGAATCCTTTTTAAGGAGCATATTGAGCAGGATTGAAAGGCTTGCACAGATTAAGCCAGGAAGAGAAATTAAAATGTTAAGTATAGGTAGTAGAAGGTCATATTTAGTAGATGAGAGGAAAGATAAGCTTTGAATACTTTTCTTCAAGACCAAAGCTACAGTCTAACAGGAATCTGCTGTATATAGCTTTGCCTGGCCTAAGAACTTCCTCATATTTCTATGTATTCTTTTTTTTTTTAACTAATTTTTTTAAAGATTTTGTTAAGAGAGCGGGGGGAGACATCCACGTGTGGTTGCCTTTCACCTGCCTCTAGCTACAGACCTGGCTGGAGACCTGGCTTGCAACCTGGTTATGTGCCCTGGCTGGGAATCGAACCAGCAACTTTTGAGTTTACAGGCACCGCTGTGCCACAAGCCAAGGCTCTATATATTCTTACGCCAACCCTAAGACTTAGGTACTCTTAACTCTTGTTCTAAAATGAGGAAAGGTATGTGGTAGCTGAGAGTTGGAACCAGGTAAACCGAATCAGCGCTTGAGCATGCCTTGATTTCAAGAGTATAGGCAGCCAAATGAGGTAATGGGGTGGCTCAGTGTCTTCACCTGGAATGATGCTGTGAAAATTGTTCTAGTTACTGAAGAAAATTCCCCCAGGTGAAAACAGTATTAGGAGATAATTTATAGATTAAGACATTTATATTTTTGTTAACAGTTTAATGATTTCAAAGGGAAAAAAGAACTGGAGACATGAAAGAGGTGACTGCTGATGAAGGTAGGAGCACAGAACAGGCTCACTACTAGGGATAGTCAGTGCAGTTGTGTCCTCTTAAACCAAAGAAGCTAAGAGAAATAGAACTGAGAAGCAATTGAGGGGAGATTGGATTCTGAGCAGCTCTCTACACACACTAGTGGGTATTGGAAGCACTGTAATTGAAACATAGTCAGAGGTTTGTTTGCTGCCATCTTAGCTGCCAGGTTCTTGGTTCCCCCACACAGCTATGAGCGGAGCAAAAGAACGTACACTAGGAGGCTGCACTGAACACGGACAGCTTTAGTACTACCACACCTGAATCTCTTAAATACCCCTATTCCCCAGGGAAGTTGGAGGAGAATGGGGCATCAGTGGTAACAGTAGCCCTCATGTGCAAAGTCCCTCATAGAAGGGAGATGTTAAAGAAGTCATTGGGCTTTTTGAGGGCACAAGAGGGTTTAAACTATTCAGGAGCGGATCACACCAGAAGTTTCTCATTGGAAACAGGTACCTACACATTGTCTTAAGATGAGTGCTCCTTGCACCCTTTGCCAAGCCAGAGTAGCCCCTTTTACATGTATGCTTCAAGATGAGCACGAACACCTAGACACTAAGAATGGAAAAGGGGATGAAATATACCAGGAATTGCTTACTTATTTCCAATACACTTGCAATCAATACAATCCAAATGTTGAAGCAAGTCATTTTAGTAGTTCTTGTTTGCTACCTCTAACCCTAAAAAACCTACTTAGCTAAGATACTCATCACATTTACTTAAAAATTGTAAAACCAACCTTGAATTATTTACTAAATCTACTTAACAGCTACTTAAAACCCTGGTACTACAAAGTTTTCACTCCAGTATATATGTCCTCAAAGGAAATTTTATAATCACATGATGACTGGAGTATCCTTACTAATGCAATTTGAAATTATCTCAACCCCTGCACCATGAGAACAGGGAAATTAAGAGCCCCCATTTCATAGGTGATTATGACATGAGATTGTGTGGGTTTGCAAAGCCCTCCCTGGTTCGGAGAGCTTTCTCTGCTGTCCAGCTGGTTGAAAGTATTGCCATTTTAAAGCAGAAGGACTAGGGTGGGGTGTGTCAGGATTGAACTGGGGAAGCTTTCATTGCAAATAGGAGGAGCAATGCAGTATGCTTATTTCAGTAACTAAGGTGAAATGTAATGTTCTATCGCACTTCATGTCCTACATTGATGTCTTATACTTTAAAACATTAAGTATTATTATTTTAAGATTTTATTGTCATTTGAGGGAGGGGAAGGGAGAGAGGCAGAGAGGGAGAGAGACATCAAGTATAGTTGCCCTTTACCTGCCTCCAGCTATGGACCTGGCTGGAGACCTGGCTTGCAGCCTGTTTGTGTGCCCTGTTTGGGAATCAAACCAGTAACCTTTGGGTTCACAGACTGGTGCCTATCCACTGAGCCACCAGCCATGGCTAAAACTTTTTTTAATGTAGTTAGTGTAAAATGAGAAACTAAAGTAATTCAAATTTATTCCAATAAAATTTTGATCCCACACCAGCTCCTAGCCAAAGTACGTAGATGAGCTGGAAGTACAAAAGGCAACTCATAACTGCTTTGCCAGAAGCGAAATACCCAGAATATTCTGCTTGATAATGATGTGGGTCTTTCCAACACAAAATCATGGTTGCATAAAATCACTGACCTTTTCATTGTGTCTTCCTCCAGATAGATGGCTAGGTGACAGCTCCAACAATAGCAAAAAATTTTGAATTTTTATTTGAAAACTAAACTGGAAGCCACTATTCCTAATGGCCTAACTATGTGGGTTTCTTTTTTTTTTTTTAATATTTTATTTATTATTTTTAGAGAGAGGAAGGAGGGAGGGAGGCAGAGAGGGAGAGAGACATCAATGTATGGTTGCCTTTCACCTGCCTCCAGCTCCAGACCTGACTGGAGACCTGGCTTGCAACCTGATTATGTGCCCTGGCTGGGAACTGAACCAGTGACCTTTGGGTTCACAGGCGGGTGCCTTACCCACTGAGCCACCAGCCAGGGCTTGCTTTCTTTTTTCTTTTCTTTTTTTTTTTTTTTAATTTCATTGACTAAGCTATAACATTTCAGGCAGCTTTTCTCAAGTAGAACAGCGAAATGAAGGGCAGACAGTGACCCAGCTGAACCTTCAAGTCCGATACATTGAATTGGGAGTTCATTGGAGCAGCTGAGCCCCAAGATCCTGGAAGGGAGGCTTGGGAAGCCCAAGACTGAATTGGCTGTCTCTAGCAAGGACACTATACAACATTTAACAAATAATTATGTGTCACACTGAGCTCCTTAAAATCACAATCTCAGAAGGGAAGTAGCTGGCATTGGAGTTTATTGTCACAGAGCTTTTATTCATGTACCTGGCTCATCTAAGAAATACATGTGTTCTTGGGTTAGTAATCCTTAGTATACTGCTTGAAGGAAAATTTATATAATCACTATACTGTGTATACCTTCAGCAGAGTAAGCAAACATTGTTCTAGACTTCGTAATCTTGTCAGTGTGAAGAAAGACCATGCCACCATTTGGACTTAGTAAAGTCTACATTTCAATCCTGTTATTACCTTGCTTTCCCATCTTTATAAGAGGCTGTGTTTACATTGGATTCACCAAATAAGTACAGTTCTTTTCAGGAAACATGTATGAATGTTCTATTCAATAAACATTCAGATGTTTTTTGAGGGCTTGTCTCACAGCACATTTTTTTAATTAGGTAATTCACTTGTAGCTAGCTAGCATCTGTTTATCTGACTTAAGGTTTGTCAGCTTTTGTTGGATGAAAGTTGGCCTAGGAATGAAACTGAAAATATGATGAACTCACATGCTACATAGAAAAGTCTAAAAGTGAATGTGTGAGTGTGTATAAAGCTCATTAGTTTCATAGGCCTTCAGGTACACAGTGCTCCAATACTGAGCTGAACAGGAATAAGAGGCCACAAGATGGCAAGCTAACACTGGAAATGCGTGTATAGCTAAGACCTGGAAATTTAAAAATTACCTTTATATTTTTTATTTATAGTGGGTGTGGGTTAATATGTGGTAGTCATTTATATTTTTGACTAGTAGTAATCTAGCTGAATAGTGAAGTACAATTTCAGAAATTGGGAGATGACCGTGATACATGGTTAGGATGACTAAACAACTCTAACGGAAACAGGCTAGAGCCACTTTGTATGAATTAAACATGTTTTAGCTTTTTCCAAAGCACTAGTTAAAAATCATGTTTTGACAGGAAGTCACACTGCTACCTCAACATGCAAAAGATATGTTTTCGTGTGCCTATGTTCACCCCCAATAAAATCAGCTAATACTTAGTAGTGTAATATGCTTCTAAGGGAAAAAAAATGGGTTAATGCAGTTGGTCATTACATGAAACCAGTATTCCAAAGATCTCTGAAACAATTTTGTACAGGGAATCTCTGGAAGATTATATTTGAAATTTTTAAAAGATGAATTGTTGCTCTGTTCCTTTATGTAATTTTAGGCAAGTCAGTTTATCCTGAGTTTTAGTCTTATGATTTCTAAGTATTTCAAAGATTTCTTTCAATTTCAGAGTGCTATGACTTTTTAGTTAGTATAAATAGTTATGCTGTAAGAGTATGAATATGGTAATTGTTATTAGCAATTATTGTGGGCTGAGCCCTAAAGATATGATAAAAGATGTGGCTCTTGCCTGCATTCAAAATGCTCATAATTTAGAGGGGGATACAAGTGTATAAGCAAACAATATGGGGATAAGTGAATATAATGAAGCTGCACACTGTAAATTACACTGTTTAACATGTTTAAAACTACCCTGTGGGGACTATATCTCGTTTTCCTTTTTAATTCTTACTGATTTTAGAGAGAGAACCATTGATTTGTTGTTCAAAATTAAGTTACTTTTTTTTTCAATAGTTTCATACTATGCTTTGTTCATGTTAAGATGATGGACAGTTAAAACTCGAAGGATTTTATGTCATGAACCAGTAATCCTAGTCTTGTGTGGATTTTAAATCTTAATGCAGAATGATTACTTGTTCCATTTTACCTGACTTGATCTGAACAAAATTCTTGAGATTTTTAATCATTGTTTCGTTTCTGCCATCTAACATCCTGGTGATTTCGTCTGTAGTGTATGTGCCTTCTGTGTCTTAGAAATCACTAATATGAATGTAGTCAGGAAATGTTTTTGGCTACAAGTAAGAGACTAACAAGGAAGTTACATTAATCAGGTAAGAATTAAGTTTTTTTCTAACATAACCAAAAAAAAAAAAAAAAAAAGCACGGAGGTAGGTGGTTCAGGGCTGATATGGCAATTTTGTAGTAACATCAATATCTTCTGGGAATTTCTGCTGCTTCATCTATAGGTATAGCTTCGATCTTCCAAGTCCCTTCATGGTAGTTGTTCACTGAAGCTCTGGCTATGATGTCTTGGGCAGGAAGGAGTGGAGGAGTAAAAAGATTTGTGCATTTCTCAAAGAATGGATCAATATGGTGGTTTTGATATGAAGATAATTACACTGTTAGCACTGCATGCAAAGGAGACTTGAAAATGTGCCTTTTAGGTGGGGCACCCCCAACAAAATCAGGGTTCTATTAAGTGAAGAGGAATAACTATTGGGTACACAAAATATGGAAGAGGCAAGAACACAAGTATTTTTTCCAAGAAAGGTTGAGCATCTAAGTATGGAGTCCTAAGTTGTGGGGATACAAGAATACAGAGAGTTGAATGAGACAAGATCTTCGACCTTAACCAGAGGCAGTAGTTTCTAATGCCATTATCAAATTAATGTAATGTAATTAGGGATGATCTTCTCTAAAAAGATTGATTTTTCACATTTGCTAACATTTCACAGAAAGTCAAATTTCGAGTTACTGCATTACTTTCCTTTGAAATAAATGCATTATAAATGAAAACATTTGCTAACCTACTGATTAATACTCCTTTTAGTAATGGGATTAATGATCATCAATTTAGTTAGACACTTTTATAGCAAAAGCATGGATATTGTATTGTTTAGTATTTGTCTCCTCAGGACCCAGTGATTTTTTACTGAAGAGTAGGAATCTGGAATCAACTACTTCAACTTTATATTATTCCATATAGATAAGGAAGTTAATTACCAATTCTATACCATTCTATGTGGGGCTACTCAGGTGGGAGGCATTAATGTCTGAAAAAAATTTTATGATTTAAAAAGTTAACAAATCACATATATTACTTTTTCTGAACAATATTTTTCTTTTCCTTGTTAATATAAAATTTAATCACCATAGCTGGGGAAGGATCTGATACTTCAACTCTAGCTGGGAATGTTGACCTATTTGGATAACATCCAGAACTCATTCACTTGCTTTCAAACAAGATAGAGGGTGCATTATAATATTTATGTTTAAATTATATTTTATTTATTATGCTATTACAGTTGTCCTCATTTTTCCCCTTTGGCCTCCTTTTCCCTTTGCTCCCTTCCCCTCTTTGTCCCCACTACCTCAGGTAATCCCCACACCATTGTTCATGTTCATAGGTGTAAGTTCTTTGGCTATTCCATTTGCTAATCTATAATGTACATCCTTGTGGCTGTTCTGTAACTACCTATTTATACCCCTCACCTCTTCACCCATTCCCCTACCACTGCCTTCCCATTTGGCAACCATCAAAATCCTCTCTGTACCTTTGATTGTGACTCTGTTGTTGTTGTGTGTGTAGTTTGTTTTTTATTCAATTCATAATTTTGAGTTTTTAAAAAATAAGTCCCTGTAACATTTTATATAATAATGGATTAATGATGAGGAACTCATTTAGTTTTCTCTTCTCTTCTAAACTCTTTATCTGCCCTTCAATTCTAAATGAAACCTTTGCTAGGTAGAGCAATCTTGGATGTAGGTCCTTGCTTTTCATACCTTAAACTATTTCTTGCCATTCCCTTCTAGCCTGCAGAGTTTCTTTTGAGAAATCAGTTGGCAGTCTTATGGGAACTCCCTTGTAGGTAACTAACTGCTTTGTTCTTGCTGCTTTTAAGATTCTCTCTTTATCCTTAACCTTTGGCATTTTGATTATGATGTGTGTTGGAGTGAGCCTCTTTGTATCCATCTTGTTTGAGACCTCCATGCTTCCTGGATTACATGTCTATTTTCTTGACCAAATTAGGGAGGTTTTCTTTCATTATTTTTTCAAACAGATTTCCAATTTCTTGCTCTTTCTCTTCTCCTTCTGGCACCCCTATGATGAGAATGTTGGATCACTTGAAGTTGTCCGAGAGGCTGCTTCCACTATCCCTTTTTTTTTTTTGGATTCTTTTTTCTGCTTGTTGTTATGATTGGTTGTTTTTGCTTCCTTATGTTCCAAACCATTGATTTGATTCTTGGCTTCATCCCCTCTACTACTGTTCCTTGTAAATTGCTCTTTATTTCAATTAATGTATACTTTGTTTCTGACTGGATCTTTTTTATGTTGAGGTCCTCACTAAATTCCTTGAGCATCCATATAACCAGTGTTTTGAACTCTATATCTGACAGGTTGCTTATCTTCCTTTTGTTTATTTTTGTGGAGTTTTGCTCTGTTCTTTTATTTGGGCCATGTTTATTTGTCTCCTCATTTTGGCAACATCCCTGTGTTTGTTTCTGTGTATTAGATAGAACTCTTTGTGTGGGCTGAGTACACCCTCCTCTTGTAGTTGAGCCTTGATTGCTATTGGAAGGTCAATGGGTGGGATTTGCCCAGGTCAGTCAGCTGTAAGGACTGGCTATGACCACTGATCACCAACCTTCACTCTCTGGGGTAGATGAGCTGTGCAGGGGCAAGGTGGTAGTGCTCCAATGTGGTCTATAGCTGTACACACCCACCTGTCCCTGGGGTGTGTAGGCTCTGAGGTTTCCTGGGTGGAACAGGCCAAGGTCATCCCCAACCTGTGTTTTGCTCAGGGTCACCCTGCCTGGGCTATGTAAAGCTATCTGAGATGATGCTACTTGTGCTGGGCTTGGGGATTCCCAGGCAAAGCCAAGCTGTGAATCCAAGCTGAAACAAGGGGTATAAAGGCAGGAACCTACTGGGGCCAGCTGTTGCTTATATGAGAGAATTTAGGTGGTTGTGGAGCAATCAGCCAAGACCAGTCATTAATATGGAAAAGTCTGCTAAAAGCTTGGGTAGTCCTGTAAGCTGAGTGGGGCAGTCTCAGGGGATCTCTAGAGCAGGGGAAACAGTGTTAGCCAAGTTGATGGAATCTCAGATATTGACCCCACCTGCTGAATCTGTGGTTCTGTTGGGGGGGGGGGGGTTCAGAAAAGGAACAATGGCCTCTGCCTTCCTTTCTGTCTGGGAGAAAGTTGTCCCCAAGCTCTTGCCTTGATGCCAAACACTTCAGTTCTTCTCTGGATGCCACTGGTGCCTTTCAAGCTGTTACCCTGGTGCTGGAACTCAGAGAGAGTGAATCTGAGTTACTCCGTGTATGGGTTCTTTAAGAGGAACTGCTTAGGACTCCAGAAGTTTTTTCTACCAACTCAATCCCCACTGGTTTTTGCAGCAAAAAGTTATGGGAACTTATCATCCTGGCACTTGAAACTGTAGGTTGGGGGGTTTGGTGTAGGGCTGGACTCTTCGCTCCCAAGGTAGTCCTCTCGAATTTCTATCCACCACATGTGGATGTAAGGATCAGCCCATTCCTTGTCTCTGCCCCTCCTGGATAAATGTGATTTCTTTAATTCCATAGTTATCAGGCTTCCATTCAACCTCTGATGCTTCTCAATTATGATGGTTCTATAATATAGTTGTAATTTTGATATGGTTGTGTGAGGAGGCAGACCATGCTTACCTATGCCACCATCTTGACTAGAAGTCCATTATAGTGTTCCAAAAGATAATGTTCATGATCTCAGAATAGAATAATTGTTTATTAGACTCTGACACATTGGAATCATGATAGGTCCATGGAAAATTCTTAGACAATTCTCAGACTTCCCACAATCACCAATATCTTTCACAGCTGGAGGAAGATTTAATTTGGGGAAAAAAAAAACAATTTTATATTAAAGTGCTTCTGTAAATTCTCCTCCACAACACCTTCCTTGGGCTTTTTTCATAAAATGCAATTGAATGCTGACTTTTTTTCCCTCCATGTGCTCCTCCACTGCCTCTTTCCTCACCAATTTTTTACAGAGCTGTGAAATCCCTTTTTTTGTGATTTATACAGTATTAAATATACAAATACAATAAAGTAACCTAGAAATAAAATGGCATCACTATTTAAAGAAAGTATTACAGGCATGTGGTGGATATTGAACTAGAAAAGAGGAGTGCTTGGGCTTTGTAATGGTTTTATTTTCTTTATCAATTTTTTAAAAACAAAAGTAACATGAAATAACACATTTCTAAAGATAAAGTTCACTGCTCCCTCTCTATTGCAGTCAATCATGAGATCCTCCCATGTCTTCCCCCTGTTTACACAAATATTCTATATGTACATACTTGTAAAAGTATGCTCAATGCCAAGAAAGGAAAGGCTATGTATGAGAGAAGTTCCCTACCTCTTTATTATACAAGAAAGAAAGTTATGAAGAATATGAATTAGGACTCAGTTGCAAGACACTGAGTCCCAACTTAAACCAGATGAAGCAAGAATGTAACTAAACTGCGGAAAGGTTAGGGGTAGAACCAGTGTCAGACTGCACAATTAGGAATTTAAGCAGTCGGAGGTCTTTGCCTTTTCTCCTCCCCTTTCATCTTTGCAGTCTTTCTGTTAAGGGAATTGGCTTGATTTCCTCCAGAAGACTAGAGCCTTAGTCACTTGTAGACCTAGGCATTCTTTTGTATGAGCACTTGAAAGAAATTTCCCTCCGATTAGAAGAAACCCTCTGGCTAGGGACAAAGTCTAACCAAAAAGATTTTGGGGAAAATTGCTGGGGAATCAAAATAACTGAAAATCAGAAATGAATGCAAATTGGAAGATATCTGTTCAGTGATTGGAGAAGCCTGATGTAATGAGAAAGTGGTTTAAGGAAGACGAATGGTTGGTTGTTAACTATGCCTAGTTATATATTCCTGAAAAAAGTGTCTTTGGGGGGTCTCACTTTCTTCTAAGGTTACTCTGCTTTTGAGCTCCAGAAAGATGTAGAGAGGTCAAGTGAAGCAACCACATAAATACAGGATGCAGGTGTAAGGTCCTCCACCCCAACTTCACCTTCATGCTCCTTAATGAAAGTGGAAATTTTCTTAAGAATCATATATCTCTCCTCTCCAAAGATGCATAGCACATTGCCTGATTTCTTTCGATCATTGTTCAATAAATACTGATTTATCTATAAGGAACAGAATTATGATGGCAAAACTTAACTTCCAACTTTCCCTCAAATACTTTGTGTTTTCACTGACACCAAGATAGCCTCCAGAATGTTCTTACAGAAAATTCATTCTGTAAATTAAGCTTATAGGGGAAAATATTCTCCTTTCTATCTAAATGACTTTGTTCCCATTACCTTTCAGTCTTCTCTCTGTGCAAAGTGGAAAAGCAAGGAATGTACATATCCAACCAATCTTTGCTTGAGTAGAGCTTGTCATAACTAATGCAAAGGAATTGAACTTCCCAAGAACATTTTTGGCAAGCGAACCCATCCCCAGACTGAAAAATTACCTTGCCTACATTCCAGTTCTGTGCATAAAATTCTGTTTTCTAGATTCCATGCCATGACCAAGGCTTCAAAAACCTTAAACCTCGTTAACTGTCAAAAAAGCTATTCCTTTAAGTCCTTCAATGGTTACCTGCATTTGTAAAGGTAGGATGTTTTCAAGTAAAATGATGAAGTGTATGGATGTAAGTTAATGAGCCCTGCAGGGATCTGGACTACTGAAGGAATGGGGAAAATGACAAAGCTAACTTTCCTCCCTATTGTCAAGGACACAGTCTTCAGGACAGATTATGACTAGTATTGATGACACAAAAGGCCTTCATTATGTATGAATTGTAGTGAGACATATGCTAAAGAGGACAGGCCATGGAAAACATGACATAATTGATTTTAGTTAAAATTATATTTTTGTGCACTGAGTTTTTGTTTAAAGATTTCTGAGCTTTCTTTACCAAGCAGGATTGCAAATCCTACTCTAAAATTGTCAGTACTAGTTTCTTTCATAAATTCATCATACTCAGTGAAGTGGAGTAAAGCTATCAATAACAGCCAAATGACACTGCAAAACTACTTCACTTTTATTCTGGAGAAATGCACATAGGTTAGAATATTAAACCCAGAGGTTGCAAGCCAGGTCTCCAGCCAGGTCTGTAGCTAGAGGCAGGTGAAAGGCAACCATACCATACTTTGATGTCTTTCTCCCCTTCTGCCTCTCTCCCCTTTCTCTAAAAAGAATAACTCTTAAAAAAAAAAAAAAAAAAAAAAAAAAAAAATAAAAAAAAAAAAAAAAAAAAAAAAAAGAATATTAAACACAAAGAGATTTTTTAAAGGAAAATGACAGCATAGTATACAATTATCTATTAGAGTGAGAGGAGATGTACTAGTAAATTGAAGGAAACTGGGGCATATTGTATGATACATTGTGAATTCCTGATTTTAAAATAGTCCAACTATGGCAATATACAAAGTATTTTAAAGTTCCATGGCTAAAGAGAAGTATTAAGTGGGCATATTCTCTTTCTAGGTGCTCCTCTACTCCCTATCAATGGGCTTTTTTCTGTGGATTCTGCCTTCTGTCATGACTCGAGGGTGACCCTTTCAGATGTCTGTTAGTTCAGGCTTAGGTGAACACATATCCCCCAGTAATATGTGTATTTAACCTGGAAACCACTAAATGATGGTTCTTTTTCCTTCTCTGCTCATCAACTTATTTCCAGGGACACACAAACTGTAGTCATGGGCTCTGTGGCCTTTACCCCAAGCTGGTTATTGTCTCTGGGTATGCTTCTCTGTGGGCCTGATTAGCTGCCTCCCCAACCTCACCATTAGTCTTTCTCTACAAAGGTTGGGTAGCCTTGACTGCCTCTCTGGAAAGACTGCCAGTGCCTTGATTGCAACTGGGAGGCCATCACGTTTGTCAGAAATGCCACTTTTTATATTTTCCTTTTGACAGATTGAGTGCTTAGAAAGATGCTGTCAGTTGGACTTCTTCAGACTAACTTTAAATCAACTATTCAAACACCATTCATATATCCACATGAACCCTGCAACAGAACAATGAGACCTCTGAGCACATATTGAAAAAAATTTTAATTAATTCCAAAGTACATTAAGGCTGACACCCTCTGTCTTCCAATCCATCCTAGCAGGTCTTGTTTAGGAGAAATTTGTTTAATCTTCTTGTGTGGTGCAAGGAAGCTTTGTTTCTCTTGGCTGGGGTGTGCTTATGGCAGAGTCTGAGTGGTTATTCTGAAGCAGTGGAGGGGTCCCAATCTCACCACATTCAACAAATCTAAAGTTGGGGCACTCATATGCTGAGGACTTGAGTCTTTTAGAGTCTTTTTGAAGACAGCACTTCATAAGGCGCTTGAGAACCAAAAAGCTCACTTCAATGAAATTCAACATAATGCATAGGCATGAGGTAATCACCATGAAGAGGATGAAGATGGTTTTCTCAGTGGGCTTGGACATGAAGCAGTCCACAGTGTTGGGACAAGGTTTCAAATCACATTTTATAAGGTAAGGAACACTAAAGCCATCGTACAGCTTGTAAAACAAAACCAGGAAGCCAATTTCAAAACCAGCTTTAACAATGAGGCTGATAAGGTAGGTGTACCACAGGCCCCCATCCATTGTACCTAGGCTAACATATAGTTTCTTTCTGTGCCTTTTCTCTCTACCCTCACGATAGGCTACATGTAGAACAACCAGAAGTGAAGGCGTGGAGACCATGATCAGTTGTAAGGCCCAAAGTCTGACCTGGGAGATGGGAAAGAAGTAGTCAAAACATGTATTTTCACAACCAGGCTGTCTAATATTACATTCAAACTCTTTCTGCTCATCTTTCCACACATGCTCTGCTGCCACCATGTAGACCAGCAAACGGAAGATGAACACAACTGCCAGCCAAATCTGCCCAATCCCAGTTGAGTATTTCTTTACTCCACTCAGGAGGTCTCTGAGGAACATCCAACTCATGCCTTATGCTCAAAACAAGGCCAGATTCTGCAAAAGAAAACAATTTCATTATGATTCACCTATTTCTACTGTCTTACTTGATTATGAGGTTATGGAGATATACTAAAATTTCTGCATTATTACAACCCTGGATATTGACGGCTCTAAGAATCCTATAGGATATGCTCACTTTCATCCCAGGAGATGGCACAACTAGTCCACAGATGTAATTGATCCCATGCCCAGTTTAATTGGGATTTTGGGTTGGTCATCCCCCCCACACTAACCCACTTCAAATCCTTTTAGTTTATTGCTTCCCTGAAAGGATGCATAGGTTCTGCTGCCTATCTAGAAAGAATTGGCTACAGCTCTCAAGGTTACAGTGGTAGCTTGTGGTATCCCTCACAGGCCAGCTTCCTGAAGTCATAGTCTCTACTAACTTTCTCTAATTTGTCAGTGTCCCTCCCCAGTTGTTCAAAGTTATGCCCTGGCCCTTGCTCCTTCCATGTTCTGTGTCCCATACTAGCAGCCCAGCTTGCCTACAACTTGATAGTGAAAAGTGAGGTTCCACCATATCAACTTTCTCATCAAATTTATCTCCAAGTTACTGCTGAAGTCTTTATCACCTACACAGCCCTCCCATTTTTATCTTCAATGTCAGCCTCTTTTCCCTAATCTTCCTAGTACTCAATGCTGCTTAATTCTCATGTGCATCTCTCCATCTCCTTTGCTTTTTTCCCCTATAAAAGCTGATAAAAAGCTGGGGAGCCTTCTTTTAAATTTCAGTGACTGTCTGTCTGGCACTCTCTGCTTCTGTCTTGTTTATAATTGAACTTCATGGGCTGGGCCCTGATTTTTGTTTGCTGGGTGCATCATGTGCTTTGCACTCTGTTGAGTGCTTTTGAGCAGGGTTAAAACCTAATTTCCATTCTTTTATTTTTGGTTAAAGGTACAAGAAATTTGTTAGGGAAAATGCCTTTGAAAAAAAAACAAGAAGGAAGCCAAGAGAAGCTTGGAAAACTATCAGACTGGAATGCAAGTCTGACCCCAGGGAAGGAAGAAATGAAGGCTAGGTAGCAATGACAGACTGTGATGCAATTTTCTTAAACCACAGTCCTTAAAATGTTTCTTAAACATTTTCAACATTATTGCACAGGTATACAGCACAGTGGCCAATCACATACCTCACCATGTAATTCCATTATTTTAAAACAGTGTTTGTTGACAGTGACACCATTGACATTTCGGGCTAGGCAATTCTTTGTTACTGCTGCTCTGTGCATTGTAGGGTGTTTAGCAGCATCCCTGGTCACTACCAGCTAGATGCCTGTATCATTACCTTCTGCCTTCATTTGTGACAGCCAACAATGTCTTCAGACATTTCCAAATGTACCCTGGAGACATAATGCAAAATCTCCCCAGTTGAAAACTGCTTAAGTGGAAGATGTGGGTTGGTTTGAGCTCCCAGTGTGCCACTAATATAGTTTGTGATGTCTTGAGTGAAAAGTTTGCCATTTCAGATCCTGTTTCCTCTTACAGAAATAAGTATGCCTTACTTTCTTTAAAGACTCAGCCAAAAGAGTATCATGGAGATGACTGTGAGGGGAACCAGGTGGTTAAGAAAATGGGAGTATTGTTACAACAGGACACCTGTGGAGCACATCACATTATTTCTTCCTGAGGGAACAATATGTAGCAAACACACTAGAGCCCTGAGGAGATGTATGAAAGTTAAGAGCAATTTTTAGAGAAAACAAAGATACATGTACATAATGCTCTCTATTCAGTAGCAAATAAATACTTCAATGTCCTTGGCTCCAGGACACAAACAAAATTGCATTAAGTAGAAAGGATTCTCAAATCCACCTGAAAGGTTAATGTCTCCATGAGTTATTAAAACAAAGCCCCAAAGATTATAAAGGAATAAAAGGCATTATGTTTCCCTCTGACATGTGTCATCGGGCATTTGGTCATATTACTTAAGCGTATATTTATGTAATGTTACAAATATTTTAAGGTACTTTGTTCGGCATTTTATAGAAGGGAGGAAGGTGAAGTGGGTGTAGACTGTTTTGATAAAAGAAAAACAGTTTCTAAAAGGGGGAGGGGTATTTGAACAGAATACGAACACTGATACCAGCCAACATGTCAGGATTATGAATTTTATTTGACTGATAAATGTCCAACCTATTTTGAAATTCTCTGCTGATGGAGAGGCAATGGTTTTGCTCGGGGTGGGGAGTGTTCTGTTAGTTCATTTTAACGCACTGGTTTAGCATAATGGATGAGCCTGTGCACAGTATTGAACTTGGGTCCAAGTCCAAATTTATCTATGATCACAGTACTTATCTCATGGGGCTCAAAACAGAGTCTGGCACATGGCAGATGCTCAATAAGCATTATTATCATCTCTTATTTGTCATGAAAACCTTTTCTTCATTTCCAAGTCTTTCCAATGTATGTTAAAAAATTTTTTTTCCCTCTAGCTCTGTTCCTGTGAAATTGGAAAACAGTACTCTCCATTTAATGGCCCTTTAAGCATATGAAAACAGTGAAGTCATTAGCTAAAGTTTATACATACACATATTTAAAGATTTAAGTTATTTTTAGAGATTGGAAGAGAGGGAGAAAGAGAGAGACAAAAACATCAATGAGCAAGAGAAACTTCCATTGCTTCTCTCTTGCAGGCCCCAAGCTGCAACCCAGGCATGTGCCCTGACCACGGATCTAACTGGTGACTTTCGGTTTTCAGGCCATCACGCAATCCACTGAGCTGCACCAGCAGGGGCTAATTTTTTTTAATATTTTAATAATTTTGGTTGTCTCCTTATTTTAATAATTATCTTTAATTCCTTTTGTTAAATCACCAAGGATTACTCCCAATTTTTAAAGAGTTTCCACTTACCAATTCTATGAATTTTCTCCTTTCTTTTAAGAAGTACCAGTTAACTGCACAGGAATTCAATCTGGAAAATTTGATTAAACAATACTTTAAGAAAGTAAATATTCAATGTTTTGTATATCAAGAATAATTTTGGAAAGTTGCAAAATTCCACAAAACATCTGATCTAATTTAAAAGTGGAAATGAGAAGAAGGGACTGGGACAGCCAGATTTTCACATGCAAAGGGATAAAGCTGGACTTCTACCTCATACCATTTAAAAAAAAAAAAAAAAAAACTCAAAATGCATCAGTAAGAGTGAATACCATAAAACTTTTAAAAGAACACATTAGTGGTAAATCTTTTTGACCTTGGGTTTGGTAATGGATTCTTAGATATGACACAAAAAACCTGAGCAACAAAATAAAAATATATATAAATTGGACTTCATTAAAATTAAAGACTTGCTTATCAAATAACATTATCAGGAAAGTAAAAACAGCAACCTGCAAAATGAGTAAAAAGTATTTCCACATGGACAACAGGTGGGATTGACTTTGGGGGAAATGGGTGGGTGGGGAGGGGGACAGGGGGGGCAAAAAGGGGATGGATGTAATACAACAATAAAATTTTAAAAAAGAAAAAAAAGTATTTGCAAGTCAAGGCTTAATAGTCAGAATATGCTAAAACTGAACAACAAAAGATAACTCAAAAAATAGGCACACCTGAAAAAATCTCAATGCCATTAGTCATTAGGGAAGCACAAATCAAAATTACAATGAAATACCACTTTAGCAAGTCTAAAAGTTTACAAATCAAGCCTATTAATATATTTCTGGAAGGTTACCGTGTAGAAAAAAATCATGTGCTGAATGAACCACTTTCTAGCTTTCTTGTCTCTTTGTACATATCAATGACTCCCCAATTTATATATTTTAAGTTCAGACCTCTCATCTCTGAGCTCCAGCTAATTTGTATCTCAGTTGAAGCATGCAGTCTCAAACTTCTGTGGTTTTTGCTATAGAATAAATTGTTCATACAGTCTTCAAGGGTCCTTTACTCTTCCCGTTGACCACACTAAGAGATTCAGCTAAAAAAATTAGGTGAATTAATTTTCATATCACTTGGCTGTCATATCTAATATTAATATTGATAGGAAATATTCATTCCTATTTACTCAAATAATTCAAATGCTGAACTTATAGCAACAGTTGTTTTTATTATTGACATTAATGTTGATTCAACTGTTGAATAATTTTATGAAAAATCCCAAATGAAGTTGGAAAACACAGCCTTCAGGCCAAATTCAGTTCACCACCTGTTTTGTAAATAAAGGTTAGTTTTGAGGGAAACAGCCCTGCCCATTAGCTTCTTAATGTCTACAGCTGCTTTTATACCAAAGCAGCCCAGTTGAGCAGCTGCAACAGAGATAGTCCATGTGGTCCTCAAAGCATAGCATATTTACTATCTGGCCCTCTGTAGAAAATGTTGGGTGACCTCGGATAGTTACATCATATTTAAAATCATAATGGAACCAAGTTGCAGAACTTAATTACTTGAACTGATGAGAAACAACACAGGATTGATTGTGTCTAGGAGACAACTGAAGCCATGTTGAGAGTGCAGCATGAGTGAAGTTTTGATTACTCTGAGTGGGAACAAGTAGCAGGAGAGCAAACCATTGCCTAACCCACGGTGGGGGAGGCAGGCCCAACTCAAGGAACCTGGGCTGCTGCAGTCAGTGTCTTATTCTCTTAATAAATAGTGATTTAACTTCAGCAAAACATTCTTTTCATCCACTAAATTTTAATTCCTTTTTCTTTTATTGGTTTTGTGATCATTGATTTTCCTTTTGTAAGTATAGTTGCATAAGATCCATAAGTATAAGGCTTAGGCTGTAGGTGTAAAATAATTTTACACCTAATTTTAAATTTTGTGTGTGTAAACAACAGCATACTAAAAATCTAAATTGTCGACACTGAGGTTTCCATGAGCAATGCTGAGCAGAATATACCCATACAGGCCAAAACATGTACACATGTACTATTTGCCTGGTATTTTAATTTCCTATATGAATAAAGGCATTGTTGATTTTGGAGGCTCACTTCTTAGGAACAGTGCAAAGATTGCCCTCAAGTCACACAGAAAGGACCACTGAAAAACCCTGTGCTGTTCCTCCTTGTCCCCATCATCCCACTCATTCACATCCACTCACACTGTGCTGAGGCCTGGCGTTCTGACTTTGGCCACAGCCTTCAAATGCCCAAGTCACAAAACAACACATCACAAACAAGCAACTTTACTTAGAGGCAGCTTATCCAGAAAGGGCATCTGGGATACAGCACAAAACTTAACAGCAGTATGTCTAGGTTTATAATAATTAGGATTACTTCTTTCCCAGAAATATTTTGGAAAGAAGTAATAACTACCCAGTAACAAGAAATGCCATTTCCCTATGAAATAAACTCTATCATGAGACAATAGCTTACCTCTTGACACAGTTGTGGCGATTAAGAACATATCCAGTTGGTTGCTCATTCGATGAAAAGATAGGAATTGATTAAATTATTTGCCTGAGAGGGAATTAGTGCTTTAGACTTAGGAAACTGGTGTCCTGTGGTTTCCAAGGTAGTGTGAGTCAAACAGGTGTAACCTGATCTCTTGTTTTGGCTCATAACCTAGATGAGAACTCTTATGTCTCTGCTGTTTACACTATACATAAAAAGAGAACTGAAACTGGAAAACAAATTCAAAGTACCTCACAAAGTTCACTGAACATCCCTTTTCATAAAACCTTGTCATCATCTACACACAGAAGCTAGAACAATGACAGTGGTTCATCTTTTTAAATGGTTTTCCAAGGTTATTTATTAAAGTCTATCTACCAAAAAAATAGAAGTATAAAAAACAATAGGCAAAAGAACAATTTAATTCAGCCGTTTGATGAGCTTATTTTAACTTTACTTCATATATCCTATTAGAAATTCAGGAGGTAAAAAGTCATAGTTAAACTCACTCTCCTAACCTTGGGAAGCATTGAAACCATTTTCTATGAGAGGGAGGGAGGGAGAGGAAGAGAGAGAAAGAGGGAAAGATAGAGAGATTGGCAGAGGCCTTTTACTCTATCTTTTTATGGACCGGTTTCTAGGCAGGAGTTTGGCTAAAATTAAAGATGTAGAAATGGCCCTGGCTGGTATCACAGTGGATAAGGCACCAGCCTGCGAACCCAAAGGTCGTTGGTTCACCTCCCAGCCAGGGCACATAACCAGGTTGTAAGCCAGGTCTCCAGCCAGGTCCATAGCTGGAGGCAAGTGAAGGGCAACCATACATTG
The DNA here is from genome assembly GCA_004026585.1 of Noctilio leporinus. Taxonomy (NCBI): domain Eukaryota; kingdom Metazoa; phylum Chordata; class Mammalia; order Chiroptera; family Noctilionidae; genus Noctilio; species Noctilio leporinus. The sequence continues at coordinate 308,818 of PVIW01001129.1, forward strand.
ATGTTTCTCTCCCTTTCTTCCTCCCTCCCTGCCCTTCTCTCTGAAAATAATAAATAAAATCTTTATTTAAAAAAAAAAAGATGTAGAAATGAAAACGAAATCACATCTCTCTTAGGATAAGAATAGCTTAGAAATAGTATTTTGCAGTTGGAAATTATATTAGATATCAGAAAATTTAATGGCTTCCTTTTAAAGATGAGAAAACAGAACTACAGAGAGCAGCCTGCCAAGGGTCCCAGAACCTGTACAGAAAATAGAGAACTGGGACTGAAACCCACATCTCACAGCTCTTTTCTTACCACTGCGACAGCCACGTCTGCGGACCACCATGAATTCCAGTGCACAGTGTCTTGTACTCTTCTGAACAGTTATGACCTTTAAAATTAGTCCATGTATTCGCAGAATCAAAGAAGAATACAGTTTATTTTGAAAAAATTATTAATTGACATCAATTTTATTACTGGATGAAATTTCTCCATATCCAGTAAAACAGACTTTTTTTATTATACATTTTCTGGTTTTTCAGAGATGCCAGGGTCCTAAAATGATGCCCTGTTCCCCAAGAATTATTATCATGATAAGATCCCAAAGTCCTGTCTCTGCAATTGAGCATCTTTTTCAGCTCCCACTCTTCTGTTTACAATTGGCACTTACTAAACTGTACCCATGGTCTTAAAACATGACCTGTTTATACTGAGGCACCTTCTGCCAGGAACAGTTAAACTAAGGTATTTTGTTGTTAGAGCAACCTTCAGGGTGGCCTTACTGAACCCTGGAGTGCTAAGATTTAGAGGGGCAAGCTTTCCAATAACATTAGCAGTAAGCCAAACAAAGGTAGTATTCAATGATCCAGTGAGGCAAAAACCTTCTAGACAAATGTCTCTGACCTCAAGGATCTTGCAGCATCTGGCAAACACTAGGGAGAAGGCAACTGCCAGGGGTAGGGAGATCAGGAAAGGCTCTACTGAAAAGGCAGGGTCTGGGTTGGGTCTTAGGGTACCACAGGCAGGATCATGGATGTTTTCTGAACTTCTGCTGAACCCTACATCTTCTCAATAATATTCATGCTTATTTCTATGATTTTGATAAAAAGACTTAATTCTTTTTTTTTTTTTTTTAATTTGGAAGAAACAAACATCATAAAGAATGTGAAATGAGTGGTATATGGTAGTAAAAATAACACCCTCTTGAAGTCAGAAAGATAGAGATGGAGAGAAATAAGAGAAGACAGAAGTGGACAAAGACTGGAGTGAATACTGGGACCCATGTTCTTCTCTACTCCTTTAAGATTTGAATCTTGATGGCCTTCTTTTCCGTACAAGAATGTGGCCCTGTAGAATGTCCGCAAGAGACAGAGTCCAGAGCATACCTTCAAATGTCCAATGTGTTCCCCTGGATCAAATACACAAGGGTGGGTGCGGCGGGAACACCTGTCTTGGTGATCACTTTGTTAAGAAAGACCACAGAGTTGAGTTGAATGCAGATGCCATATGAAAAGAACATGACTAAAGTTCTACAAGTTACCATCATAGCTGGCCACAGTGGTGAAGTATTAGTGCTACTATGCACTGGGAACCATCAGGAATGTGGCAGTGGGCTCTGAAGGTAGTGGGTATTGCTTTTCAGCATAGTGCCTCTTCCAAGGGAGGCGAGGAGTCTTTTCCGCTCAGCTCAGTTATAGGTGGAGCGCTGAGCTTGGTTCTGAACTTTTGACAAACTCATGGAGGTCAGTGACCAGGATAGAGTGTCTCTAAACATCATAAGGAGAAGGACTGGAGCAACTGGAGATGTTTAGCTTGGTGAGGCAAAGTCCAATGTAGTTTCTTATCAGAATTTAGTGTCAACTCTATTTCTAGATTTTTCTTTTCGAGACAAATCACGGTTGGAATCCTGGACCTGTTTCTTACTTTACATGTCCTTGCTCAAGATGCTTGAGTCCTTTCAGCCTTCATTTCCTTGTCTTCACAATGGGAGAATCATTCCCTACCTCAGTGTAACTGCTCAATAAGTGGTAGCTGTCACTTTCTTTGTCTATTAAAGTAGCACTGACACTGGTTGTAAGATTTCTTGTCAAAACAAATGTCACCAGAAATGAGGGACACATGCATAGAATTGACAAACAAATAAAAATTACCTTTTGTGCTGGGCATAATTGCTTTTCAGTACAATTTGTGAACACAAGATACATGGAAAAGGAGGGACCCATCTCTTTATAACAGCAATTCTCAGTCACACCAGAAGCTTGCAAGAGATTTGTGGAATCTAGAATGCCTCCAGAGGTACAGTGAATATTCCTTTATAATATTAATGTTTGTAACATCGAGTGCTTCTGAGGTTTCACATTCTGGTAAGAATGGGTTGAAAAACACTGTGCCTTGAGCTGCCACCTCTTAATCTCATGCTAGAGGGGACTCACCCAGGTTCTGACTGATACAGGAAAGGACTGAGCAAAAATGCTTCCTGGGTACAGAATATCTGAGACAGTGTAAGAGAGGTCAGTCACACTTTAGCTCAATTTCTATACCTAAATAAGTCCTTCACACTGGTAAATGAAAATGTAAGTATCGTCTCATTGGTTTTTACTAACCACTTATTAAAAATTAAATTTATTGAAGTAACATTGGTTAATGACATATAAATTTTAGGTGTATAACATTATAATTCAATACCTGTGTACTCTAGTGCATATATGCCACCTGAAGTCTAGTTTCCTTCTGTTGTCATATATTTGACCACCTTTACCTAATTTGCTCTTAACCACTATTTACATCAGTCCTTTTCTAGACCCACTGTTGTGACAAAGTATGCCCTACACCACAGCTGGCAATAGAAGACCCATAGCTCCTGGTTCCATCCAGGTACCATGTTTCTTTCCAGGTCATTGAAACAGCTCACCTTTTCAGTATCTAAGCTCAAAGCATCAAATTTTCTAAGCATTTTCTACACCCAAGGGACATTTGAAAATCTTGTTTTCCTAAGAAAAAGGAATTCACATACTACCTAGAAACAGTTAAGCTTCCACTTTTTCCAACCTTTGACAGAGCTCAAGTTGACAGATCCATGTGCTTCTAGCTCTAGTTAATTTTTGTTGTAGAGTCTTCAAATAAAAGGCCATGTTTCCCTCATTAATAGTTTGTGCACCTTTCTTCAAGAAATGAGTGCAGGTATCAGAAAACATTTAGATACAATTTATATGTTCACAATATGTACAGTGTAATAGTCATTACACTTGTGTGACAGGTAAGCCTAGGTTTTTAATCTCTCTTCCCTTATTTGAATTTCCTTTAAAAATAATATGAATGGACCCTAGACATTGTGGCTCAGTGGATTAAGCGTTGGCTGCAAACCAAAAGGTCGCCAGTTCGATTTCCAGTCAGGGCACACACCTTTGTTGTGGGCCAGGTCCCCAGTTTGAGGCACATAAGAGTCAACCACACATTGATGTTTCTCTCCCACTCTTTCTTCCTCCCTTCCCCTCTCTCTAAAAATAAATAAAATACTTAGAAAATAATATAAATGGCTATGTGTGCATATAGATGTTAATGCAGATATTGAAGAATAAACAACACATTTAAATCTTTTCCATCAACTTTTGCCACCTGAAAATTAATTCTTAATTTAGTGACTTGTATGTTGCTCTCCCTGAGAAAGAATAGTTACATTTCAGATGGAGACAAAAGTATAGGCAACAAATCTCATTTCATATAAACTATAAGTCTATCAAGGTAACCTGGAGATTAATAATATTTTTTAAAAATACATACATGAGTTAGGATCTTCCACTCCAGGGTGGTTAGAATAAACTCACTGCAACTATAACTTTATTGTGTGCTCAGGAATAGTTCTGATTACCTGGCAATATTGTGAAAGTATTGGGTAACAGTTTCTGCCATATTATAGGCATTTGATAAATGGTAATTCAATTTAAGATTGGAAAAATAAAGTAATAACATTGATGAAGCAATTTGAGATTCCCCTAAATATGTTAAAAGTAGAAGCATTATTTATTCAGGCCATTGCTTATTCCAATGGACAAAATTGTTCATACATACATACATAGGTAATTATTAAAGATGAAATAAGTAAAATGCTTCTTCCAATCCTTGGCTAAACTGAAAAACAAACTAATTAACAAAAACATTCAAGTAGTACCTTAGATATATTTGTGTGTGTGTGTTTCACACGAGAAACGCACATTTCAAATCCCTTTCAGGGCTTAACATCTGTGGATTGTGCCACTCTACATTTTGCCATAGCAGCTCGCCAGATGGTGATTCCATAAAGTAAACACGGACATAAAATAGCCATCCATTCTTTGCAGTTTGAATAGCCAAGTGTGTTTACATTGTTCGCTTTGTGGTATAATAAACACAGTTAAGTGCGCACAGTTTGCATGTGGCTGTACACAGATTTAAGATTACAGAGCTCAAAGCCGATGCTCTGTGGCCCTGCCCTGAATCTTGAAGACTGTTTGGTCAGCATCTCTAGCCCACTGGAAAAGCTCGGAAGTAAACCCAGCAGGTGTAATGGTCTTTCTTTTTAAAGGCTATTTCAGTGAGTTTTGGAGGGAATGGGGAGGTATGTAGGCAAAGCTTGAAAGCCTTTTGTAAGGATCATGTATTTCAGAACACCCTCACCAGTTTTGTTCTCTGGGAAGGTTGAGAGTGAGAACAGAGCTGGGAGCAATACATTTGACTGGAGATTTGGAGAGAGAGAAAAAATTTGGGAAACAATTATTGCCCTCTTATCCCTCCCTTCAGAAAATCCTACTGAAATGAGGTGGTTAGAGGTCAGGGTTTGATGTGGTACTGAATTTCTCCAAGACCATGTACGTGAATTGGTGTAAAGAGCAAGGACTGAGCTCTCCTTTCTTGGTCTATGATTATCCCAGATGAGCTAAATCTTTGGAGGGCCTTTAATACCTAAATACAAGATAAATTTAAGATAGAAACTTAAACTTCAAGGCCCCTCACCTGCACAGCACCCTCCAAGACCGTGGAGGAGGGACCCTAGCAGTGTGTTCCCATTGTCATTTCTATAAAAGTTGCAAATATAAGGCATTTTAACTGATAAGAGGATCAATCAAGACTGCTGACTCTTTCTACTGCAATTTCTCCTTCGTTGCACTTCACCTCCTGTCAGATAGGGTTGGAGTGGTCATGGGCATTTTGAGGATCTGGCTAGGGGAAAGTTGTTTCAGATTTAGTTTTGGTTTAAAGAGGTATATTTGTGTGGTTCACCTTCACTTTTGTTTAGAGTTAAGCTATTGCAAGGTGTTCTGATTCCAAGAATCAACTTACTGCCCATTGTGCCCACTTGCTCATTGCCTTAACTAAAGTGCAGAGACTGGGGTATCCTTCCAATTTGGATGTGTCCAAGGAAACATAACACTGGAATGATGTGCATTACAGAAGAGAAATGAGGTGTGATATATTAAGGAGGTTTTAGTTTTGATGATTCTTCCAAATACGGAGAAACTTAATGGAGGCTTTCACCAATTTAACAATAATTTCCAATTTATATGCTATTACCAGAATGTAATCATAAAAAACTTATTCTAAATTATTAATAAAGAAAATTTTGAACAGCTATGCTAGAGAAATAGATTATTTTTGTTTATTCTCTAGAGAAAATTTAACAAAGTTATTGTCATATAAAGAGACAACATAAGAATATGCAGACTGCCTTTTTATTATCTCACATTAGCTGAACAGAGGTTTAGAAATCTGGAAATAGATTGAGGTGTGGAGAGAAAACAATATGAAAAACATGGAAAAAATGACACATTTGGAACAAACAGAAAGGTTTTAATATATAAATAATTAGAGTCCCAAAAGGAGATGTGACAGAAAATAAAAAGAAAATACTTAATTGTTGGCTAAGAATCTCCCAAGTCATAGGAAGTTTATCAAAACAAATTCAAGAAGCTTTATGAATCTCAAGCAGGATTAAAGATAAAGAAACAATAATTTGGTGGATGATAGCAAGACTACTGAAAACCAAAACCAAAAAAAAAAAAAAAAAGCCCATAATGCGAGCAACCAGATAAAAAGATGCATTACTTTCAAAGAACAAAATAAGGCTGATTAACATTAACAATAAACTCCAGAAAACAAAATGATGACTTACAGATACGCTAAAAAAAGTGAAAAAGTAAAATTCTATACCCAGCGAAAATAATAATCTTATAAGAAACCCATCTCCATCTCCTTTTCCTTAAAGAAAAGAGAGACATAATAAATAACTTCATGGTGGCTCTTTAAAAGTGTCCATTTGTCTAGGCTGAACTACATTTCCTAGAATTTCCTTTCCTACATGTTCCTAATTAGGCTGGGCAACAAGGGAGATACTTGGGAGATTTGGAAGGTAAAAGGGAAGCAGCAGGTACTCTAGCAGGTTGTTGCTGATATGCTGATGCACTGAGCTGTTGGGAAGCAGCAGCTGGACCTGCAATCGCTCTACATTCTCCAGGATCCTTCTTCATCTTCCCTGGCTCCTGGGCCAGGTGTGTCCTCAGCTCTACCACTGGGGGCTTTGGCAGGATAACCCTGTCACCAAAGTCAGAGACAACAAGAACAAAAGCTTCAGCCCTTCCTTGTGGGTTTCCAGCTCATGGTTATTATGGGTTCCAGCCCTCTTCCTGATCTTTTCTTCCTGACTGCCAGCCTTAGGCTCCAAGCTCCAAGTCAGACCAGGAGATGACAGCCTTTTAGAGGCTACTTAACCAGCTCCCACAATAAGCCAATGCCCTGGAAGTCCAGAGACAAACCCACACATATCCAGTCCTTGATTTGTCACAGTGGTGGTGCTGCAGTGCAATGGGGAAAGGATGGTCATTTCAATAAACAGTCAATTGTAAATCGAAAAATGAATCTTAAATCCTACCTCACATATTACACAAAATATAACTCTAGAAGGATTATAGATCTAAACAAGAAAAAGAAATAAAGATTCTTGTATTTTAGAAGATAACAAAGGAGGATGTTTTCATGACTCTGATATAGAAAAAGATTTCTTAACATGATACAAAAAGCATTCATCCTAAGTGTTAGGAAAGTGAATTTCAATTTTTCAAGGACTTGGTAACTGAATTTCATTAAAGTTTAAGAACTGTTATTCACAACTAAGAGAGTTGAAAAAGCAATCACAGGTTAGAACATATTTGCAATACATTTGAAAATATGTATGCATTGCTCATGTCCAGTATTTTTTAAGAACTCATGCAATTCAATGAGAACAAGTTAGAAAATCCAATAGAAAAACAAGCAAAAAAAAAAATTTTTTTTGCCCAAAAGCACGAAAAATAAGTATATGAATGGACAGCAATTGGCCAAAAAATAATTAAACCTCAAATTTAAATTTCACACTTCATTTTAAAAATTGATTCAAATGTATTATAAAGCTAAATGTAAAACAGTACTATAAAATTTTTAGAAACAAACATAGACGAAACTCTTCACAAACTAGTGATTGGCAAAGAGTTCTTAGAAATGATACCAAAAGCACCAGCCAAAAAATAAAGAAAAGTGGATAAGCTAGACTTCACCTAAATTCAGAACTTTTACTTTGCAAAAGACCCTGTCTTTTTGATAATAACTATTTTACCAGGTGAAGGTCTCATTGTGGTTTTGATATGCATTTTCCTAATGATTAGTAATGTTCAGCACATTTTCATGTCACAAACAGGCTTTTAATTAAAGTTTAACTTATTTTGTCAGAAGGTTGCCTAGTAATACCAGATATCAAGAACTTTTTAAAATGAAACCTCAAACCAAATATAATTTGGCTTGAGAGAACAACTTTTACATTCAAAATCCATTTGCCAAAGCTGTACATAAATCCATGCCAAGATCTGGGCACCTGCTTATTCTATTTTGTTTGTTTCAGTACAACATATCCCAACAAACTTCAATCAGTAAAATGTTTGCAAACAGGGATCCATATCTATTCTTATCACAACCATAGCTACACACATGAACATAGCTTGCATCTTGTCATCTCACAGGCACTAATAAAATGGCAAGGTATGATCTGGGCACTTAAATATCCATGCCCCTAAAACAGGGGTAGGAGGAAACCAGATTTAAGCCTTCTTTCCCTAATCACAATGCTTTCCCCATTAAATAAATTAATATAATTCTAGGTGGTGTCTTCTTTCACTTACACAAACATACACAAAGTTGGACCGTTTTTTGAGCCTGGGAGGCTAGAAACCAACGGAGAAATGTAAGAATTCAAAAAATGGCCCTTGCAAACTCCAGCCCACCTATTCACTACAGTGGGCACAGGGCCCGGGAGGTTGCTGGAGCTGCGTCCTTGCGGCCCTCGCATCCCTGCGCCGCAGCCTCCAGACGACAGGGGCCGCTGTGGCTCAGAGCCGTCGGGCTCGTGAGGACACTCTTTCCCGCTGGCGGAGAGGAGGTGACCCTTTAGCCGGTGAGCGGCGGAGGTTACCGGCTTGCGAGAGCTGCAGTCTCCACACCGCGCGCTCGCCCCTGGCCTTCGCGGCCGGGCCGCCTTACGGGCCGCACTCCCAGGTGCGTGGGACACGGGGGCGTTCGGTTGAGCGCCCCGAATCCTCGCCACTGTAGGGCGCCCTGAGCCAAGTGTGGGACATCTCTGACCCCGCAGGGGCCACTGCCCGCCCCTCACGCCTGGAGCCTGACACTGGTCAGTGACCCAGCCTTAGGCACCGCCACCTTATTTTAGAACCCTCTTATTTCCTGGACAGTTTCTTGGTGCCCTTGCTCACCAAACTTTAAGGGAAAGGATTCTGTGATTGTTTTCATACGTGGTGACTCTTTGTATCACTGGCAATCCTGTGTTCCCTCTGCCAGACAAGGTCTGGAACTCGGCTGAAAGCAGTTTCTTCTTCCGGAGGCTCGGCAGGCATGTGCCCGTGGATCCCTGGCCAGTGGAGCGTGGGGACCGGGGCGGGGGCGGGTAATGGGTGTAGCCCTCAGGTCGTCCAGCAGCCCTTGTCATCGCCTAACTTCCAAGTTCAGTGAATTCAAGCGATGGAAAGATACTTCTCACTAGTATGTTTTACATTAAAAGTCATACAGAGTCCATTTTTAAAGTGTAAGTGATTACAAGTTTATGTTTCTTAAACCTTGTAATAACAAATGCAGAGTCTCACCGATTTAGGAGCAAGGTGGGGTGAAGTGGAATTGGGCGGGCGGGAAATGGAGACCATGATCATCTCTCTCCGCTTGGTCAAAGGCACGGTCTCTGTGGGGCGGGGTTGGTCTTTGTTGATCCAGGTGGTGAGGATAACAACAGCTACCCTGTGTTGAACATGTCCTTTTAGAGATGTTACCTCCTTATCCACACAGTCATTTTATGCAATAGATAATATTACCCTTTTCATAAACGTGGGAGCCGAGGCCCAGAGAGGTTGTCACTCAAACTTGCCTTTTATAAATAACAAAGTTGCAATTTGAGGATATGCTAGATTCCCCTCAAGATACCAAGTCCTCTGATTCTATCCCAAATTTATTTATTCTAATTTAAATTATTCTTAAGGTGTTTGCCCCAGACTTCAAGTTATTTTCTTAGATAATAAGATAGTGTGGTATGTGAAACTAAAATAGCCAGTATATATCTGATTAAAATATTTTGTTCATTTTATAATTCCTGATGTCTTTTAAAAAAAAAGATTTTGATTATTGCTCAGGTTCCTCCTCATTAATATTCTATGATTCTGATCATTTTGTTTTGGTATATCTTCTATTAATTTGCTTATTTCAGAAATAATAATAAGTAACTAATATTTTTAGGGTCATGGTCTAATTTTCACATACACTATAGTGGAGATAGTCATGCCAGTTTTATGCCAGTGAATTGTCTAATGTCAGTTGTGAAATACATTCCAAATCACCCCTCTAAGCAAGAATTTTACTGAAGGGGAGAAAATCATTCAGAAATGACCAGTCCTGATTATCTTGGACCATCTCGTACAGCTTTGCAAATTGCATTAATTCCAAGCGGGGCACCGTTCTCACACCTTGAGGTGTGAATGACCCTCATGGAGTTGTGTAAAGAGGCAGTCCTTATCTCTGCTGCTTCCTTTTCCCATTGCATATTTGCTTCACAAGAGGTTGGGGAAGAGAAAAAAGTACAGAACTTCTTACCAGGAAGGAACAGATGAAGTAAAGGTGGCTTAGTTTAGCTTTTTTGTAAGCAGGTATGAAAATTTCTCTCTGTTCTCTGAGTACATGAAACACAGATTTTATGCTTATTTATTAATAATTGTATTATTTTCCATACACACAACTATCAATCTACTTTTGTCCCACCCTGTATATTGTAGTTGATGATCCCTAAATATGTAAATGTCCTTTCAGTAAACATTTGCAGAGGCTCAGGTATTTAATTGTTTGTCATTTCTGGTAAAGAGTTTAACATTTAGTGCATTATTAAGGTGAATATGGCTGTCTGGGGGTTGCAGTATAATAACTACTGTCTTGATTACTTATTTCTTTGGTTTATTACAAAGGAAATGTAGGTTTGCTAAGGAAAAGAGGCTAAAGAATTTTATAATTAAAATTAAGTTATTCCAATAAATTCATATTAGAACACTGTATGTAGTTTTATAGACATCTAAGTTAAATTTCATGACATTCAACATCATTGTATCCTTGTAATTGTAAAATAGTGAAAACGTCTATTGGCTGTAACTAGTCTGTGTGCGTGTATGTGCGTGTATGTCATATATATATATCTATATATATAACCATATACCATGTATACATATGAATTATATATATTTGAGTGAATTCATCAATTCTTCACACATTATCAACTCAAGTGTGGGTTAACTATGGTCTGAGGACCCTTTTATGCTCTATAATGTGTGTTCTCTATACACACTTCCCCTGTCACCTTGTTTTTCTTCACAGTAAACAATTTTAAACCATATTCTACCAGATAGCTTTGTTTTAATTACGTGCAGCTATTTCCCAATACTTAAAAGAAAATGCTGTTTTGTCAGTTTCTGCTGAACTTGCCTTTCAACTTTGTATATTTGCTTTTTTAGGCCTTGTTAGTATTTTTATCTAAGACCCCAATGTCAACCAGTGGTATATTCTGAGACTATGATTCAGTCCTAACTTGTATATTGTGTTAACTCTCTTGCTTTGCACTTCTAGTTGGCATGGCTTATTCAGAGACTGTAATACTGATTCCACTTTATTCTTTCTGAATTTTCTCTTTCCCACATTATATCAAACACATAATTAGCATATGAAGAAATATCACTGGCACCTAGCATAAGCAATCTGGTGACCAGTATTTTGACTTAAATTCTAAACACATTTGTACTTGCCATTCATCCTACCCCCATGGCTAAGAAGGAAAGGTGAAATGCCAACGGATTTCATAGAAGAAAATGAAAGCCCGCATCATCGACATCTTTGAAAGTTGGAGCCAAAACTGAAGTGGAAGTTAAAGGGATTCTGGGACTAAAGCAGAATAAAATGTGAAGTCTTTTTTTATAGCAGTTTTTGCATGGTACCAAGAAGTTATACAAGAAATGGGCATGTAAGTGGACCAGTTATCAGAAAGCATTGAATTTTTTACCAGCCTTAGGAATGATGAATTTCAAATAACTGTAGTGGCCAAACACATTTTAGGCATGTTAGAGAATTGTTTTAAAAGTTGTAGTGAAAAAATATATAGTTACAATAGAGAAATTTAGTAACTTGCATGCAGAAGAAATTTAAAAAACAATTGCCAGTTACAACTTGAATGATGTTTTAAATGCTGATGAAATTAAGTTTTACAAGTTGTTTGTTACCTCATATATTTCATGCCCTCGGTGGACTTTGCAGAGGAGGTAAGCAGAGATTGATGGTTACTCTCTTCTGCTGTAATGCAGCCTGGACCGAAGAGATGATGGATGCAGGAAACATTTCAGAAGTCCTTGAAAGTGCAGAACATGTTGGCAATCCATTCCCTTAAAGCAGATGTTCCTGATGAGGTGTTCACCTAATTAAGTGGGATAGATAAATATTCAGTGACCACTGCAGCAAAGACTTGAAAAAAACTGAACTGCTATAACTAATAAAGTTCCAAAACTATTGGTTTTATAAAGTGTATAAAATGGAAGACTTAAAGAATACTTGTTATAAACAAGGTCCCAGTGAGTGTTTAAATTTTTTTTTAGGTTTGTTTTTTCTTTTTTTTTTTTTTAATTGTTGTTTTATTACATTCATCCCCTTTTACCTTCCCTCAGTCCACTTCCCCACCCACCCTCAGTGAGTGTTTAAATGTGACTGTTTGACCATGGATGGTAGGGTTGCAGAATCCCCCAGATCCCAGCTTTTATTGTCACTAATTTCAGCCTTTTTTGGAAAGGTTTCTTTCCCTACCATCTTCTTTCTAACCCCCTTTCTCTCCCATCATTAGGTAGCAGAAATGATAACAATAAGTCTTTGCCTAATAGTACCTAGAAAAGAAAAATATTTATAGAATGTTACCATTCCAGCTGGGAGAACCAGAAGGCAAAAGACACACTTAGATTTAATAGGATAGATTTAAAGTGCTTAAGAGAAGAGCAGAGCAGTCCATAGCAGAGTCCTACAGGCAAAGGGTGAGTGAGAACAAGTTACTTACCCTTACTGCTTGGCACTAGTGCTTGGGCCGGTGGAGAAAGGGGAGGAGCATGAAGGCCAAGTGGCACAGGTGAAGCTGTAGGAGAAATTGAGCAAAGGAGTGCCTGTAATTTCCATCAACTTGGTGTCCTGAAGGATTGTTGGAAGGTGAGCAAAAATGAAGGTGGAAGGAGAGAACGTTGTGGATAACCCACTGCCCACTCCTAGCCCAGTACCTCCTTGGTATAACAAAATACAGTGTGAGTCAGACCAACAAGTAATTCTCCAGGCATCTGTAAGAGAACAGCTTTTGCCTACTTCACTGGTTTATTCTGAGAGATGAAAAACAATAACATGTTGCCAAATAAAACTGAAAGCACCATTCACAAAGTATATGTTAAAAATAAAATAATTGACAATCACTTTTGGCATATATCAACTGGAATTTGAAAAATTAGTACAGTTTTTAAAAGGATATTTAAAAACCATCAAGAGAGGTAAAAAGTCTCCTACTGTGTTTTTAGGTAATAAGTCATCAATAGCCAGGATGTCTTCAGCACCTGAGCCTCCGGACTTTAAGAAGGAGCCACCCAAAGAGAAAGACTTTGGAAACCCAGGGCTCAGAGGGGTCCGCACCACAACTTTATTTCGAGCTGTGAATCCAGAGCTCTTCATTAAACCTGTAAGAAACATCCATAGGATGAGACTTTGTTTAATTTAAACTAGGCTATCAGAAATAGAAAGTTCTTATTTTCCGTTGACATTTAATTTTATCATGGAAATTTTATGTTGACTATTAAGATCTCTGAATAAATGCAGGTGGAAGGAAAATCTTAAATACCGATTCACAAAATACACATGTAAAACCAATTATTTTAAGGGCATTAGAGACTGAATGGAAAATCCTTGTACTTTCATTGATGAACTCAAATTTATTTTTAAAGTTTTAATAGCTATATTCATGAGAAGGAAATTTTTAATGTTTGATGAGGTATTATTAAGTTAGACTTTCCAATAAAACAAAAGAATGTGATCATTATTACAAACTACAATTCCAGTTTTTATTAATAATGTTTTTACCTAAGGCATATTGCAAACATTTTGTTTAAAAAGTTCGAAACACATTTGTACACAGGGAGTCAGCTGATCATTTATGTTCCTGATGCAAATTATTGAATATGTTTGATAAATGTTTACTTTTAAATGGATTTATTTTATTTTAAAATATATTTAAATTAAATTATAAAATATTTAAGTATTGAATTTGATTATACTTTTAATAGCATAGTTGCCAGTGTAAACTGTTTACAGTTAAATAGGTCAATTTAGCAATCAAATCATTGTATCAAGGCAGAATGTTTTTAAAACTTTGAACTAATTTTTTTTTTTAATTGCCGAATGCATTAAGAATTGGAAGTTTACCTGCGAACCGAAAGATTGCTGGTTCGATTCCCAGCCAGGGCACAGAACCTGGTTGCAAGCCAGGTCTGTGGCTGGAGGCAGGTGAAAGGCAACCAAACATTGATATCTTCTCCTTCTCTGCCTCTCTCCTTTCCCCTCTCTCTGAAAATAATAAATAAAATCTTAAAAAATAACAAAGAATTGGAAATTTAAGCTACTCTGAGTTTTTGGCCTTTCTTAGATTTCCACCCAAGTGAAAAAGTTTGACCTTTATTTTATTAAGTGTTGAAATAGCAGTAAACAGCTAGTATGGTAACAGAAATGAAATAGAAATTGAAACTTTTATTGCAACTATGCACTCACACTCACCTTAGGAAGGCCCATTCATTGAGACTGAACACTCAAAAAGGAGGGTTTGTATTACAGCAATAAAGATAACACTTCTGTGGAGTTATGAACATCTTTACTACATTTAAAAACTTTTTTTTTAAATTAAAAGCTAATCACTTTACCTTTTAGGGCGTTGGATTTTCCAGCAGAAAATCAAGGTTATTATATCAGCATCATATTTGTTCCAGTCTCTAAATTTTCTTGAGGTGATTGAATAGATTCCCAGAGAAGAGTGCCATTTTTGCTGTACCTAACATGTGACATAAAAGGTTTTTTGACAGTTTTTCATGAACTGGGGAAGAGAGGAATGGCATGTACACTTTATTCCTTATTTCCTAATGAAATTAACTAATTTAAGGAAGTTAAGCAACCTCTCCATATCACAGCGATAACACTGAAAACTTGAACCCCGGACCAATTTCCACACTTCTTGTTTCCTCTGCCCCTTTGCCAGCCATCACCTTCCTGAAGGTGGAGGTCTGAGGTATCTAGGCTATAGGCAGAAGAAAGACTAGAGAGGAGAAGCAAAAGTCTTCTATAATCCAAATTATCAGGAGTTGAGTTAATTAAATAAAGAACTAGATAAATTGTAATTGAAAACATATGGATGCTAGTATGGTAGTAAAGAATTGGTTTGTCAAGAGGAAAATGCAACAGGTATTTGGGTCTTCTCAAATTATTGGTCTTAATGAGGTTTTGTAATTTTTTTTTCTTTGACAGAACAAACCTGTAATGGCTTTCGGATTGATAACCCTTTCACTATGCGTGGCTTATATTGGTTATCTACATGCAACACAGGAGAATAAAAAGGACCTCTATGAAGCTATTGATAGTGAGGGACACAGTTATATGAGGAGGAGAACATCTAAATGGGATTAATAGTGCTGGTTACTATGGATGGAGCTATATTAGAGGCTCTGAAATCATCAAATGACAGACTTATAAATGCACAATATCATGTTTCTTTTGCATTTGCAACCAAACTACTTTGTATTTTCAAAGTTGCAGCCATTACCTCATTCTCTTTCCACAGAATGCTTCTCAATGCATTTTTAAAATTAGGTCTTTTTTAAAAAGTTCCTTGAGAATGGAAGTCATTTTTAATTAATTAAGTTCTGTATAATAAAAGTACCCAGTGTTGTTAAATGTGCATGGTATTTTTAATATTTTAAGGTGAATTGTGCATTTGCAATTGTTGTGAGGGTTTAGTTGTTTTTATTTGCAAAGGAAATGTTTTTCTCCCTGGGCATAGAATCTAATTTGTGAAGAAAAAGAAATTATTGTAAATTATTGTGAAGTCTGCAGTCAATGTTAAAGACAAATAGTTTATACAGAGTCACAGATGATTCATATATTTTGATTTTCCATTTCACCTATTTTTGGTTCAGAATTTTATTTTAATTGAAAAGATGTAACTACTAAAACCAAGATAAATGAGGGAATAACCCAATGCAATTGGAATTTTTCTTTAAAAAATAAAAGTATGTTATACTGAAGTATGATGTTTTTATTTGACTATAACTGTTATCTATTTTAATTTTTGTAAATTAATGTTATAATGATATGGTAACATAAGACCAAATGTTCTTACAGTTATTTAAAAACTAGAATTACTCAATAGATAAGAAAGTATCCTTACTATGTGGGGTTTACCTTATATAACTTAAATCTTTCTGACAAGGGTTCTGTTTTACTTCTGGATATTTACCCCATTCTCCAAATCATTGTAATTAGGGCTCAGTAATAAACTTCATCTCTGAAATTTTGTTTCATTTATTATTACCAAGTAATAATAACTGCACAATCAGAGTTTATCATCATAATGTAAGTTTTTAATTTCCAGAACTTTATTGTATTTGCAAAGCTACTTGAAAATACAATTATGTCTGATTTGTAGATATTAAAGAGCTTACTTAGCTAATTGAGTTATCTACATGCTACTAAATTAAATCTTTACTACTGAGCCCTAAATATTTTTTGCTTTGTTTCTCTGCAGAGTATACTTTATATAGTTTAGTATACACTCAGGGGGAATAAAATGTATTTTAATTTAAAGTATTATGTTTTGCTTTTGGTTTCCTTGTGGACCTTAGTTGTTAATGAACTTGAATTCTGTTTTTGGTTTATACATTTAGTGCCCCATTGTCATCTTTTGGAATTCTAGTGTTCAACAAAGTGAGTTGATACTTGGTGGAGGAGATATTAGGAACAGATTATTGCATCTCTGGCTGGATGGTTCAGTTGGTCAAAGCATTGTCCAGTACACCAGAAGGTTGTAGATTTGATTTCCAGTCAGGGCACATACCCAAGTTGTAGGTTCAATCCCCAGCCGGGGCACGTAGAAGAGGCAACCAATTGATATTTCTCCCCTCAACCCCCGTACTACCTCTCCCTTTCCCTCTCTCCCCCTCTTTCCCTCCCCCTTCCTCTCTCTCTAAAATCAGAAAATATATCCTCAGGTAAGGATTTTTTAAAGAAGAAATCACAGCACAGAAGGGTAGCAGGAACTGTACAGAGTACAGCCTTAAGCCATGTGACATCTACATGAATGAACCGAGTAGCAGTAGATTCGGTGAGGCTGTGAAAGAAAAATGGTACAGGGGAAAAATCACATTGAATTTTAGGAATAAGTACAAAACTATGATACTTTTTACAGGATAGCTACAAGTTGTAGCACAGTCTGTGTATGTTTAGACTGTCCAAGACTACCTGTGTTGATGTTTTCATTCATTCTCTGAGGGAATGTGCCATTTTGACAAAGTCAGCTGTGTCTGAGAAAGGCATGGTCAAGGCAAGATATTGACAATGTTTTGGAGTATGGGTCCAAGCAGTTAAAAGAAGGTCTCTTAATGTGGGAATGTGGCTGAGACTGGGTAAAACTCAGTAACAGATTAGGTCTTGAAACAAGTCTCAGTAAATAGACTATTGATAATCAGCAAATGACCTTTTTGCCCAGGGAATTAATCTCTTCTGATAGAAGAGCTATTTGCCTAGCGGAGCAAGGTGTTCAATTGATAAGGGGGTTTTCAAGAATTTCCTGAAGCAAGTGGTTTATAGCCTTCGTTTATAGGGTGAACAATCTGTTCCAGTTTGTCAGGTACCAGGAGGGTTATTTGCATGCAGGGCTTTCCATTTTAAAACAAGGACAACAAAGTACTTAACTGTGTGATTTTAAATCCCAGGCTTAATCATTTTGAGGGCTGACATAATGAAAGTAATTTTTTCTTTAAAGTACTGTGATATTTCTGAGTTTTATTGCCATGGCATCAAAACCACATTGATAGATAACCTTTGCTGACCTAAGGTGAATCAATTCTTTCAATAATCCATTTAAAAGAAAGTGTAGAAGGCTGAATAATGCCCCCATTTCCCGACCCACCTCCGAAAGTGACCACATCTTAGTTGCTGGAACCTGTGAATCTGTTACTTTATAAGGCAGAGGGGACTTTGCAGATATGATTAAGTTAAGGATTTTGAGATGTGAAAATTATCCTTTATTATCTGGGTAGGCCTGTTATAATTATGAAGCTCCTTAAAAGGGAGGCAGATGGTTATGGGAAGAAGCAATGTCACCGTGCAGGTCAGGTGGGAGGTGGGGGAGAAAAGGCTTTGTGCTGGGAGACCATAAGCCAAGGAACGTGGGTGGCCTATGGAAGCTGGGAAAGGCAAGGAGACATTTTCCTCTACAGCCCTGCAGCTACCTTAATTTTAGGCTCTTAAGACTTATTTTGGACTTCTAACCTTCAGAACTGATAGAGAATAAGTATGCGTTGTTTAAAACCACTAAATAATGTGTAAGGGCAGCAATAAGAAACTAATACCGAAAGCATCTGGGAAGTGAGTGGCTGTACCATGCTGCACTTTTGTCATTTCTAGTTGCTTTTATGAGCAAAGCTTGTCTTACCTAGCAACAGTTGCTAAGTTAACAATTTAATGCTAGTGTCCAGGAGGCTGCTTATTAAATCTTCTCAAATCCAGTGCCCATACCTTACATGACAGAGGCTTTCAGTAACATTCTTTAACATTAGGCACATGACCACTATCTAATCAGAGTGAATCATTTAATGCTCTTATCTAGCATTGTCCTAAAACCTTGACCTTTCTTTCAGCTTGCTTAAATATCTAACTTTTCTCAAAACTACTTTTTATCCTCGTAAGAGTATTTTAACTGTACATAGTAAAAGACATCTTAAATTTAGTTATGATCAGAAATTCAAATTACACAAACTTTGTTTGCTGTGCTGTTTGTAATAAAATTATCCCACCAGCTCCTTTAGGGGAAACCTTCAAACGGATCCGAGAATATAAGCCATTTAAGACACGCTTTTATACTCACAAAGATATATTAGGTAAGTGACTTTGCTATTTTCCTTTGTTTTAATGTTTCATAGCATTGTATGTCTTTCTTCCTGTTATATATACTTTTATCAGTTTTCCTAATCAGTTGCTTGTCCTATCGGGGTGGCTATTATGAGAACATGGATTGAAATCCAGCTTTTCCACTTACCATCTGTGTGCCTTGGATAGGATACTTGGCCTCTTAATCTGTAAACCTGTATGTATAGGGATATTAATAAATATTGCAGGTTTATTATGAGGCTTTAAAGAAATACAGGGTGGGGCAAAATAAATTTAGTTTTGAGTACATGAAATAGAGTTGATTCTTGTATTATTTGTTAATTAGTATACAAACAACTGTAAAACCACTTTTACCCCACTCTGTATTTGTTCCTCTTGAAAAGCCTGGCACATATTAGTAGGTAGGAGTTTTTTTGTCCTTGCCCATACTTGGGCACTTTCCATACTCATAGGAAAGGAACTATCCCTAACACCTTAATAAATGAGTGAAAGAAACCATGACCCATATTAGTAGATAGAGCCATAAAAGTAGATACATATAGATAACAGAATATTTACTACATATACACTTCTAGTAAGCAAATCAAATTGTAATTAACAGGTTTCCTTCTATTATGTCTATCAGAATTTTCAGTATGACTTTGAGCCTTAGAAATATTTTCCTAAGGACTCTCAAAATACTGATCTTGTCTTCCTTTAACTTGGTAAACTAGTGGTGATTTAATTTCACTCCTCATCTTTGAAAATACATAAGCTAGAAAATGAAGGGTATCTTGAAAGAACTAAAATGTAGGGGGAGATTCAGTTGAAATCATCATCTAAAAATATCAACACCAAAATTGATTTTAAGTATACTAAATGTTTAATATGACTTATTAACTTGACTCTTCAAAGTGATTTGACTTTTTACACCCGGGACAGTGGATATCCATTCTCACATAAGCTTTTGTTGATTGATTCCTTTTACCTTCTAGGATATCTGAATCCAAACATTAAGTGGGCAAATTAAATCTAACTAGTTAGAAATTAATCTTTTATATTCAATTTGTCATTGACTATTTTAAGTCAAAAGAGGCAATATCCTCTGTTCTTTATAAGTAAATTCAAAGGCATGTTGAAATGTCTATATAAATGCTAATGAGTGTTGCATAGAGCAGTGGTTCCCAGGCCTAGAATTCTACTGCAGAACTTTAAAAAAACATGTTTTCACTACAAATATTCAAACACAAACTCACTGGATTTAACACTAATCCAACATAGAACCACTAAATTAGAACCCTTGAAATCAAATCTCAGCGTGTCATTTTCATTTTTCATATTTTAATAGCTCTTGTTTGGAAATAGTTTATGACTCACAAGTTTTAAGAATAAAACAGAGAGTTCCCATGTACCCTTGTCCCGATTCTCTTATTGATATCTAACAACACTAATACATTGTCAAAATGAGGAAATTGGTATTGGATCAATACAATTAGCTTACATTCACTCCCTGCCACCCCGCCTTGGTATATAGTTTTATGAACCTTATCATGTAGCTGTCCTGAAGTGAGAGAGGGAAGTTCTAGAGCAAGATGAGCCCTGTTATCAGAGGGGGACAGGAGGTGCTAGGTAGACAAACGCATGAGTTCGCAATGTCATCTGTGCTCACTGCCAAGCTAGGCATGATGAGATACTCTGCAGCGTAAGATGCACTTTGTAACGTTAGGAAGTTGATTGTCAAGACCTAATCATATGAAAAGTTAATATTTCAACAAATCTTAGATGTGAGAAATGAATGGAATAAAGAATAAACACTGTAATAGTTTGGATGTCAACACTTGCAAGGCTCCTCATCCCCCATAGGTCCCCCCTGACAACAGACTCCGGTAGGAGAAGATGAAGAAAACCCCTGTGCCCTGAGCTCAGGACTTGGCTCTATCCCCGACCCTAGCCAGCTGATATTATGTGGTCCTCTAACCTCTTTAGGCTTTTATTTCCTTGTTTGGGAAGGGAGGACGTTATTACAGGAATATTATTATTTAGAAAATAAATTAGGTAATGGACAGAGAAGTGTAAAACTGCTGCCCCATAACTCAACAAGGTAAGCAGCTAACCCCAAGGAAACCTACACGCTAGAGAAAGGCATGTAACATAGTAAGGCATTCTGCTACCACTTTGAGGGTGGAGGTAACACCAAACACCCAGGTAGAAACAGGGACAGGGGAGCTTGGTCATCCTGAATAGTCCCTAACTGTTCTACTCTGACGGTACAGAATGCGCCCCTCTCCATCACGGTCCTCCCTGGTTGCTCTCCCTGCCGTCTGGCATCACATCCCTGACATCCAGGTTTAACTGCTGTGCCTTCCCTCCTCATCTATTAGGAGACAACCTACCCCTTTCATCAGTATCTTTACAGAAAAGATGGATGCCTCCTGGAAGGATATGTATCTCTTAGATGACTCCAATAGTAAAAAGGGAAGCCAAGAAACATCTGTGAAACCTTGTAATTTATTTCTCTTCAAATATGCAGATATCGGGGCAGATATTTTGAATAAAGAAAAACAATTTCAAGAGGCTATACTCAAAGAACATATTGCAAAAGCAGAAGCTAATGTGTGGGCTCAGGTAAAAAGTTGCAAATCAACCTAACAGTATGTCACTTTTTAAATTTGTTTGAAACAATATAGCCAGGCAGCACTGATGCTGAATCCTGGCAACCTTTGGGGCCTTGAGCAAGTTCTTCAGCTTTATAGTGTTGGCTTCTTAAAATGTAAAAGAGGAACAGTAATACCTACTCTATAGGATGGTAGAAAAAGTTAAATGAAATAACGTTCCTGGCTCACAGTAGGTGCTTAGTAAGAAATAAGCATCATCAGGAGCTTCATTCCTTTTACATTGCCCCTATGTGTGGATGACTCCTGCTCTCTTTATTCTCAATGGATTAAAACTTAAAGAAAAGCATCCTTGTTGATAATAGCTTATTATTGCTTAATATCTAATGTGTAGACCATCCATTTGTGCAGTGTATAACATGAGACTGTTTTTTCCAAATGCTTTATTATAGTTACTCTTCTTTTTACCTTTCTCCTTGTTCCCCTTCCCTCTCAAGTCCTTGATACCTTGTCCCTGTGACTGCTGAGGGTTGTAGGGGCCCTTTGAGTGTGTTGAGTCTCACAGTCAGTTCCCAAACACTTACATGAAGCAAAATCTCAATCATCCAGCCCCTGCTTCTTCCAGCCATAGATAGAATCATATATATGACTTCCTAAAGAGAACTAATGCACTTTGAGAGCAGAACAAGGCACAGTACTTAGAATGTTAATTCTTGTTTTCTTTGTAAAAGTTACTTTAGCAGAAAGCATTGGAAGTGTCTGATATTAGTGCCAGTAAAGCCTGGGATGCAAGCATGAAAGTCCAAAATGCTCTTGTACGAAGGGTAATAATATATGTATAAATCTTAGCAGTCATCTATCTTTATCAATAATAAAACTTAAATTGATTCAGAATTATTAATTATACACCCTAATACAAGGGAGTGCTTTTGTAGGTAATCTACAATTTGAATATAGGTAATATAATGTTCTGGGCATTCGCTTCAAATAAAATCACAAACTCTGAAGACCTGATACAGGGGACCTGGGACGGTACTCAACCACCCTTCCCTGTAATTTCTAACTTTGTGCATCTTTTCACTTTCCTATATTTTTCACATTTTCTGTAATTAGTGCACATTACTTTGATAGTCAAGTTAAGCAAGAGATAGAGTGACAAATTGAAAAAGAACCCCTGTAGCCTCCAGTACAGGTCTTTTTAGCAATTCCTGACACAGCAATGTTGGCCATGGGTTCGCACATGTTAGGGCACCTAGCCGAGGCAACCAGTTTGCTATGGGAAGTTTGAGGTGAGAACAGAGCAAGGAATCGGTGGCCCTGTGATGTTTGCTAATTTTCAGGAAACATAAAAACCTGATATATTAATAAATTAATGGGCTCTTTCTTTCAAAGGCTGATAAACGTCAAAAACAAGCCGTGGAGAGAGCACTTGAAGAAGTAAATGACATCCATAAAATTAAACTTCAGGTTCTGGAAGAGGAACATCAAAAACATTTACAGGTTTTTATACTGGCTTATTTGTTGTCTTTATTTTCATTTGTGTTTATTATCTATTTTATTAGTTATGCTATTACAGTTGTCCCAATTTTTCCCCTTTTCCCCTTCTCTGCCCAGTACCTCCCTTCATTCCTGCAATCCCCCTATCCCCACCCCTTAGCTCATGTCCATGGGTCATGCATGTAAGTTCTTTGATTTCTCCACTTACTTTACTATTCATAACATCTCCCTGTCTATTTTGTACCTACCAGTTATACCTTTTGATCCCTGCACTTTTCCCCATTCTCTTCCTTTACCCTCCCCACTGATAACCCTCCATGTGATCTTCATATCTATGGGTTATGTTCTTGTTCTAGTTATTTATGTAGTTTGTTTTGGGGTATTTTTTTAGATTAACTTTTTCATAATTGTAAGTCTGTTGTCATTTTACTGTTCATAGTTTTGATATTCGTCTTTTTCTTAAATGTGTTCCTCTAACATTCCATATAATAAGGGCTTGGTGATGATAAACTCCTTTAGCTTTACCTTGTCTGGGAAGCATTTTATTTCCCCTTCATTCTGAATGATAGCTTTGCTGGATAGAGTAATGTTGGTTTAGGTCCTTGCTTTTCCTCACTTTGAATACTTCTTGCCTGTCCCTTCTTGCCTGCAAAGTTTCTTTTGAGAAATCAGCTGACAGTCTTATGAGAACTGCTTGTGTAGGTAACACTCTTCTTTTCTCTTGCTGTTTTTAAGATTCTCTCTTTATCTTTAGCTTTTAGCATTATAATTATGATGTGTGTTGGTGTGGTCCTCTTTGGGTCTAGCTTGTTTGGGGCTCTCTGTGCTTCCTGGATTCATATGTGTATGTCCTATGCCAAATTAGGGAAGTTTTCCTTTATTACTTTTTCATGTAAGTTTTCAATTTCTTACTCTTCCTCTTCTCCTGGCATGCCTATGATTCGGATGTTGGTATGTTTAAAGTTGTCCTAAAAGTTCCTAAGTGTCCTCTCATTTTTTTTCAATTCTTGTTCCTTCATTCTGTACTGGTTGACTGTTTATTTCTTCTTTATGGTCCAAATTGTTGGTTTGAACCCCAGCTTTCTTTTCTTCACTATTGGTTTCATGTGGATTTTTTTTCACTTCACTTAGTATAGACTTTACTTCTTCCCGCATACATTTCCTGTATTCAGTCATTTCTGTGAGCATCCTTATTACCAATGTTTTAAACTCTACATCTGTTAGGTTAGCTATCTTCTCATTGCTTAGTTCTTCCCCTGGAGTGATCATCTCTCTTTTAGGCCATACTTCTGTCTCCTCAACTTGACAGCCTCCTGTGTTAGCCTCTATGTATTAGGAGGAGCTGTTGCCCCTATTCTGTTGTAAGGGGCAGAACCTTAAGTATTGGTCAGCGCTGGACAACCAGGTTCACAGCCTTGTGGCACTGTATGTGGGGGAGGAATCAGAGAGGAACAATGCCGCTTGGTTGGCAACCTTTTCCAGTCACTTCATCCACTTTCCGTATGTGACTGCCCTGCCTCTAGCTGTTGTCCTGGTGGTGGTTCCCAGAGTGCCTGGGTCTGTGTATATTCTAGGACCATAGGGGCCCTCTAAATGGACTCTTCTGAGAGACCAGCAGTTTCTTCTGCTGCCTCAGCCTCCACTGGTTTTCACAGCAAGAAACAATGAGGCTTTACTTTCCCAGGACTGGAATTGTGAGCTGTGTAGTATGGCTGGGACTGGGATCACTCCCCAGGTGTCCCTCCCAGCTTTCATAATGTGTGATTGTTTTGACGGCTGGCCACAGCCATTGCCTTGCTGCTGCTGCTGCTGCTGCCACCGCCACATCCTTTCCACGCCTTCCACCTGTCAAGATGAGTATTGCTTCTTTATATCTTTGTTTGTTGGACTTCCATGCAGTTCAGTTTTCTGGTAGTTCTGACTGTTTTTGTTTTGAGGTAGATGCATTCCTTCTTATGGTTATAGAGGAAGGGAAAGCATGTCCCTATGCCTCCACCTTGGCCGCAAGTCTATTTGTTATCTTTTAAAAAGTATTTAAGTTAGTGAAAAGCTCTAGCAAGGGAATAAGTGAAAAGCAATAATGTGTAAGATCTAGATGGGTGTTCCTGGAGGCTGGTTGGGAGGCCCAAGATTGTCACAGAGGAGATGCTGTCACTCAATAGGCACAGGAGAATCCCATGGCCTAAACTAGACACAATGAACTTCAACCTTTACCAGGTTTCAAGGCCCAAAGGAGCCACCCTTGCCTGCTTGACCCATCACATGTCATGTCACTTATTCTCTTTCCCTCCTCTCACTGTCCTCCTTTGGGTCCTGGTGCACCATGCGCCTGCTGACCTCAGTGTCTTTGCCAGAATGTTCCTCCTATACTCTATCATATTTAGCTCCAACATCACTACTCACAGGGAACTTTACTGGACCAGCTCTGCCCTGTCACCCATACATTGTCCTTGACACTTTTTCCCCTTTCAATAGCAGTCATTACTCATCACTGTTGTAATTAGATTGTGTGGTCATTAGTCTGATCCCCATGTTACTGTACCCTCCATAAGGATGTGACTATCTTGTTACCATCTAGTCCCAGTGTCCAGCACAGTGCCTTGACTTAGTACTTATGTAGGGATTAAATGAAAGAAGGAGGCTGTTCCCTTTCCTCTCCTAGGCGCCCTGATTGTATCTTTTGATGTAAGTTTGCATTTATTGCAGGTGCCAAGTGGGTGCCCTGAGCTGTTTCTTGAGTAGTTCCTTTAAGACAAGACCTGTAATGAGGGTGGTACTCTTTCTACTGGGTAAGCACAGCTCTGTGGTGGCTGGCGTCAGCGTAGCAGCTGCTTTCTTACTGCCCTGGCCCATGCTGCCCGTTGCCATTGACGACTTCTGCTTGAAGCAGCCCCAGGCCCAAGGAACTGAGCCCATCTCCTCCTCCTACGTCTGCTTCACCAAGTTCACCTCTGGAGTTTCACTGGGCATGTCTACCCTCAATCTTGACTTTGCTGGGTACCAGACCTGTGCCTGCTCCCAGCTGGCACGTGTCAGGTTTACATTGAAGATGTTGGTGACAATGGCTCCCATAGCCCTCATCCTGCTAGGCCTGCTGCTCTGTAAGCTGTACCCCATTGACTAGGAGAAGGGGTGGCAGAACAAGAAGGCCCTGCAGGCTCTGCAGAAAGAGGCCAGCAGCTTGGGCTGCTCTCACAGGCTCTACAGAACTGGCCAGCATCCTCCAGGACTTGCTGTGGTGCTTGAAGTCACCAAGTACAGGGCCTGAGTCAGCAGGCCACATGAGGAATCTGGGTCTGTTTGCCTGCTCACTCGACTGCTGGTCTCCAAGTGCCAGGAAGGGAGCCAAAGATGAGAGTACTCAGTCTAGGACACCTATGGCCACCTTGGGGCAGGTTATTCATACAGCTGCTTGCCCCCTCTCTCTGCCCATGGGGCCGAGCCCTGGGGCTGTTACTGTGAATATGCCAAGGACTAACTGGGCCTAGCCCAGGACACTAATGTAGAAACATTTTATACAGAGACTGATTAATGACTATATATAGCAGTGTGTGTGTGTGTGTGTGTATGTGTGTGTAATATGCCCGTGAACTATTAATATTATTAATATTCATTAAAGCTGGAAAATGGGGGAAAAAGTGTTCTAGGCAGAGAGGCCCAGGGACTCATTATTTAGTTCAGTACCTCAGCCACAAAATTCACTCAAAGGGCAAGGATACAGAACTATTTTCATATATTGGCCAGAGGAAGGACATGATAGGACACAGTGCAGATGTGTTGATTCATGGGCAGAGGCTGGAGGGAAAGTGGCCGAAGTCTGGTTCCAGGTTTTGCATACTTTAATAAGATCATAAGTAATAAACAGTTTGGAACGCTGGGCCCATCTATTCATTGTTTTGGCAGTAAGCACCTACCATGTATCAGGTCTTTTCTAGGTGAGATTAAATGGACTGTCCCTGCAGGGAAGAGGAGGAGTTCACTCCATGGTTCCTAGAGGGTACTGAGACCCTCCCTGCTGGGCTCCAGTGGCCAGGGTCCCTGAGGAGTTGGCTGCGATGGTCCACTCCTCATCCCCAATTTTAATTCAAAATTGAAGAGCATTGTAGCATGCCTAGGAAGGCCTTCTTTTTAGTCAGCATCTGCTAGGGCCATACTAGGTCTTAAAGTATTGAAATTCTTCTCTACCAGTTGATAACCACCCCTCAAGCCCCCTAATACCTTGGTCACCCTAATTGTCACCCACTAGGTCCCTGGACCTCCTCCAGTCCATCAATTTAAAGGGACAACACTTTAAGTTGGTAGGAGGCTCTAGGACCCTGTCCCAATGCTGCAGTGAAAGGATACAGTTTTGAATATCACTCTTGGCATTAGGTTGTGAAATTCAAAGATAATTGAAATGTGATGCCTTTTTCAAAGCGAGTACCTCCTAGCCTTTCTTTAAGTAATTTGTACCCCATATAGCCTTTCATTAGAGTTGATGCACTTAATATTAAAATAGAAGTCCTAAGAAAATTTTTTTTTTTAAAGATTTTATTTAATTATTTTTAGAAAGAGGGGAAGAGAGGCAGAGAGGGAGAAAGACATCAATGTATGGTTGCTTTTCACCTGCCTCCAGCCACAGACCTGACTGGAGACCTGGTTTGCAACCTTGTTATGTGCCCTGGCTGGGTAATCGAACCTGCGACCTTTGGGTTCACAGGCCGGCGCCTTATCCA
>PVIW01001130.1:0-16647 GCA_004026585.1 Noctilio leporinus
GCCTCACCACCTGCCAGCACCCAACTTTCCCTCCCTCTTTCAACGCTTTCCCTTCCCTTCTGAGGCAGTTTGAGACGGTTACCTAGGAGGAGATGGGAAAAATGCTTACCTCCATCTTCAAAATATAATCCCTTGACAAACCCATGAAAAGCAAACTGCGTCACAGCTGTGGTGACAATAAGATGCCAGGGGTTATGACGTCATGTCACTTCCCTCGTCACAGGGAAATGCACATGGAAAATGGTGAAAGGCGTGATCTTCTACAACATGTCCACCCGGCACCTGTAACCATTCAAATGAACCCCATGGAGCCGTCACCTCTAACTGGGTCATCTCGGTTGTAACACTGTCATGAAAACTGGTGCAAACACGGGATCAAATGGGAACGCACACACAGGTTCACTCAATATGTGGCGACCATGACTAGAGGTTCACAGGACAAAGGTTGGCAGGAAGTACAATGAAACCCTGTAACTCTAGTTGAATTTAGAGCTAAGAGGGACAACAAGAGTTGGTGTTCAATTCCTGAATTCTCCATTTTTCTATCTTGAACATATCTCACCTTCAAACCCTGAAGATAGGTTACTTTAAAGGAAAGATACACAAAAAGTGAGACAACACATGTGGAGACCCAGAAAGAACTCTTCCATAAAGACCTTCAGATCGAATATCATTTTCCTGAATTTGCTGATACAATGGGTTTTGGAAACATGCGCACACAGGAGCCTGAAATATCATTAACGTTTGTGCATGTCACACACATAATTAAAATAGTTGACTATGAGCATTTTTAATTTCTCCCAAAACATTTATACTTTAAGATGAAAATAAAGATATAACTCATACATTTTGAAACAGCATGGATATACCTGGAGAACAAGTATTATGGGAGTGAAATAAGCCAGTCAGAAAAAGACAAACTCTGTAAGCTTTCACTTACTTATATGTGGAATTTAATGAATAAAATAAACTAAGAAGCAAAATAGAAACAGACTCCCAGGTACAGAAAGAGACTAACAGCTTTCAGAGGGGAGAGAATTTGGGGAGACGATTGAGGAAAATGAAGGGATTAAGCAAAAAAATAAAATAAGCGGAAGACAACAACCAACATAATGGTTACCAGAAAAGGGAGGTTTTTACACATTTATCTTTAACCTGCTGGGTTGTTTGTTTTTTGTTTTTTTTTAATTTAACATCCATTACCATACATAATTATAATTCTTTTTGTGATGAAAACTTTTTAAAAATATTTTATTTATTATTTTTAAAGAGAAGGGTGGGGAGGGAGGCAGAGAGGGAGAGAAGCATCCATGTATGGTTGCCTTTCACCTGCCTCCAGCTACGGACCTGGCTGGAGACCTGGTTGGAGACCTGGCTATGTGCCCTGGCTGGGAATCGAACCAGCAACCTTTGGGTTTGCAAGCCAATGGTCAATCCACTGAGCCACCAGCCAGGACACTGTTTTTATTTTAGAATGAAAATGAGAGTATTCTTATTTTTTGCTATCACGATAATTAATGACATGTAAATGTACTCATGTGGACATATTGTCAGAATAAAATGCAATTTCATAAATATTTCTACTTCTTTCTCCAAGGAGTTTGTTGTCAACCTGTTAGATATTTTCCTTCTTTGGTAGATGATACGTGGTGCCTCTGGGTAGATTTATTGTGTATTTTGTTACGAACGTGCATATTTGTACTAAATATACTGAGCGGTCCTCTGTTTGGGGCTTTTATCTCTTACTTTTCTCTTTGAGAAACTAGCTCCTTTTCCTAGTCTTGTTCTTTGTTTAGAAATCATAATAGGATCATCAGTTTTCATTTCACACTTCTCTGGTATAAATTAAAACCTTTCCAAGTTGTTATTTGGCTTTTGAGTTCGTGTTTTTTGTTTTCTACACAGAAACTTTTGAATTGTATCTTCTGACATTTACTATTCATTTTGTATTTACTCAAATTTTGAGCCGTAGTTTTAAATGCGCTTAACAAATGTACCCAAAGGTGTCCTAACTTGGAGGTCTCCAACATTAACGGGATGGCATCTATACTTTCTTTTTCTGAATGACTCCCCAGTTGTCTAACAGCGTTTATTTTAGAATATTGCCTTTTTCCTAGTCATTTGAAGTGTGACTTTAATCATATAACAACTCCTTTGTGTGTGTGTCTCTCACATTTCTTTTATCCCAACCGCTTTCTACCCATCTACACAGTGCCAACACTCACGGTGTAAGTGCAAATCTTCCTAAAAGGCATAGGCTCTAAGGTGAACCGTTACCTGATTTTTCATTTGTTTTTAGAGCTTACATGGCTATCAGTGTCTATCTGTAGGAACCTGAGAAAGAACATGCCGAACCCCAAAATCAAAGCTGTAGGTCAGCCTGAAGAGCATTAGTGGTCTTTCATTCAACTTCCATACGAACAGGGAACTGGTGGGAGCTTCGGGAAAGTTATTCCACACTTGCTGGAAGTCTAAACTATAGCATGGCATGTCAAGCAGCATCAGAGGTCCCCAACGCCTTCTAGGGCTCTTCCCTGTGACACCTGAGTAACAAGGAACCGACACCAGTGGCAGTGAGAGCGTCACCTAGATTTGGACTCTTCAGGTTCCGTAAGGGTCCACATCTCACAAAGCAACACACGGAAACCAGGAGCAGAGCTGCCAGGACCTGGCAAATTTATGACGCAAAACCCCAACGCGATGGCTGCCCCCAAGTATGATCAGCTGGGGCCTGAGTTTCTTCCAGGGCCGGTGACCTTTTCCCTTTACCAGGTCTCCAAGGAAATGGTATTAGGATGTACAGCTGGGTTATTTTCCTGCTGCAAAAAGAAGAAAGGGTGAGTGACCACAGGGTCAATCTGTAGACCATTATTCGTGTTTGTGAACCTCAGAATGATTGACCCCCGCTGCTGGGGTGTCCCCTTTCTTTTTGCACAAGTGAACATTTGTGTTGTTGAGAAGGACTGTGGTACGGTTTTCTCAGCTGAGCCATGGGGACCCAGCGCACGGGCCCGGGAGGGCGGCCTGGGTGGCAAAGGCCACGCACGGAGCAGCGGGCAGACCGGCCGCCAGCGGGAAAAGGGCCAGGCGAGCTCCGGGGCCAGCGGGAGGGCCCCAGCAACCCGAAAGGCGCAGAGGCACCCACCTCGTCCCCCTTCGCTTGCCTACTGCCTTGCGCAGAGAATGCCACGTCGCACAACCTGGAGCAGGACGGTGGGTTAGCGTCAGCCTGCCCGCGTGGCAACACCAGCCGCACCTGTTCGCCTGTCCTTGTTCCTTCACTCCAGCAAGCAGATGTGTGTCCTGGACCATCTCAGCACCACAGCGCTGCAGCTGCCAGGTGCCCCGTCCTCACCTTTGCGGGACACCCCAGCCGAAGCAGCCTCCTTCCAGTGGACAAGGCTGCCGGGACATCTGACTGTCCTATCCCCGGAGGACATCACCTCTGCACCCCTGTGCCATCCCTCAGTCCCCAGGGACCTCGGCACCCTTCCCCACCCACAAGGAATCACTCTGGTCCAATGCTTTGGTGGCATGAAGCTCATTGAACCTGGGAACAAGACTGAGGAGACATTCTGATGTCAGGTGGTAGAAATAAAGCCAGCAGACAGTCAGGAGCCTCCAAACTCTGTGATAGGTCTCAGGGTCAAGGGTATGCAGCACCTGAGCTGTCCCTTTTCAGCTGGAACACACAGTAGGCTTCTCCACTGTCACCACCAACCACCACAGAACAGTGTGACGCCCTAGTGGGCAACTTCAGACTTGGAAGGCGACCTCGTCCTCAGTGGGGTGTGCTGCATATAGCACATAGCAACGGTCCCCCACAGCCGTGGTGTGCGTGAGCCACGGAAGGAAATGAGGCCATGTCCCTGGGCCAGGCTGCGGGGCACCAGGCTGCCTGCCACCCGGGCCCCTGGCGCAGCCAACCAGACGGAGCAGGATGGAGAAGCTGAACCACAACCAAGGGTCAACTGCGGGGTCCACGAACTTTACGGGGAGCTCCGAAGCTGGGACAACCCTTTAGAGTTATTCTAAGTATAGGGGCTTTTTCCTTAAAATTTTTGTTGACCACTCAGCGGTGCTGGCCCCTTGAAGGAGTGGGGACCCCCCAGAGGGCTAAGCATCTTGAACGGGCAGCAGAGGGAGAAAATGGTTCTGAAAAGCCCCCCTGCAAGGACGGACTCATCCTTCATCTTGTTGCTGGGCAACCACATTTTTCAAATGAACACATGCCTCTGCTCCCCACTTGGTTACAGTGTCCCCCTCCAATGCACCCTACCTCACCCCCCCAGCCCCTGTCCACAGGGTCACGCAGAGACCAAGAAGGCCCCTGCAGTCCTTTCTCTGCCCCTCTCACTCCTACCCCACGTGGAATTGGTCACTTTCTGGATGATTTCACTAAATACCCTTTCCTGCCATCTCCTGGGTGCTGCTGTCTCTCCTGCCGCCTCCAGTGGGAGTGACCACCGAGCTGGCTCCGACAACGTCATTGTCCCAAGTGTTCTTCCATTGCCTCCGCCTCCTGTTATTACAGTCACCGATGTCTTTAAAAGCCACGATAGTATCTCATGTCAATCAATAACTGTCAAAAAGCCTCTCCTGCCTTTAACACAGTAAATACTCTAATACAATGTACAGTTTCTTATCGTTAGTATGCGTTTTTAAATATTGACTTGAAGATTAAATTTAAAACCATGGAAATAAATGGACAGTAGGAGATAAATATTTTGATGTGTAGATCAATAAGATAACAGACAAAAGACAAACTAGAAATCAAAAGATTTGTTCTGGTTTTTATTTACAGATAAGGAAAAAAGATTCAAATCTTCAGTCAAGTAAAAACTTAGACATTTTTAGTCCATTATGTTAATTCTGAAAACAATGTTTCTCAGAGGATTTTATGATGTGTTGAAATACAGTTCTTCTTTCTGCCATCCAATTTATGTCCTTACGTGTTCTTGATAAAACTGTGTCCTGGAGAAAGGTGGAGAGAGATATTTTTGAAATAAGCATTATTTCTGGTTAACTGTTTATTACAGTCTTAGCCCTTTGGTATTTCATGTCATCAGTCATTATTTCGACTAGTACTTATAAAGCATAAAAATACACTGCAAAATTAAGCCACTAATTGCTTTTAGTAAACTTCATGTTGATTACTACATTAATTCTGTTGTTTTTCCATTTCTCTAAGTTATATATTTATTTTCTTCTTAAAAATTAGAAATCCAAGATACACTAAAACATTTAAATAACAGTAATTTTTCTATTTTAAGTTTTACCACAAGTAAAAATGAACATTTTACACCCATTTTATTGTATTATTTTAAGGTTTTTTGAAAACAAGGTTATTTTGAATTTATCAAGAAGTAGAAAATATATTTTTTTAATTCTCATAGGAGAAAACACTTCAGTAAGTGATTCTAAATTTGTATGTAGGAATATGTTCCTGATAATAAATATCATAATTTGAATCATTGTTATTAACATGCTCTTTAATCAGTAGAAAGGTTTATACAACTGTGTTTCCAATCTTTATTAACCGCTCATTAACTTCTGCTGGGAAGTGAGAGAAACTGTGATTTTCTTTCTCAGGATACGCAGGTTAATGCTCCCACATTTTAAAGATTGCACATATAAATTGATTTATTTATCAAATTGCCAATGTCTTCTGCCTGTCACCCATCAGTTCAGACAACTCGGAAGGCTTGTTGAATTTACTGACACTTTTAGGAGCTTGCCTGGCTTAATAAAGCAGAGACAATTCATTATTATTTTCCTTCATAATGACGATAAAGCGCAAGTGCTGTACGATCTAATATTTCCGAAATTTACAACATGATGAATCTTTTAACTAAGAACATGACCAAAATAAAATAGTCTTAGGTGCAAACCCCTTGTTACCTTTGTCTCTGAATACATCTGGGATATTTCAATTGTCCTCTGTCACATAGCACTCTAAGTTCGGATCCCATAACAGATAACTCGGCCATAAAACTGTCCCTTCTGCAAACAAACTCAACATACTCGCCATGGAAAATAAATGGTCTTTGGTCAAAACTCCATTTCAGGATTAAATTATTCTTTTCCATTTCATCCGAAGATAGTGTGCAGGGCTCTGAAAAAGAAAAAGAAAATATTTGTCTCGACACCTGTTGGTACTACCTGGAAGCATTGCGTTCTCTACTGCCGATAACCCCGCAATTTCCGGGCATTAGCTTGGCAAGCAAGTCAGGTGGAATTACTCTTTAAGTCAGAAAACACGTTTGGAGTTCCCAGAAAGCATGCTGCCGTTTTCCTCGGTGGTCTGCAGGAAATCGCACTACCTCACAATTGCCCCTGGCTAATGAGATACCAACTTGCCTCCTCTTTCTAGAAGGTGGTGGCCACTCCTATCTGTTTCTACCTTGTAGTCATGCTTTCTATTATAGTACCAATCACCCTGAGTGACAGCCACTAACACATCTATCCTGACCACTATGGCTCATTGATCGTACCACCCCATACCCACCTCTACCTCCCTGGCGGATGGCGTGTACTTAGTAGCTGTCAGAACCAGCTGGGCTATAATTATTCATGATCTACAGCAGCGGTTTCAACTTTTTTTTTTAATCTCATGGTACACATAAACTAATTGCTAAAATACTGCAGCACAGCAAGAAATATATTTTGCCGATCTGACAAAAAAAAAAAAAAAAATAGGTATGATTTTGATTGATTCATACCAGGCAGCTATTGTGGTGTTGGCTGTTGGCTTTCTTTCTCCTTCCTCTTTTTTTTTGGAAAGTCTAAGGGGAAAGAGGTCAATGCCCTAGACTACAGGCATTGCATGTTTTAGAAATTCACATGGTGTACAGGGGAAAAATCAGAGGAAAGAATAGAAACCAGTGATTAAATAAGTTCTCTAACAAAATAACCCAGATGGAGTGTGTTAAGCCTTATATTAATGTTGGAACAACTCAAAGAGAACAGAAAGTGAAAAGAAATAATTTTCTTGCACCAAATAGAGACGTAAATTGTAGCGCATACCTAAACATGATGGGGGTGTGCTCCACAGTCCTTCTATACAATAGATCTCCTTAGGCCCTTGAAGGAAGAAGTTGGGGTAACACCTGTATTCCACAGAGGAGCCGTTCACATAGGGGTAGGCTTCTGATTGAACAATGACTCCATTTTTAATCACGGGAGGAGGGGCACACATTTTTTTAGACTCTGCAAAAATATACAACAGGAAATTTCTGCAATCAGTGCCCAGGGCTCCCATAATTGCTACAGAAATGCAATAAAATATTTCATGGAAAAGCATATGCATAAGACAGCTCTCAAATCATTTTTAAATACCAAGAGCCTTTCTGCAATAACTTCATACTATCAAATTTGCTGTTGCAGTTAGAATCTCAGTATAATATTTAAATACACATTTCAAATTAGCCAAGAGTTGACGGTTGTGATTTGATTTTTCCCTTTGTACCCAGCTGTAAGTGAACGTGTATGCAATTCCTCTTGAAGTCACACTTCATGTATTCTTTTCCTTTTTGCTTCTTCTTCTTAAAAGTCAGAGTTTTAGGTCCCAGGAGTACACAAAACCTGCCACTCTCTATGAAGCCCTCTTCTGAGAGAACACTCCCCAACCGGCCCCAATTAAAGCAACGTTTTACACCGAGTTCTTAATCACTCTAATGAGGGTGATTGATCCTCCCCTATTCTAACAGTATTTATCAAACCTCTTGATTTCTCCCTTGATAACATTTACTGAGGGAAATTAAATCGGGTCCTAGTCCCCCCGTTCAAGTGTACGTGTCGGCTGGAAATGGATCAGCCCATTCCCGAGGGTATAGATTAGAAGATGATGGTGAGGAATTGCTTTGGGTCTTATACTTTGAATCCAAGGGGCGTCATGGGTCCCTTGAGAGACTGTAGAAAGCCCTGTTGCTTTACCTTGTTTTACACATAAAGGGTATTTCACTTGTCCTCTATCACACTGCACAGATAGTTCGGACAGTGGGGTTGATGGAGATAGTTCAAATCCCTGTTTACATACAAAATCGATCAAGTCTCCATGCAAGACCTTCCCTTCATACTTCCACTTCATCTCCACGTTGTTTCTCCGCAGGTCCTCCTCGTTCATGGCGCATGGCTCTGCAAGACGAAACGTTCCTTTACCTTCTTTGCTCATCCGACAACCGTGACAGGGCGATGGTCTCCAAATAAAAACAGGGACAGGCACCGACAGCAACATTTCAGAGTTAACATGCACCACAACTAACCCCCTCAAACAGATACATAATGAACCTTTTACTTTTTTTTAAATTTAATTTTATTGTTGTTGTATTACATCCATCCCCTTTACCATTCACTTTGTATTACTAGCAATTGCATGTATACACTTCCTATTATCTCCATTATATCATTCATTTAAATGACTTACTTTGTTCTTTATAATTAAAAAGTTTTTCTAGTACAGTTGACATACTATATTGATATTAGTTTCCAGTGTACAACAGAGTGATTAGACACTGATGTACCTTATGAAGTGACCACCCAGTAGGTCTAGTACAGGGTGACTACCATCTGACACCATCCACACGAGCCCTGGCCCGAAAGTATCAAGCCAATGTCAGGCTTTAATTAAAACTGTGCTTGATACTTTCGGGACAGACCTCGTCATTATGACAATATTACATTCTTTTGCTTTTGTAGTTTACAGGGCTAATATTTTTAACTTAATGACTAGTTTATTTTAACTTAAAATTTATCATGACCTATTCATAAAAGCCACAATGCAACAAGTTAAATGGAGGAAAACCGTAAGCTGAAAACAAGAGCTAAATCTTATTTTCTTGACGTTTTCTCAAGTTAGGTACTTATTTAGGTGGCTGTCCCAGTTCTCTGCTGGATACGTGACCCTTAGCGACACGGTGTCTCAAAGCACAACATATTGGAGTAACTACAAATACTTTTCTATTTGCTCAGCAAGGTAGGAAAAAGGTGACCAACCATTCAAGTGAAGAAGTGGTAGCAAAGAAACTAATAACAGCCCTGGCTGGTGGCTCAGTGGATAAGCCGCCAGCCTGCAAACCCAAAGGTCGGTGGTTCGATTCCCAGCCAGGGCACATAACCAGGTTGCAAGCCAGCGCCGTGACTGGAGGCATGGAAAGGCAACCATACATACATGGATGTCTCTCTCCCTATCTGCCTCTCTCTCTACCCCTCTCTCTAAAAATAATAAATAAATAAATCTTTAAGAAAAAAAGAAACTAATAACAATATGCTGAAAGGAATGAATTAGATTGATCGGGGCTTCCCCACATGACATTCTGAATGCAATAGACTTTGAGTTCTACACTAATAGGCCGTTTCAGTTAGCAGAAAGGCAACGAAAAGTAATGAGTTGCAAGGACTGAAACATACTGAATTCCACTGAAATGCACTCTTGAAAGTGGTTAAAATAATCAAGTTCTGTTGTTCGTATTTTACCACAATTTTTTTAAGTAACAGGGTAAGAACTAATGTCATCCTAGCCCCTAAACGATTGGGAATTTTCTGCTTACAGAAACAATCAGGGAAAACACGTGAAAAAAATGTACACAAAATCATCATTTCCATGCTATAAAACGCTGTAGGAAAACTGCATAAAAGCACTAGCCCCACAGTGAAAGAAATTCAATACATGCTAAGAGAAGCTGCAGGGACCTAACGTGCAGCATGTTGACTACAGTCTACAGTCTTGCTTTGCATACTTGCCAGTTGCCAAGCGAGTGCACGTTAAATGCCCTCAGGGAAGCGCGACAGCAAACGTGGTAATTATGCGGGGCGGGGGCTATGTTAAGTCACCCAATTGTGGTCATTTCCCAACGCCCGACAGGTGCATCAAGCCATCGGGCCTGCGCACGTTAACCTTACCCAAGTCTACACATCAATGTCAAAAAAGCCAGAGAAAGCGGCTTGGAGGATGCAGTGCGCTCTCACCCAGGCAGACAGGAGGCGCTGACCACTGTCCACGCTCGCAGCGAGACCACCTGGCGCCCTGCAGGAGGTAGTACTGCTCGCACCGGTACTCCACCGAGGTCCCTGCGGCGTAGCTTGCCTGTGCCCCGTCCACCGCAGCCCCGTGGACAATGGCAGGCGGGGGCTGACAGGCGTCACTGGATTCTGAGACAGAAGGAATTTTCTTTTTAAAATTACGGTGAGCTGTAACAGCATGGCTCCCCGTACAATAGCGCATGGAGGTTTGAACCATGTGAGCTGGACGGTTGATCCCTAACTTTGCCAGAAACAAGCAACGTTACCCAGGGGCAACATTTTTTTCAATGTACTGAGCAGGACGGAAGAGCCAATATTGTGCTCTCGATGGAGGGCGGATACTTTTCACTTTTCTTGCTAGTGACATAGAGATCCTTAAACTGTACAGAAGGGTAAGTGGTGTGCCTTGACCTGATGCTTGGGCACAAGGAGAAACCCGTCCCTGATCACTGTCCTCATTCATTTTCCTTCTCGTTTCCCTTCATCTCAGTCGGCAACAGCCCAAGGACAGAAATTTCCATTCCTCTTTCTCTTCAGTCTTCCTCCAACTCTGCCCTTTCTCCACCATCTCTAACAGCTTTTCCTTTGTGCAACGAAGACCCTTGTGCACGTGTCTGTGGACGTCCCTCTGGGACCCCGTGGGGAAGTGAGAGGGTGAGCAGAAGGGGACCACCCAGGGGTGGGGTCCCCCAGGTTGTGCCCCTCAGGAAAATGGAAGACCAGGGGTCCGTCCCAGGGGGCGGAGGGTTCAGCAGGGCCACATGCAGGAGTAACAGCTGCAGGACGGACCCAGGCTCCAGCCTAACAGCCTAGCCCATCAAGGGACAGGAGGCAGGTGAAGGTCATGACCAGCCACCCAACCCAGCACACCCTTGGTCCTCTTCCCTGCTGAAGCACCTCCGCCCTCACGTGCTGTCATTTAGAGCCGTAAGTGTGGCGTCCAACAGAGCAGACAGGAGTGCCCAGCCCTCACGCACATTCCAAGTGGCTATTTTTCAGGTTTTCCAACCCCTTAGACTGGCTTCAGTTCTCCAGTCACAACCGAGCAGCAGTCTCTCCCTCTTCCCTGTCACGGTCTCTCGCTAGAAGGTGTTGGGTTAAGTGACAAGAGCAAGAACTTGTACACAATTAGCTATTGACGCTAATGCGTCCCACATACCCACACACTCAGGGGGCGGCGACCAGGTCCCATGTTTGCAGGTGACGTCCTTTGGCCCTCGGAGGTGATACCCACTTTGACATCCGTACGTCACCTGGTCCCCGTGGTAATAGGCCTCAGAGTGGCGGGTGGCCACGGCGTTCTCAACCAGGGGTGGCCGCCCACAGACTGTCCTCTCCTTCGCTTCTGAACAGGCGCCGCAGCAAAAAGAGACCAGTTAGCGACCCGTGCCGACCCCACGGGAGGGGAACTCGCGCCGGGGGCTGCTCACCAACGCATCTGGGGGGTTCCGTCCATGTCCCGTGGGCGCAGCGCATCTCCTCCGGCCCCTGAATCTGGAAATGCTGCTCACATTCTACACGAACTGCCGCCCCATGGCGATAGGACGCGAGGGAGGCTTGAGCTCTGGAGTGCGGAGGCAGCGGCGGAGGGGCGCACCGGTTTCTTCTCCCTTAGGGGGAAAGATCAGCAGTCAGTCGTCCACTTACAGAAAAAACGAGGCTTAGGACTTACTAGGCACGTTCGTTGGGCCAAGTGCAGTAAGAACTCGGGCTGACAGCCCCCAGGGTCACCCCTTGATCTCCACCT
This sequence comes from Noctilio leporinus, assembly GCA_004026585.1. Classification (NCBI taxonomy): domain Eukaryota; kingdom Metazoa; phylum Chordata; class Mammalia; order Chiroptera; family Noctilionidae; genus Noctilio; species Noctilio leporinus. The sequence continues at coordinate 11,768 of PVIW01001130.1, forward strand.
GCCGGTGCTCAGCGCCCCGTGGCTTCACTCGGTCCCATGAGCAGGAAGGGGGACTTGCTTCTAACCAACAGCACACGGCGTAGGTAACGGGGTGGGTGGCTGTGCCTACCGGGACAAGACTTGCGACGTACGGGCATCAGGTCCTCCCGGCTGAGGGAAGCAAGCTGCCACTCCTCTGGGGGCTCCCAGGCGGCCAGGGACAGGGCCGCTGCCTCCCGGGCAGCCAGCAAGAAGCTGAGCCCCTCCCGTGCGAAGCCCTGGATGCCACCCGATGAGCACGGAAGCCTGTCCTTCCCCGTCACAGGCGCCCGCAGTCCCGGCCACCCTTGCACTGCAGCCTCGTGAGACAGGGGTGCAGAGCAGCTTGCCAAACTATGAGCAGAGCCCCGAACCCCCAAAACCGACCAAGTGTACAGTATACGCTGCTGCGTTGGTGGTGACGTGGCTTTGTGCCCACAGAAACCTGTACGAAGCAAACATTTGACATCCACGTTTTTTCCCAACCCTAAAATAACCTTACGAAGTGGGGACAAGAGCATCGCCCATGTTCCAAAAATGTTAAAACGCATGAAGCAAGCACATTATTAGTAAGTGGAGGAGCTGGTCTTGAACCTGTGTCTCTCCGAATTAAAATCTGTCCTGGACTTGTATAAAATACTGACCCTACTAATTTCCTATGGCTGCTGCGGCAAATTACCATAATTTAGTGGCTTACAATAACACAAATATATTCTTTTACGGTCCTGGAAGCCGGAGTCCAGACAGAGGTTCACGGGGCTAAAAGTGGGTGTCAGGAGAGCTGCGTTCCTTCAGGGCGCTTTAGGAGAAGTTGGGCACCTGGGTCCTTTTGGAGCTTCTGGAGGTCACCCACCTTCCTGGCTCATGACCCTGCGCCCCGTCACTCCGTCCTCAGGCTTCTCCCCATGAATCTCTTTCCTGGCGCGGGGCTGGTAGGGTGGGGGCACGTTATGCAGGCTATGACAGTGCCCCCTACCTCGACCCACCAAGAACCGGAAAAAATAATGAGCACGCCTTGGCATGCTGACTAATTTGGAGGGAAGGACATCTATGTCATCTAGGGCATCATCTATGCCCTTCCCTTTGGAAATAACACACCACTTGCTCACCATTTTCCTCTCTTCTGAGACACCAGGCTGTTGAGGAACACCGGAAAACTTTTAACTCAATCTGTTCATGTTAAAAACGTTCTTGTTGAGCGCACTTGAAGAACTACGATAGCTCTGGGCACCCCCGGTGCAAACCCCCTCTTCGTTCCTGTCAGCCCCTGTTTCAGACGGTCCCCAGTCTCTTGCAACTCTGACTTCCCCGTCTTCCTCCAGCCCACCGCCTCAGCCCTGCGGTCTATGTCGCAGAGAAAATGGGGGCTACCAAGACATTGCCTCCCACTCCCTTTCCCTCCCCACCCTCCGACTCCTGTTTACCTTTCAAAGCCAAGTTCAAATAACGTCCGTCACCTCTGTGAACTTGCTTCGGATTACACCCCCACCTCAGCCTCTGTAACGTCTGTTCGGCTCCTTTGTACCTGACTTTGTCATTCCCCCTGTCACACTGTGTCACTTGTGTTTTCACGTCTCCATCCTGTGCTGGACTAGGACCTCACCGCCCTGTAGGTGTGATGACAACTAGAGAAGGGGTGTGGCCTAGCAGGACATCTTTGCCACCTGCTTGAACGCATCAGGGTGACATGGTGGGGTAGCTCCTCCTTTTCCACCTTCATGCTGGGTAACACCCTGTTGCTTTCTCTGCTCTTTACCCTGTGGTTTTGCAGAGTGTCTTCTTCACATCAGGGAACATGTGGCAGAGGAAGCAAGTTCCCCACAAAGCTGCCGCTTGGGATAATTGGACCTAGTAATCCCCAGTTGGAAAAGGGTGTTCACTATAACAAGAGGTTTAAAATGTATAAAAGAGGTGACTTTAAAAAATAAGTTTAAAACACATATCCATTCTACAATATAATACAAAGCTTAGGATATCTCTAGATTACTTGTATTAAAGTTTCCTCAAAATAGCACTGATGTAAAAGATAATTTTTTTAATAGCACCAAGGACAAGAATTAGATACCATCAGAGACATTTTTTTTTCTTAGAATTAGAGCTGATTAAGACATATTTTGGTTAATAACTATGTATAGAGCCAGGAAATATTTGGGGAAACCACTGTATAAAGTATATGATTGTCTAACCACTATACTGTACACTTGGAACTAAAGTGGAATAATAGTAAACATAAACTGTAGTTGAAAAACTCACTTGAACTTTAAAATCAAGTACAGAGGTGTTTTATAAAAAAGGTGGGGAGACATGCTATCTTATTTGTATGTGTGAAATTTTAAAAATTACCTTCACAGGCAGGAGACTCTGGGTACCAGCCAAAGTCATAGCACTGAATTAAGTCAGATCCACTTAGATAATAATTTTCATTACAGAAATACTGCACCACATCTCCTTCTTCATAGGTTTGCTTGACGGGATGAAAATAACCATTTTCTATTTGTCTTAAAGGAGAGCACTTTAACCCTGAACATTAAAACAAACCAACAAAAACACGAAGAAGCGTTATTGTTCGTGCTAGAACACAATTCACCCTCCCCTTCTATGCCATGTCTGGAATAGAAATGACGAAATTTGCCACATTTTATCATATTAAATAAAAACGTGTCCACCTCTATACTTATTACAGACCACTGGGCCAATTTTAATTTCATTATTTGAGTTAAAAGGATTTTTTTTTTCCTATTACAGCGCTTTCAAGACTCAAAACCTATTATCAATGTAATTACAACCAGAAGCAAAAAAACAAAAAACAAAAAAGAATTCAATTACATCAAATTGAAGACCATTAGCATCACCGCTGATAGGCACCTGTCTGAGCGGGGGTGTTCAGAGGGAAAGGGGTTGTCCCAAAGGAGAACCTACTGGTACATTTCGGCGGGGCAGACCACCCGGAGGGGCGACACTCGGCCTCGCCCGCGGGCCCCCCGGCGGCGGTGACGTAGCCCGGAGCGCACTGGTACCGCACTCGGCCCCGCACGCGGAATGTCCTCTGCGTCGTGGAGTAATTTCCGTGCTGAAGTTCGGGGGCCAGGCATGTCTCTAGCAGAAAGCACAGGCATTCGTTTCACGGGCTTCCGCGCTAACGTCCAATAGCCAAAAGAACCCTCCAAACGCATGGCCGCTGAGTCGGAACAGTACGAGGTCTGTCCCGAAAGTACCTGGGCGCAACCCTTTCGGGACAGACCTCGTGCGTCTTTGGGGAAAATAAGCGTCATAGCTTGGTTTGCCTCCCTGCTCCCCTTTTCCACGCGCCTTGTGCCCTCACGCCACCCGTTTCCGAGTCTCCCAGTTGGAGGCTAGTGCAGGTGACGTCAGGTCAAGTTCAACTTTGAAGGCCCCCGCGGTTTTGATCTTGGGCCGTCTGTGGATTGGCCTCATTTGAACAACTAACAGCCCGCTAAAAAGTATGCAGATTCAAATCATTGCATTATTTTCAGTGTATCTGAGAGTAGTCTACAATATTAACTCATGTCTTCTGCCCTGGCTGGTGTGGCTCAGTGGATTGGGCACCAGCCTGCAAACCCACAGGTCTCTGGTTCAATCCCCAGCCAGGGCACATGACCAGGTTGCAAGCCAGGTCTCCAGTCAGGTCCGTAGCTGGAGGCAGGTGAAAGGCGACCACACGTTGGTGCTTCTCTCCCTTTCTTCCTCCCTCCCTGCCCTTCTCTGTGAACATAATGAATAAAATCTTTAAATAAATAAAGTCTCCTCTAGAAAAGGAAAGAGCAATGTATATGCATTGCAAGACACGGGTTTATTAAGGCGTTTTCCTTCTAGTCCACGTCAACTTTTTCGTTATTAGTCTGAAGTGAGAACAGCGGGATCAGATGCGTTGTGGGAGTTGAGAACCTGGGGTGTAGGAAACACTTGGCAACAGGATACGTTTGCAGACATAATGCAAACTCAGTTCTACTCAATGAAACGCGCATCGGCATCGGAAAGCCACGGCCTGGCAAGCTCTTCTATCCAGTTTTGGGAAGTGACGGTCAAGCACGTACCGTGTTCCCTTGTGCAGGCCGGCGGGACAGACCACCCGTGCGCGAGACACTGCACGGACTCTTCCTCCTGGCCCCCAGGGGTTCTGTACCCCGCCGCGCAGCCGTAGCGCATGGTCTCTTGAACTGTGTACAGCAGTTTTGCGTCAGGGATGTAACCATTTGTCAGCTCAGGCTTGGCGCATTTTTCTATGGGAAAAAAATATTTCTCCGCTTAACTGGAGGGAATTCAGCTTGTCTTCTACGAAGTGGTAAAAGGGAGGCAAAAGTGTAATATTATCCTTGGAGTTCTAAAGAGAAAAATGTTCACCCTATAATTCCTTGATTTCATTTTATTTCGAAAATAACACGCATGCCCTGCATCGAATTTCTTTAAAAACAGCTTCACATTTGACATTAATGTTCCTTTTATTTACTAATTTCAGTTCCTATTGTCATTCCTACCTCTCCCGTGCCTACATTTAGAAAACATATCTACAGCCCTTCATATCATTAATGGCAAATAAAAAGGAATGTTTCTGGATTTACTTCCTACTCTCTTAAGTGCACTGCATTTGATGATCTTTAACATCCTTAACAAAAGACATTCCTTTACTAATCCTGTGCACATCAGCTTCTCATGGGTACTTACAGTAACTCAATAGGGTCTCTGATCCTTGCAATGTGGTGAATACCAACTTCAGTGATTATTTCTATTCTCTTCACAGGGAATTAGTAACATCAGATAAAAAAGTGACATTTGAGGCAGTGATTCCACTACTAGGACTATACCCAAAGAACCCTGAAACACCAATTCAGAAGAACCTATGC
>PVIW01001130.1:16747-336377 GCA_004026585.1 Noctilio leporinus
TATTTACAATAGCCAAGTGCTGGAAACAGCCTAAGTGCCCATCAGTGGATGATTGGATCAAAAAACTTTGGTACATTTACACAATGGAATTCTATATAGCAGAAAGAAAGAAGGAACTTGTACCCTTTGCAACAACATGGATGGAACTGGAGAGTATTATGCTTAGTGAAATAAGCCAGTCAGTGAAGGACAAATACCACATGATCTCACCCATTACAGGACAATAATGAACAAAACTAACAACAAGTAGATACATGAATACAGTGAATAGGCCTTCAGTGGGCAGGGGGAAGGGAGTTGGGGGGAGAAGGGAGGAAGAGGCAGGGAAGGGGAGCAGCTTAGACAAGAACCTAGTATGGAGGAACCATGGACATGGACAACAGGTGGGATTGACTTTGGGGGTGAGTGGGTGGGTGGGGAAGAGGACAGAGGGGAGCAAAAAGGGGATGGATGTAATACAGCAACAAGAAAATTAAATTTTTAAAGAAAGGTGACATTTTAATGAGAAACATTCCTTACAGAATTTCAGGAGATGCCTTTGTTTTAAGGGTGGGAAAAAGGCAGTGGGCCCCGCCTTTTGCCATTACCTACAGAAAGGACTCCCCACCGCCCCATCGTGCTGACCCTTTACATTTGTGACCGCGAGATGCAGACTGAAGTGGCACAGGCATTAGTGACACGAGGGGGGGACTTACTGAAGCACCGGGGCTCCGGGGACCAGCCGGTGGCCGTGCACACCATCCTCTCCTCTTGCTTCCCCTTCAGCGTTGTGTAACCCGCCAAGCAGGAAAACGACAGCTTTTGGTTCACGCTCATCGGGAAGTAGAAACTTTCAAAAGTGTAGTAATACGGGGCGATCCTCCCATTTTCCACACTGGGACAGCCACAGGGCTTCTCTGAAATGAGACACGTATCGACCTGAAAACTGAAAAGCAGGCTTAAACCCATGAACTTGGCGGCCAAGCAACAAGACGTGTCCCTCCAAAGCGTCTGCAGACAGGTTGGTGGGTACTTATTTTTATGACCGAAATGTTGACGTCCTCCTGTGACAACACTTTTCAACCAGAATTAACCTGCCAGCAGCCCCAGCACCAGGCCACCGGGCCACCTTCTAGGGAAAGTTGCCCTAACTTTGTAAGGCAACGCTTTCTAGCAGAAACATCCTGGGAGCTACAACGTGATTTGACAGTTTCTAGTAATCACATTAATGAAAGGAACTGTTGGTAAAAGCAGGCGGGACCAAGGAGAGGACCAAATCAGCAAGCTGGAGGATGAAGTAGAAAAAAGTTCCCAAACAGAACAACGAAATGAAAAAAGGCTTAAAAAAAAAAAATGAAGAGGGTTAAGAGAGATACAGGACCACATGGAACGTAGTAATAATATCCGTATAATAGGGATACCAGCTAATAGCATACAAGGGAGCCTCAATAAGATTATCAACTGAGCCCTGGCTGGGGGCACAGTGGATAAGGCACCAGCTTGCAAACCCAAAGGCTAAGGGTTCAATTCCCAGTCAGGGCACATGAGCAGGTTGCAAGCCAGGTCTCCAGCCAGGTCCCCAGCTGGAGGCAGGTGAAAGGCAACCACACATGGATGTCTCTCTCCCTCTCTGCCTCTCTCCCTTCCCCTCTCTCTGAAAAGTAATAAATAAAATCTTTTTTTAAAAAAAAGAAGGAGACATAGGGTAGCTGAATGGATAAGAAAATATGACCCACATATATGCTATCTTCAAGAGACCAACCTCAGAACAAAATATCTACACAGGCTGAAAGTGAAAGTATAGAAAAAATATTCCAAGTGAACAGAACAGACATGAAAAAAAAAAAAAAAAAAAAAAAAAAAAAAAAAAAAAAAAAAAAAAAAAAAAAAAAAAAAAAAAAAAAAAAAAAAAAAAAAAAAAAAAAAAAAAAAAAAACTTGTGTAGCAATACTTACATCAGACAAAATAGATTTCACAAAGGTCATAAAAAGAGACCAAGAAGGACATTTCACAATACTTAAAGGGACAATGCATCAAGAAAATCTAACCCTTGTAAGCATATAGGCACCCAATATAGGAGCACCTAATACATAAGGAAAATCTTGGAGGACTTCAAAAAGGATATTGACAGCAACACACTCATAGCAGGGGGATTCTAGCACCCCATTGTCAACAATGGACAGACCTTCCAAGCAAAAACAACAACAACAAAACAAAACAAGACAAGACAAAAAACAACAAGGATATCATGGCATTGAACAATGCTCTAGATCAAATGGACTTAATGGATGCATACAGACATTTTCACCCCAAGGACATAACATACACATCCTTCTCAACTGCCCATGGAACTTTCTCAAAGATAGACCACATGGTTGGGCACAAAACAAGCCTCAACCAATTTTTAAAAAATGAAATTATATCAAGCATCTTCCTGGATCACAATGGCTTAAAACCAGAACCAAACCTCAAGGAAAAAATTCAAAAGCCTTCAAGTTCATAGAGACAGAATAACATGCCATTAAGTAGTGAATGGGTTAATAATGATATCAAGAAAGAAATTAGAAAGTTATTGGGAACAAATGAAAATTAACACACAACAGCCCCACAACCTATGGGACACAGCAAAGGCATTCCTGAGAGAGAACTTCTTAACAATTCAGGCTTACCTGAAATGGGTAGTAGAATCTCAAATAAGCAACCTAACCATAAAGCTACAAAAACTAAAGGAACAACAAAGCCCAGAGCAAGTTGAAGGAAAGAAACAATCAATATCAGAGCAGAATTAAATGACATAGAGAACAAAACAACAATTCAAAGGATCAATAAATCCAGGTTCTTTGAAACAATAAACAAAATTAACAAGCCTTTAATCAGACTCAACAAGAAAAAAGGAGAGAGGACCCAAATAAATAAAATCAGAAATGAAAGGGAGAAATCACAACCAATACCACAGAAATACAAAGGATTGTAAGAAATTACTACGGACAACAAGTTGTCAAGTAACCTGACAACTTGAGTGAAATGGATAAATTTCTGGAAACATATAATCTTCCAAAACTGAATCAAGAAGAAGCAGAAAGCCTGAATAGACCAATAACAACTAGTGAAATCAAAGCAGTAATCAAAAAACTCCTGGTACAAAAAGGCCCTGGACCAGATGGCTACATGGGTGAATTTTACCAAACTTAGGGAAGAACTAACTCCTATCCTTCTCAACCTATTCCAAAAAAGCCAAAGAGGAAAGACTCCCAAACTCTTTCTATGAATTCAGTATTATTCTAATGCCCAAACCAGGCCAAGACACAACAAAGCAAGAAAACTACAAGCCAACATTGCTAATGAACATAGATGCTAAAATCCTCTACAAAATATTGGCAAACTGGATCCAGCAATACATTAAAAAGATCATACACCATGACCAAGTGGGATTCATTCCAGGGGGGCAAGGATGGTATAATAGTCACATATCAATCAACATGATACATCACATAAACAAACTGAGCCCTGGCTGGTGGCACAGTGGGTAAGGTGCTGGCCTGCGAACTAAAGGTCGCTGGTTCGATTCCCCAGCCAGGGCATGTAACCAGGTTGCAAGCCAGGTCTCCAGCCAGGTCCGTAGCTGGAGGCAGGTAAAAGGCAACCATACATTGATGTCTCCCTCTCTCTCCCTTCCCCTCTCACTAAAAGTAAAAAATAAAATCTTAAAATTAAAAACAAAACTGAAAGACAAAAACCATATGACCATATCAATAGACGCTGAAAAAACATTTGATAAAGTACACCACCAATTTATGATAAAAATGGCCAGCAAAGTGGGACTAGAGGGAGCATACCTCAACATAATAAAGGCCATATATGAGAAATCTGAAGCCAACATCATACTCAATGGGCAAAAACTAAAAGCTTTCCCCCTAAGATCAGGAACAAGACAAGGCTGTCCACTCTCTCCACTTCTGTTCAACATCATTTTGGAAGTTCTAGCTACAAAGATCATACAAGAAAAAGGGGTCAAAGACATACAAATTGTAAAGGAGAAAGTAAAACTGTCATTATTTGCAGATGACATGATAGTGTACATAGAAAACCTTATAGACTACAGCAAAAAACTACTTGACCTAATAAATGAACTTGGCAAAACAGCCAAATTCATTTTTGTTCATCAACAATGAAACATTGGAGATAGAAAATAGAAATAAAAACAATTTAATATAGCAACAAGTAGAATAAAGTACCTAAGAATAAACTTAACTAAGGAAGTAAAAGACCTGCATTTGGAAAACTACAGAACACTGAAGAAAGAAATTAAGGAAGATACAAATACATGGAAGCATATACCATGTTCATGGATGGAAGAATTAACATCATTAAAATGTCCATACTATCCAAAGCCATTTATAAATTCAGTGCAATCCCTAGTAATATACCAATGAAATATTTCTCAGATTTAGAACAAATACTTCAAAAATTTATATGAACCCAAAAATGACCACAAATAGCTATAGCAATCTTGAAAAAGAAAAGCAAAGTAAGAGGAATCACAAAACCATATATCAAACTATACCACTAGTCCACTGTAATCAAAACAGCCTAGTACTGGCATAAGAATAGACACAGAGATCAATGGAACAGGATAGAGAGCGCAGAAATAAACCCAGATCTCTATGGTCAATTAATATTCACCCAAGGGGGAAGAGCATAAAATGGAGTGAAAATAGCCTCTTCAACAAGTGGTGTTGGGAGAACTGGACAGGGACATGTAAATAAAATGAAATAAGACCACCAACTTACACCGTACACCAGAGTAAACTGAAGATGGACAAAAGACTTAAACATAAGCAGTGCCATTATAAAAGCCCTAGAGGAAAATATAGGCAGTAAAATTGCAGATATCCCACACAGCAATATTTTCACCTATGAATCTCCTAGGAGAAGGGAGATAAAGGCACAAACAAACAAATGGAAGTACATAAAACTAAAAAGTTCCTGCTCAGCTAAAGAAAACATCAGCCAAATGAAAAGGGAACCAATCCTATGGGAAAACATTTGCCGATGTTACTTCAGACAAAGGTTTGATCTCCAAAATCCACGAAGAATTTATACAACTCAACACCAGGGAGACAGACAACACAATTAAAACATGACAAAGGACCTGAACGGACAACTCTCAAAGGGCCCAAAAGCACATGAAAGAATGCTCAACATCACTAGCCCTCAGAGAGATGCAAATTAAAACCACAATAAGATACCACCTCACACCTGTCAGAATGGCAATCCTCAACAAATCAACAAACAAGTGTTGGCAAGGATGTGGGGAAAAGGGAACCCTGGTGCACTGTTGGTGGGAATGCAGACTGGTGCAGCCACTGTGGAAAATAGTATGGAGTTTCCTCAAAAAACTAAAAATGCCTTTTGACCCAGCAATTCCACCGCTAGGATTATACCCTAAGAACCCTAAAACCAATTCAGAAGAACCTATGTACCCCTATGTTCATAGCAGCACTATTTATAACAGCCAAGTGCTGGAAACAGCCTGAGTGCCCATCAGTGAATGATTGGATCAAAAAACTTTGGTACATTTATACAATGGAATAGTATGCAGCAGAAAGAAAGAAGAAACTCCTATCTTTTTCGATAACATGGATGGAACTGGATAGCAACATGCTTAGTGAGATAAGCCAGGTGGTGGAAGACAAATACCATATCATCTCACCTAGTACAGGAAATTAATGAACAAGCAAATGAGCAAAATAGAACCAGAGACATGGAAACAAGGAGCAGACTGACAGTGACCAGAGAGGAGAGAGGGGAGGGAGAAGGGGGGAAAGAAGGGGAAGAATTTAATCAAGGAACTAGTATAAATGACCCATGGACATGGACGATAAGGTGGGGATTGACATTGGGAGAGGGGACCCAGTGGGTGGGTGGGGCTGGGGAGAGCAACGGGTGGGGGGGGGGTGTAATACAATAATACAATAAAAATAAAAGGAACCACTGAAGTTAATTTCAATAATAAATTGTATTCACCCCCATATGTTAAAAGCATTTTGCATCCTTTTTTTCTTACAGAGTCTGCGTGGCTGTCCGTCCTGACACAGGGCACAGCCCATTGGGAGTGGCAATGTGAGGTCATGGTCTCCATCTTCACACAGGGACCATGAATAGAACCATGTAGTAATTAGAACATGGGCTGGAATATTACCATGCCTTCATGGTATGTGTAATAGACAGCTATACCAGCAGGCTTTTCTATCCCAATTTAGACAGAAAAATAAAACCAAAGGAAGCTATTCATGCAAATGCTATCTCCTTGTGGAATTAAATGGATCAAATAGGGTGTCTTCTATTTATTTCAGTTTTATAATTTTCATTGCAGATCCCTTTTTTTGGTAAAAAAAAAAAAAAAGTTCAATGTTCATTTCAACTGGAAGCAATTATAATCTGTTAGGATATTTTACTGCAACAAATTCCCTCTTATCTCTGGGGTTTCCTCCTTTGCTTGCTCGGACCTGCAGACGCTGAATTACCCGCTTATCTCTGCAGCTGCTGACACCGTTAGCCGGTGGCCGTGCCCCACTCCCGGCTGAGCTGCGCTCGGCCGCTAGGCCACCGGGCAATCAAGATTTCTTCCTGGTTCGTCTCAACAATCCTCACTCACAACTGCTGTCCCACGTCATTCTTAACAGCGCCCCTTCCGCTCTCCAAAGTGTCCTTGTTTGCAAAATCAGCACAGGGTCCCTCCTGCCAATCACCATTTGCTGACTTCAGTCAGTGAAAAAAATGAGGATAAAAATCTGTTTCAAGAGTTGAAAACCTTTCTGCTGCCTTATGGTTCTTTCTTTTCCAAATTCCCCACCTTTAGCTCTCACTCCAGCAACTGAGGTGCTAGGAATGGATCGTAGCTTGGAATGAGAATGAAGGTTAACGTACTATTTCTAAATGGCCCGAAACCCCTTTCAAATTGGTTACAGAAGAGACAGAGGGATAGTAAGAAAAATAGAGAAGCCGAAGAACTGATGTGCATGACCCACGGACATGAGCTAAGGAGGCATTGACGGAAGGAATGGGGGGTACCGGGTGGAAGGGGGCAAAGGGGGAAGAGTCGGGACAAGTGTGATAGCGAAATCAATAAAATATGTTTTAAAAAAGAAGAACATCAACTATTTAGATCTTGTTCTCCTGGAGATATAAAGGGGATTGGGTTTTGCTCCATTTTTCTAAGTGACGTTGCTCTAAGAATAAATAGTTCACTAGTTTTCCCCAAAGGAAACCAATCTATCTAAATATGGTAACAACTTATATCTATCAGAAGTATGGTTTTTATCAAACTGAGATGTAAAAATGAAAGACTGTATTAAAGGCTCAAGTTAAAGGAATGCTAGCATTTCCTGGGATGATTTTGAGAGAATAAAGCATATTAAAAATTCATGTTACCTTCTGCATTGAGTTCCCCTGAGATGAGTAATATGGTAATAAAAGCAAAGTCTTTCGACCTCATCTTCAACGGCGGCGCACTTCCTGAAGACGGTTCACCACGCGAAAGCCCTGGGGACACCTCAGTAAGCGCATAATACTGCCCCGGAAGAAAAAGTTAATTATTTACAACCTCTAAGTCTTTTGGTAGCAATCTTTATATTGCAGCTAAAATATTTTCGAATGATACTAGAATAACAGAACTACGTTAACCGACAACACTTCCCACACCAGAATCCAAGAAGATCATGAAAACCAATAAAGGCAACAATAGCAGCAGCACAAATCATTAACTCAGGCTGCGTGCGTAAAAAAAGAAAGAACGAAATTAAAAAAAAAAACAAAAAACAAAAACTGGGTAAATCTTCAACTGAATTTCCTGTTGAAAATCCAGAGTAAAGTTCACCACTGATTTCTTCAGCACGTGGATCAGACACAGAGGTGAACTTAGGAACAGGAGAGAATGAATAGCTGCTAAAATGTGGTGTTGAGTCCTGGCTGGTAGCACAGTGGATAAGGCGCCGGCCTGCAAACCCAAAGGTTGCAGGTTCGATTCCCAGCCAGGGCAACATAACCAGGTTACAAACCAGCTCTCCAGTCAGGTCTGTGGCTGGAGGCAGGTGAAACGCAACCATACATTGATGTCTCTCTCCCTCTCTGCCTCTCTTCCTTCCCCTCTTTCTAAAAATAATGAAATAAAATCTTTATAAAAAAAAAAAAAATGTGGTGTTGCTGAGATCCCATTGATTACAGAGAAAAATGACCCCGAAAATCTGCAGCAATGATAGAATAGTATTATTGGCGGTTAACATCTAATCTATAGAGTTTGCATTTGTTCAGTGGCAGATGTGCTGTAGTATCAATGTTTTGATGGCTTATCAGGCCCCAAGCCCTGGCCTCCTCTTGGGCTGACAGCAATGAGGAGGCAGGTTCAAATGGCTGCCCTGTTTATTTATATTTTTATACCTCAGGGGAAGCCTGCCTACAGCCAAGCAAGTGTAGACAGGACCCGGGAAGGATAATTATGAGATGAGATTTTTTTCAGGGGCAAGAAATGAAAGAAACTAGATCAACATATTTCTAATAGACAGTTTTGAAGGCAGTAAATTAAACTATGTTATGAGACATACTCACAGGAGTAGAAAAAATTTTTTAAATTTTATTGTTGTGTTACATCCATCCCCTTTTTGCTCCCCTCTGTCCCCCTCCCCACCCACCCATTCCCCGCAAAGTCAATCCCACCATGTTGTCCATGTCCATGGTTCCTTTTGGAAATATTTTGTTCTAGTGTAATATTTGTAAAATACGTAGGTGTCTAAGTGTATTTGCATAAATTCTTTCACTTTAAACACAATCCTGGCTCGTTTACTAATCCTTCCTGGGGGGAGCCAGGAGCCCGCCCTGGGTGGGGACCCTGCAGGTCTCACCTGGATCCTCTCATGAACATCGTATATATATATTTTTTCTTTTTTTTTCATCCATGTATGGTTGCGTTTCACCTGCCTCCAGCCACAGACCTGACTGGAGACCTGGCTTGCAACCTGGTTATGTGCCCTGGCTGGGGAATCGAACCTGCCACCTTTGGGTTCGCAGGCCAGCGCCTTATCCACTGTGCTACCAGCCAGGGTGAACATCATATATTTTTAAATTACACATGAGGTCTGTCCTGAAGGCCCCGGTCTCGCAAACTGTCCTTGTGACACATTGGCTTGACACTTTCGGGACAACCCATTTAACCACGACCCATCCTTTCTTTGGTTTGGTTTTATGCTTTTTAAAACTAAATTGCCGTTATCTGCACATGCCTCTCTAAATACTTATGCAGCTAGACCATTAGCTCAAGGGCACGCTTTTTTACAGATTGTCCTGCGGATAGGAATCGCCGGAGAAGTGTCTTGCACAACGCCCCCACCCCCCCGAGACCCCCACCTCCTGGCGGTGACGTTCGGCCCAGAAAACTCCCCTGAGCTCCTGCTCAGGCACAGGCCTTCCCTCCAGGTAGCCTGGGTTCGTTTCTCCCCCGGCCATCTCACCTGCCTGTTCTGGGACCTGGTGACATGGAAACACGCCTGAGCCCAACTGTGTGAGTCTTCCTGCACTCAGCACAACGTGTGGGATTCACCCCCTTCGTCAGCGCCTCGTACCTTTTCACTGCATCGGTCTTTCAAAACAGTGCAGTGGCCTCCCCTCAGACAGGACCGAGGTTGAAGAAGCTTGTGAAAGATCACAAAACTAGTAAACGTTAGAGCCGGGGTTCAAAGGAAGTAACTTTTTTCAGACATAAAACCCATAAAGAGGCATCAAAATGAAATATCTCACCTTTTCATCACTTACAAGTTACTACCATTGACTGATTTCAGTTAAAACAGAAAGCCTAGTGCATCCATCTGGAAATCAAATGAAATGAACAAGTGTATTTAACTTTTCAAAAATTACATCTGGAAAAGTCTTTTCTTTCCGGTAAGAGCAAAGGTTAGCTGCACAATTTTTTTAAATATATTTTTTAAAGATTTTATTCATTATTTTCAGAGAGAAGGGCAGGGGGGTAGGAAGAAAGGGAGAGAAACATCGTGTACCGTTGCCTTTCACCTGCCTCCAGCTACGGACCTAGCTGGTTATGTGCCCTGGCTGGGAATCGAACCAGCGACCTTTGGGTTCGCAGGCCGGCACCTATCCACTGAGCCACCAGCCAGGGATAAATGTTCATTTTTGAAAATCAATCTGTTTACTGGTAGCAACATCAAAGGCTGTAAAGGCAAGGTTGCCGCCACTCCCTTGTCTCTGGGCCATGCAGCTCCGTTCTCTGGAAGGTAAATAAAGCCCTGAGCACACCTCCGGCATGTCCTGTCACCAGGGCACGTGCGAGCAAACCTGCGCCTTCGGCCTCATCTCTTTCTCAGTGACAGTACATGTCGGAGGTGGCTGTGCAGCAGCACGTAAATGGTTTCCTTGTTTTCCTGTCAGCAGGGCCTCCCAGTTTATGAGCGTGTCATTTAAGTCAAGTTCATTACTGTTGGATAACAAAGTTGCTAAAATGACTGCGACCTCCAGTCCTGCGCATGCCTTTTTGCCCACCTGGGTGCCAAGTAGAACAAGTCCCCCAACATAATGTGTCCATGGAGCTTTTGGAATGGAGACCATGTCAACTAACTCTCCCGGAGGCAGCCTGCAGCCTGCACAGGGCTATTGGACATTTTAGTTTGCAGTTCGACAAACACAAATACAACCACAGGGCACTTGAACATCCTCGTACAAGTGACATCGAAGACATTTGCAGGGACTTGAAAGACTTTTTAATTCTATGAGAGGCTTACTTTTCTATTAAATGGGTTGTTATTTTTTCTTATAGACTCGTAGGGGTATTTTCTGTTTGTTTCTTGTTTTTTATCAATGCATGGTTGCCTCTCACCTGCCTCCAGCTACAAACCTGACTGGAGACCTCATTAATGTGCCCTGGCTGGGAATCGAACCAGGGACCTTTGGGTTCGCAGGCCAGCGCCTTATCCACTGTGCCACCAGCCAGGGCGGGGTTTTTTTTTTTTTTATATATATTAAGGAAGGTGGAATGGGTGTGTGATTTTGAGTTGTATGTTACTTTTTTCTTGGTGTGCTACTTTTCCTCTTAAGTTAGTTAGGGTAGTTTGCAAGTTAATGAATCTTCTCCTTCAAGAATCACTCCAAAGTTGTTTTTAAAATATTGCCTGGGTTTCCTATAGTACTTCTTTGGTTTAATTTTATAATTGGTGAATATGAAGTAAACCTTTGTGAAAGTGTTGCTTAAATACACAGGCTCACTTTCCCCCCAGGGGCCATGCTGCTCCAATGACTTATCAAACAGTTGCTTTCCTGGCGCCCCTGCTCTGAATTTCCACTTCTCTCGTATGCCAGGCTCCAGCGTACCTTTTAGGTCTGTTTGCAGGTTTTGTTAACTTTGGTCATGATTAGAGCCGCACTCTTAGCTCCATTAGCCACTGGACGTGCGTGAGCATCTAGCAAGTCTAGTCCTCCCTCTTTCTGAAAAGAGTCTTTTCAGGAATTTCCTGTCTGGCTTTGCTGGCATCTTTTCTGAAATCCTCCTTCCCCATCACTTTTTTGCTACACCAAACATCAATGACTGGTTGAACTGCATAACATTAAGAGCAGGCTGATTAGCACTCTAACAGGCAACCTGAACTAGTTTTTCCTTTGGAATGAGTCAATATTCTTTTAACTATGAGGCTTTTGTTGCTAAAAACAAAAATCCTAAGTTATAAAGCTGATACATCTGAAGGGAAACTCACCCACCCGTTACGAAAATTTGACAATTTAGGATCCGGAAGGCACAATGTGAATTTTTTCTTCTCAAGATGAAGCCAAAATACGGTGTGAATAAGTAACAAGCTGAATCAGGAATATGGAGATAAGAAATTTCCAAGAATGTAAAAGTATGCACTTTATTTGCAAAAACTACAGCTCTGCAACATTATTCCTCTGTAGACACTAAATTTAAAATGACCCTATGATCAGAGTGACACCTACTGGAAATTTGGGGTTATTACAGCTCACAAGAGGGTTAAATGGAAACACCTCAAATAAAACTAATTTCGGTTCATTTAAATTTCTTTTTTTGTCTCATGATTACCTTTTTTAAAAGTTAACTTTATTGTTGTTGTATTACACCCAGCCCCTTTTGGATGTCTTCTTTCTTTAATGTAATGCGATCACTGCGCAAAACAGCGATTTACACTTAAAGTCTCCATTATTTCCTACCCGGCCCTGCCACCAACACTCACGCGGACACAGGGCCCTGCAGCTTTTGGGAAGGGTTAGAATCCTGACGGGCATTTAGCACGGAAATTCGGGAGGCATATTCTTCATATAAAAATAGGCTATTCTGCAAAATTTGGAGTCTGAATTTCAACAACAGTAACATTTTGAAGGTCATCTTCCCGCACCTGGGATGACAGACCTATGTCCTGCGAAAATGCTAACTGGTGGAGGGAATTGATACCAAAGAGAACCTGTGCCGGTCACTGACATCTCGGTGGTACAACTAGCAAAGGAAACAGATTGTCCGTGTGGAAACTGTGTTAAATGAAAGAGGAAAACAAAGCACTTCGGAGAATCAACAAAAAGCAAGTACTCTACGCAGCGTTCCTACCACGCGTTATTGGAAGGGAAAAAAGCAATGCCAGAATTTATCCAGTTAATATCAATATATTTAATATACTGATATGACTTTTTAAAGCTTCTAACCAAATCCCAGGCAATTTCAGACCAATAAGGTTTAATTCTTAGTCTAAAAAATGACTAAGTAGTTGCATGGTCTCTCTCCGTTTCTGGCGAATGCTGATTTTTATCAGGTACTGATTTTCAGGGCTTCCATTTAGACTCTGGGACCCTATTAATCTCCAAGAGCCCCCAGAATGAGGCTCCAGGCTGGGAACATGACCCGGAAGTGGAGAAAATCAGCTTGTGGCCACACGGAACCATCTCAGGGCTGTGGCAGGTGACGAATGTCCACGCTAAGCGAGGCTGTGGTCTTCCCCAGCCATGTGGGGCCCCCAATGAGTGTGAAGTGAGGGTCTCCGATGGTCATCTTCCCCCAGGGGGCTCACTGCCTGGTGGGGAGTCCAATCGGACTAGAAAACAGATGGGGGCTATCCAGAAGCCTTTCTGGGAGTAAGGACTTCATCCTGTCACTGTGACTTGGAAGAATCCTAAAGCGCCAACTGTGTGGGGGCAATACCCCACCTGATCTGTAAGACGGAACTAACATTCCTTCCCTTTGGGAACAGGATGACATTCAAACTGAACAACGTTCTAGGGTAGCCGACATGAGTAACAGTGTGATAATCATCTTGGGAACGTTCGTTTCTTGCGTGCATAAAGCTGTTAATAAGAGAGACGAAGGCAAATGTAAAAAGAATTTATTTGGTATGTATATTTTAAAATTTTAATACAAAAGCCTATTTTAGAAGTTCTACAAAAAATAAAAATAAAACAGCCAAAACACTTCACACGTCCGTGATCGGCTCTCGTCTTTTCCTGGCACACGGCGAAGGCTGACGCTCAGGGACACGGGACGCCCAGCGTGTCCAGCACCATCTGAATAGCCTGCAGGGGCTCTGTGATTTCCTCCAGGCTGCCCCGTCTCAAAACCCAGCCGGGCTGAAGTCTGGGGAAGATCGAGGGTCTTGCGTTAAGAACGTTCTCCTCCGGCCAAGGCCTCAGCTTTGTGTCCAAACTGACGCGCGGCCGCTCCTGAACCATCAACTTCCCG
This sequence comes from Noctilio leporinus, assembly GCA_004026585.1. Taxonomy (NCBI): domain Eukaryota; kingdom Metazoa; phylum Chordata; class Mammalia; order Chiroptera; family Noctilionidae; genus Noctilio; species Noctilio leporinus. The sequence continues at coordinate 30,462 of PVIW01001130.1, forward strand.
ACAGCAGGCTCAAATGTCACCAACGCCACCCAGCCCCTGAGCTGACCCCGGCTCCTGCGGCCGGCACAGGCCGTTGAGCCCCCGCTGCCTCGGGGGTCCCCAAACCTGGCAGATGTGCCGCTCGGTCCTCCCTGGCTCCTGTCGCAGTAAGTCCCACATCCGCGTGGTCGAATGCCACCGCCAGCCTGTCACCCCGCCCCTCCCCACTGTACCCCCTCCCGCCGCTCACCTTGAAACCGCTGCAGGTGTCCCCGGAAGAGCGGGAGGGCTGACAGAAGCGCTCTTACTTTGTTTACAGAGCGTTCTCTCCGGACTTACTCCGTGCTTACGAGCTGTAAGCTTGTAGATGCCACGAACACAGTCGACCATTCTGGGCCTGCTTCGAACATCCTAAGATAGAAAGTGGGGTGAAAGTTCTACATCCAGAAGTCAGCTTGGTGTGAACGGTCCGCTAACTTGTGAGACGCTCACACGGAGGGCAAATCCCCAGACATCGTGCCCTTCGGTCAACACGGAGTAAACAGGCAAACACGAGGGTCAACCCCCTTCACCTCGGCTCCCAGCCATGCCTCAGCCAAGCACAGCCCCCTGCCGGGCCCCCAGCCCTGCACACGCCTGTTCGCATCCAACACGACCCCACGCGACGCGGGGGACTCACCGAGGCGCGGCTGGGCGCCTTCAGCAGCACGGCCAGCAAGCAGCACGCTCGGGTGAAGATGGCCCTGCTCTTGCCCGCGACCCTGTCCCCGGGCCTCCCTCGGTACACCTGCAGCAGCTCCAGCAGCGTCTCCACACAGCGCTCCACCCCGTAAACCGCTGCTGCCGTCTTCTCGTACTGCGGCAGAGGAGACGGGGACTGTGACACCGCGCCCCTCCTAGCCCGGCCTGGTCAGGAGACAGTGCTTAGAGGCACCTTTCTGGGCCATCTGCAAGGGCAAAAGCCTCCACGAATGGACTTTTGGATATCAGTTTCGATTCTGAATCCCTGTTGCAGGCAGGTCTGCATTTTACTTTTCCTCTTCCCTCCCTCCTGTGAAATTCCACACGGTGTGAAACCTCTGAAGTCCACGAAAAGGAGCCCGAGGTGGGACCCTCTGAGGGAGCAAGGGCCTGGCCGTGCTACCTTGGCCACGTTCAGCAGCACCTGCAGGGCAAGGCTGATGACGTCCATGCAGGGGACGCTGCGGTTGCAGCTGCGGACCAGAGTGACCACCTTCGAGAGGGCCGCGCTCTGGGCCATGCGCTCACAGCACAGCGGGGACAACCTGGTGACCGCCTCTGAAAGGGAAGCCGAGAGGTCGGAGCACCGCCCCGGCCCGGCCGCCTCCCTGCCCAGCAGCCTCCCAGCCCTGCCCGGCCGCCGCCGAGGCGCTGAGGACAGACTGACCCAGGTGCCGCAGGGCCTCCAGGATGGCGGACAGGTGCCGGTGCGTCAGCAGGTGGTGGAGGGCCAGGGCGGCTCTGCGGTACAGCTTGTCCCCCTCGCGGGCCTGCCCGCCGATGGCCTGCAGGTTCCTGCGAACGGCTGCCAGCGCGGCACAGTCGCTCCTCTTCCGGCAGGAGTGGCCTCTCCACAGGGCCTGCAAGACAGCCCGCACCCCACGGGAGGCTGCGACGGGCCCGTGCGCCGCCCTGACCTGAGCAGGCACTTGGCGGCAGCACTCCGCTCGGCCCTGTGCAACGCCTACAGCAGTTCCTCCAACACACCACCTTCCCGCACGTCAGCTGAGGTTGGTTCTTAGACCCAAGGTGCCTAACCTCTCTTCAAACTGCTGGCGCACGTTTTCATCTCTCCAACGTAAGTTCCCCAGGGAATCCGGGGAAAGGGCGTCGCCACCCAGTGGTCCTAGCTCAGGATTCATGACTCACTCCACGGGCTAAGCTCAGCTTTTCGAAACACGCGACTGTTTGCAAAACGCTAGGTTCCGTGTAAAGGAGTTGCCAACGGCGGGCTTGAACTAAAGCCACAGTATCTGGTCACCTGAATTTTAATGACGCTGTTCTGCAGCCGCTGCTGCTTCCTGCGCGACAGGAAGGCCCGGGCCGCGCGCTGGATCACCGAGGCCGCCCAGCTTCGCCGCCGCAGCTCCTCGTCCTCCTCCCGGTTCACGTTCCCGGCGCTGTGACTTCTCTGCAGCCTCTTGAGCTGTAACCTTGTTCGAAACCATCTCTGTTCAAATCATAAAGACTTCAGTTTCGTTTTTTAAAAGTAAATAAATTCATACACACACACGTACCTAACTGAAACAACATTTCATTTTTGTTAGAACACGGAAAGTGCCGGCCCGCCGCCCTCAGGGTCCTCGCCCCCCATTCCCCCAGCAAACCCCTGGGCGGCGGGCAAGGGGTGCCCAGTTTAGCCAGGGGCAACATGGCCTTCGCCCCACAACTTCTGTAAATTCTCACACTGCACGCATCATTCCGCAATGTGTCTTCACTCAAATCTTTTCTGTGCAAATGCGTTAATATACACAGAGAGAATTCATACCCAGAACATGTCAAACTCCAACAAAGCATTCAAAAAAATACCCAACAGAAACGGGCCAAGTACATTTTAAATACCCACATGAAAAAACAAAAACAGCGCACAGACAAGAATGGCAACCCAAACCAAATGAGATCTAATCGCCATTTGTAACCACAGAAATCCTACTGGGCGAGGTTGTAGAGGCCGGTGCTCTCAGACTGGGAGCAGAAGCACCGGCAAGCACCCTGGGTAACTAGAGGACCATAATTAGTAATCTGCGGCTTTATTCCTGTGCGAAAAAACATCACCGTGCTGCTACCCCGGAAGCCCATCCTCACAGCCTGAAGGAAATGGCTCCATGTTCTACCACCTTCACAGAGCGCACCGGGAAACCATTAACTACCAAACGTACACCCCTGGCTTCCTTGCAAAGCAGCTCACCTGAATGCGCACGGCTGCCTGAAGGCGACCTGGGGCGGCCCTCGCCGCCAGGTGACGTCTGTACGCTCTTTGGATCCTGAGAGCCGCCAGGTGGCCACGCGCCGCCTCCACGAAGTGACGCAGCCTCGCTCGGGCTCTCTGTTCCGATCCCTAAAGGAGGAAAAACACCCATGACCACGTCTGACTCAAGACGACCCACGTCAGCTTCTGTGTGTCCTCAGTATCAGATCACCTAAGTTAGCCGTTAACCTTTAACCAGTAGCTTTCTGCAGTTAAATACCTGCATTTCGAAGGTGCTCGCCTCCATCTCCTGAAACCGCTGGCTCTGTAGAAAGCCCCCGGTTCCGGCCTGGATAAGGACAACGCTGCTCGGGACCCGTGAAGACGCTTGTCGCTGGCGCTCGGGGGACGGGCGGGCCCGCAGGCGCGGCGCACTCCGGGCACCTGCCTGTCCGTCTCCAGCTGCGCCAGCGGTGGCCACCGCCTCTTCTTCGGACACATTTTCCCATTTCAGTGTAGTGTCTGGGGCCCTCACTGCGGCCCTAATGGCTGGCGCAGGTGGGGGACTTGCCAAAAACTGCGGCCCATCCACAGGGGCTCTGGCAGACAGCCAGCAGGGACCCCGTGCCCGGTGAGCAGCGCGGGCCCAGCGCATCCGGTGGGACTGGGCAAGGGTGGTGGCCACGGGCCGAGCCCGGCGGCCCTTATGCTCCTCGGTGCCTCGCAGTGCCGTCCGGGTGTGCGATGCGGGTCGTGCTCTGCGTCTCCGGTGCGCGAACGCCACGGCCGCGCTCCAGCGGAGGCCGCGCCGCCTTCCCCGGAAAGCGCGGATGTGCTTCGGCGCGGCGGGGGCAGCCCGCTGCGGCTCCCGACCCTGCTTCCCCACGGCCACGTCCCGGGAGCCGGCCTGAGCACAGGCTGCTGCTTGCGCAGGGGCGCTGGGCTCCAGAACCTCCTCTTTCTTTGCGCCGTCTTTGCCTTGAGTCGCGTTCGTGGCCCACCGAGCCTGGTAGAAGACTGGCTGCCTGCGCGCCCTGCAGGCGCTGTGTGTGTGGCCGGCAGCTCGGGGCCTTGCCTGAGAGGGCTGCCCGGCTCGCAGCCCCCGGCGGGCGGCCTGAACCGCAGCGACAGCGGCAGGCCCGTGCCTGACGCGGCCCCCTCCCTGCAGCTCCGCGGTCCCGCAGCGCCGCTGCACCGGGACAGCAGCGCATCTCAAGGCTCCGGAGCGCACACGTGCTCTGTGCCTCCGCAGCGCGGCCTGGATGACCCCGGCGGCGCGGTGCATCTCCTGCAGCCTCCGCCGAACCGCCCAGCCCCGGAGCCACGCCTGGATGGTGATCACCGCCTCCTGTAACCGAACCTGGCGCTTTGCGCGCACACGGGCGCGGTATTTCCTCTGGACCCAGACAACAGTTTCCCGGAGGGAGAGGAATCTCCTCCTCGTCATGAGAGTCCTGAAGCGCCTCTGGATGAGAGCTGCGGCCGCATGCATAACTTTCAGACGCCTCCTGGCCTGCACGCCCCTGAAAGCAGCCTGCGTGCGTACCACTGCGCGCCTTAACCGGTGATACCTTTGCAGTTGCTCCTTCCCGGCCCGCAGGGCCCGGTACCTGCGCTGCACTGTCCGGGTCGCCGCCCTCAGCCTCCCGAAGTGCATCCGGGCGCTGTGCCCCCTGTAGCGGGCCTGGATGACCACCGCGGCCGCCCGCATCCTCCTCCAGGTCTGCCTCACTCTCGCTCCCCGAAAACCTGCCTGGAGAGTGTGGACGGCCTTCAAAAGCGCCCAGTACTGCGCCCGCTGCGCTCTGCCCTGGCGGCGGGCCCTGTAGCGGACCTGGATGACCAGAGCGGCTGCCCTCACGCTCCGGTACCGCGTCCTGGACAGGTGCATTTTAATCGCGGCTTTAATGAGGGTGGCTGCTGCGTGCAGGCGGCGCACATGTCTCCGGACCCTCAGGCCTCTGTAAGCAGCCTGGATACGCGCCGCTGCCCGCTGCGGGCTGAGGAAGCCCTGGCGCTGGCGGGGCGCGGCTCTGACCCTGCGGCTCCACCGCTGAGCGGCGGAGAGGTCTTTCCTGGCTCTGTAGGCTCTGTACGCCGCCTGGATGGTGGCCGCGGCCTTGCCGCACGCCTCCGCTCGCCTCCTGGCCCGGCCCCTGCGGAAGGCGCGCTGCAGCGCCAGCACGGCCGCCCTGGTCCTCAGGTAGGATCGCCGCTGGCGGTAGGCCCGGTAACAGGCCTGGATCAGGCGCGCGGCCCTCCTCGCCGCTTCCCACCGGCGGCGCTGCGCGCACATCCTGTACCAGGCCTGGATGCGGACGGCGCAGCAATGTCGCTCCCGAATCCAGCTCCGGGCTGTCCTCCCCCGCCAGGCGGCCTGCAGGGTCAGCGCGGCCAGCCGGAGCTCCGCGTAGCGCGCCCGCTGCTCCCTGCCCGCGGCCCGCGCTCTCCAGCGCCTCTGGACCGCCAGTGCGGCCGTTTTCAGCGCCTGGAACCGCGCCCGGGCCCTGGCCATCCGGACAGCAGCCTGGATGGTCGCCGCCGCCCGGTGCTGCCTGCTGACCTGCCCCCGAACCTTCCAGCCCCGGTAAGCGGACTGGAGAGTGAGCGCCGCTGCCCTCGTCTGCAGAAACCGTGTCCTCTGACCCCGGGCGGCCCGGCACGCGCGGTACCACCGCTGAATCGTGGCGGCGGCCCGCAGCGCGCACCAGTACTTGGCCCGTTCCCTGCGGCCTCTGAGCGCGCTCTGGATTCGCAGCGCGGCCAGTGCCCGCTGCTGCAGGCGCCGGCGCGCTCGGTGACCACGGTAGGCCGCCTGCAAACGGGTCGCGGCTCGCTGGACCTGCAGCTCCTGCCTCCGATGGACCCGGGCGCGGTGGGCACGGTAGTGCCTCTGAATGGCAACGGCCGCCTTCTGCAAGTTCAGGTATTCCTGCCGCACCCTCCTCATCCGGAACTGAGCCTGCAGCCGGACACAGCACTCCCGCAGCCGCCTGCGCTCCTCTCGGCACCGCGCGGCCACCTTCAGGGCGCGGAACCGCCGCTGGACCCACAGCACGGCCGCTCGCAGGCGCAGGAACTTCCTTCTGCAGATGTAGGCTCGGTAACACACCTGGATCCTGACGGCAGAGACCAGGGCGAGGCGCAGCGTCCTCCTGGCTCGCCACCCTCGGCAGGCGGCCTGCAGCACGATCGCCGCCGCCCGGGCCCGGCGGAAGGAGGCCAGGGCGGCCCTGGCCAGGACGCACGCTCGGAAGCGCACCTGGACGGCGAGCACGGCGCCCCTCACCTGCCGGTACCTGCGCCGCTGCCGGAGCCCGCGCACGTGCGCCTGCAGCAGGACCACCGCACCCCTGAGGGCCAGGAACCGCCGCCGCTCCCGCCTCATCCGCCAGAAGGACTGGAGCACGCAGGCTGCCCGGCTCCGCCGGCGCAGGGCCCGCGCCCACACGGCGCGGAAGGCGACCTGGATCCGGACGGCCGCGGCCCGTTTGCGCAGGTAGGCGGCCCGCTGCGCCCGGCCCTGCAGGTGCGCCCGCCAGCGCCTCTGGAGAGCCACGACAGACGCTCTCTTCCTTCTGTATGACGCTCGCGCTTGAAGGCCCCGAACTCTGGACTGAAGGGTGACGACACAACTCCTAGCGCGAAGGTACCTGCGGCGCTCCCGGAGCATCCGGTACCAGGACTGGATGACAGCAGCGGCGCGCTCCTCTCTGGCCCGCGTCCTGGCTCGCCAGTCCCGAAAGGCCCTCTGCAGCGTGCGCACCGCGCGCTCCCGGGACCGCAGCTGCCGGCGCCGCCACCTCCGGAAGGCAGCCTGGATGAGCAGGCAGGAGGACCTGAGCCGCGCGTACCTCCGCTGGTCCTCTCTCCGCCTCGCCCGCGCGCGCCAGTGCCGCTGAATTGTCCCCGCCGCTCGGACGCAGCGCTGGTAGGAAGCAACAGCAATTTTCATCCTTATCCTAGATTGCAGGATGACTGAATAATGCTTCAATTCCAGGAATTTTTTTCTAGTGGCGTAGCTTCTCCAGTATCTCTGCAAGAAGGAACACAAGTAAGAGACACACTGCAGACTTAACCCATTGGAATGTGTTAACTTTTTAAACATTCTGCTTAAAAATACACTAAAAACAGCATATTTTTGAAAAACAGATCTGACTCTTCTGTTATTTCTACGTTGCTGCAACTGTTGCGAACGCACAACTCCTTGTCTCAATCCCAGCATTCGCATGACCTTTGCATTCCAGGGACTTGAGGAACGTAAGTTTGCTATATTACAACACCTTACTGGAAGAGTCCAAGTAAAACTATCGTAATGCTCTACTAGCTTTTAACTGATGCTAAGCAAGCTCCCACGGATACATCTCTGCATGCTGTGTTTCCCCCTTGGGCAGAGGTGGCCCGTCCATCTCGTGGGGACCGGTGTGTGGGAGGGACGCTGGGCTGGCCGGCAGTGTAAACACAGGAACTAGAGAAACAGGAGTTAGACCGCCCTCGAAGTCACTGTTTTCACGAGGGTTAGGATTACTTCCTTCTTCCAAGTTTAGAAATCCCAGCTACGTGGTTAAAGAGGAAATTCTCAAGTGAGAAACGCTCTTGAAAACGGCACAGCCTCTGGGGACGGAGGTTTGGCAGCTTCTTACAGGCAGAAAACTAGTTCATCACACGATCAATGGCACTTGCAGAGGGTGGCTTTCCCAGCACACCCCTCTGGTGTTATCAAGACAGAATCTAACATCAGAGACTAACACACGGGTGTAAGTCATGCCCTCATATAACGCAGACATGCTACGTGGCACCAGAGAACAGCTCTGCTGCAGCGTACGCACAGGGGCACTTTCGTCCTGCGCCGTCACAGCGGCCGGAGCGGAAACGGGCACATGTGTCCCAGGAGAGTCCCCAGGGCTTGCCGGGCCCAGGGCGGGGGGCAGGGCCCCGGAGCGGGCACTGGGAACTCGAGAGAGCCAAGTGCGCGGGCGACAGAGGCTGATGCAGGCGCTTCCATCTGCCTGATGAGGGAGGTGCGTTTGCTTTTGCTTTTTATTTCTGAGTTTTTGTAAGAGTCTGAGTTAAACTGATGATGTATGCTGGAAGCAAGACCTCAAGTGCTCCCTAAATATTTGCTAAGTATCAGGTAAAATTTAGAAACCTAAATTACATACAATAATTTAGAACTTTATGTTTTACTTTCTTCCTTAAAATGTCATTGAAACTTTTTAAAGTCAAAACCTCCAGGGTACTATACCTGAATAACTAATGCTGATTTACTGTGAATTTTTTCTAGCTTTTCCTTCTTCAACGCCAGTAGCTTTCTCTGCCCCAAGACCCTCCGCCAGTGCTTCTGAAGGACCAGCGCTGCGTTGGCCTCCTTCTCTGATCGTCGTCTAGTTAGAAACTTGGTTATAGCTGATTGGATTATTCTTGCAGCTTTGTCCCTCTCCTAAAAAAAAAAAAAAAAAAATTAAACACTCGAGACCCTAAGTTATTATTTTTAAGAAAATGACCTGTTAAATATTCATCAAACTGATCCCCACGCCCCGTCCGCCGAACTCACTGTCGGCCTCACCCCTTCCTGCTCGTGTCTGGGCCACCTGCCCTGCGGGGTGGGCCACACGCAGACACCGCACAGGCCGGGTATTACTATTTAGTCCCAGTCAGGGAACGGGGTCCACGAGAGAAGGGGTCAGAAGCTACTCTCACAAAGGGACATGGTCACTCATGGACCAAAACACCACGGGCAGCGATGGCCACACGCCGGATCAGTCACCGAGAGAAAGCGGCCGGCCGAGCCTGAAATCAGGCTGGGGAATCATGTCGACAAGGTGATTACACTCCTAAGCACCATGGTCAGCGCCCCTGTGAAGCTGCTCAACGCTGCTCTTAAACAGGCAAGATGGCCAATTTCATGACACGTGTTCATGACAATGACAGTGTCCCCCCACCGGCTTAGAAGAGCGGGACCTAGTTCTCAAGTCGCGCCCGAGTGGAAGGTGAGGCCCGGCTCGCCAGGACCCCAGGCGGCGAGGGACGAGAGGTGGCCTGAGAGCTTCTCGGCCTCCAGCAAACCTGCCCGAAGCAGGTGATGGCGACAAGGGGAAAAGATATGGGTCTGTCACAAAGCCCGGACACCGAAACCAGTGACAGTGTCCCCATGCCACCGACCGTCACCGCCTCCCCTCTAAGGTGGCTACATGTCACCGTCTGAACCCTATGCTGTCGCTGAGCCAGCGTGCTGCCACCCTACTTCCCTCCGTCCGGGTACGGGTCAAATACAAGGATTCTGTGTGCGCATCTGCGGGGCTGGAAAAGCAGCTCCTGGGGTAGCGCTTCTCTGCTCACTAGCCTGTCCTGTTCCTGCTAGAACATACCGGGGACCTGCTGCTTACTGTCCCAAATAGGCATGGACAGGTGTGACTGATGTCACGGTGCGATTACATGACAGAGGGGCATGGTCACATGGGGAAAGAAGTTGTGATCTTCATGAAAGGAAAATGTCCACTGCTTGGGCCGCAGAAATAAACCGAGAAAAGAACTCTCACCAGTGGCAAAGCTAAGAAACCTCTGCAGTTAATATCTGACTGAAAAAAATAAGGAGAAAAGCCAATCTTCGGAAAAAAAGCAGATTTCATTCTTGAATAAAAACCCAAACGTGGATTTCTACCTTGCTCCTGGAATTCCTGACTGAGGAGGAGGGAGGGGAGCCTGCGCCAGGCCCCCACCATGCGCACAGCTCTACCAGGGCGGCTGGGGGTGGGGTGGGGGGGCTCTGCAGGCCTCCAGCGGCCCCAGCGGACGGGTGGCCCGGGCGCGAGGGGCATCAAAGGAAGGAAACGTTGGAGTGAGCAAACCTAGCTGCCCCACGTCAGCCCACACAACGGTCCAAATGTCCTCGTTTCAATCAGGAAAAATGCAGAAGCCCCCTCATCAGCCGCGGCAGGTGAGGGACACCGGTGCAGCCGGCTGCCCTCTGCCAGGCTCACCTGCCGGCGTCTCGACTCCGACCGCCAGCGGTGCTTCCTCCAGGCCGCCTGGATGAGCCGGGCCGCCCGGGCCTCTCGACGCAGGTCCAGGAGCCGCGCGCACAGGAAGGACAGGAAGGTGAGCACCACCTAGGAGGGAGCGAAGGGTGGAGACAGTACAGCCGACCGGCGTCTTCTGAGACGCGCCCGGCTCGGCGGCCCCTGGAGAAGCCCCCTGCGTACCTTTTCGTCTGGAATTGTGTTGGACATGTCCGAATGGTGAATCATGGCCGGCACTCCACCCAGGTCGCTGACGGCGGCCCTGACCAACTGGAAGTTCTTCTTCTCGTTCTCCAGGAGCTCCCAGTGCAGGTCTGACGCAAGCTCTGTCGTGCAAGGGGGAAAGCGAGGTCATGGCTCTGGCCAGAATCAGACGGGGCCCGGCCCGACCCTGCAATGCTGACCCGGCCGGGGGACGGACCGTGGTCAAGCGCTCTAAGGGACATGTCCAGGCAGCTCTGCTCAGACTCGGACGACGAGTTCAGCACCACCGCGCCCGTCTGCGCGCACTCCACGGTCTGCGTGGTCCGCTGGCAGATGGCGGCCAGGGGCACGTAGCTGGGATGGTACTGGTGGATCAGGTAGCAGAGCACGCGGCCGTCTGAGAAAGACACTGTAAAATTCTCCACCTGCGGGAAGGGACCAGCTGATTCGGAGAAGCAGGTGTACATGGTCTGCACCCCGTCCTTCCTTCGAGTAGCTCGGAGCACCCCGTAAACTGCCCCCTCCGACTAGAGTAGCACCACTCGCAGCCCCACTGTCAACTCTCCCAAGGACGGCGTCTGGCGCTGCTGGGGTGCGGGGGGGACTGTGCCTGTCGGACTCTCAGGTCCTCCCCAGGCCCCCGCGGCACGCTACCCAGGCTCTCTGCAGGCCACCAGGTGAGCTCTCACCGAGCAGGGTGGGCTTTGAGCACGGTGGCACCCTTTCAAGCGAAGGAGAGACGGAGACAGGCCCGCAGAGGGGCCTCCCCAGGACACGGGGGCGAGGGGACGGTCTGCAAGCCCCGGGCCGAAGGGCAGGGACGTGTCCCAGAGCCTTGGGGCCCCGGCCCTTCCGTGGGCATGGAAGGTCATCCACCTACACCACCATTTTTCTCCCAGCACTGGTACAAGGTGGGACAGTTCGCCTACGTGCACACGTGCAGTGTCGCTTCCCACGTTCTGCTCCTCCCCGGGGGTCCGGGCGTGTCCACACGGTTCATTTACACGTGTCCACACTAACAGGTGGGTTATCTCATGGCTCAGCTAGGTCTGCCTGCCCCATCCCACCTGGCGGAGAGGTGCTCTCTCCGTCGTCTGCTCTGCTGCTGGGCTCACCTGGGTCCCCTTTCCCTCAACATGCGACCCTTCCCTGCCCCATCGCTGTGCGAGGGTGTCCCGTTGACGCCCTTTCTCAGTTACACCGTAAGTGACCACGACTTGTACAGTGGGTGCCTTCGCCCACCGGGGAAAGTCCGCTACTCACAAGCACACAGTTGTTGGGGAAACGCCAAAGTGGAGCGGCTGGGAGGCGTTTAGCCGCCTCCACCCAACCAGCGTGCAGAACCCCGCTGAAGCGGGGGCGGAGCCGCTACCTGGGTGCCGTGGAACGCGCAGACGGCGTTCACCCACTGCATCAGCAACCCCGCGCCCGCGCCGTGCCGCGCGGCGGGCCCGCCCGGGCTGGTGTCCGCCGGCTTGCGGGCGAAGCTGTCCCGGCAGCGGGAGGAGGCCGCCACCCTCTTCCTACTCCACGCGTCTCTTAAAAAGGCGATTTCTTCTCTCAGCTGATCTAGATTAAGAGAAATGTCCACCTGCAACATAAAGAAGTATTTCCGCCCTGTAAGAGGGTTACCTGCCTTGGCTATGTTGTCTGTAAGCCCCAGACGTTAGTCTTCTGTTCCTCAGGGCAAACAGACCTAGTGGACGTGGCGGGACGTGCAGGGTTGGTTCCTTCCGGTCCCGCCACCTCCTCCTGCCCGGGATGCAACCTGTCCCTTCAGTTGCCTCACCCATGGTGACAGCACCCACCTTAGAGGGGTGAGGGGTGGTGAAATTTAAACTGGAAAAGTATAGAGCAATTCTCAGAGTTCCTGGGACAAAAACCACATCAGTAGGTAATGGTTATTATTATCCTTAGTCTCCACTCAACAGCGCGATGAAAAGCAGAAAATGAAAAGCAGAAAATGTACTCAAGGTGCGGCACCTGGAAAGCCAGCGCGATTCTCCAGAGCAGCGCGAGGGTTTTCTCCCTGTGCCGGTCCACGATGTCCTTGGCCAGGATGGCGGCTCCTGCAAGGCAGAGGCCGGCGTCAGCAGCGGGCACGGGCGTCAGCAGCCGGCACGGCCGCCGCGCGGCGGGCGGAGGGGTGAGCGGGCCTTACCGCGCTCGTCCTGAAGCTGCAGGCCGCGGGCCCGGAGGGCCTGCAGGGCCACGTCCACATTGTGCATCTTCTGAAGGCGGCTTATTGCCGGCAGCCTCAGCTTCTTCGAGAGGCCCCAGTTCCGCGTGAGCAGCTCCACCACCCTCCTGAGGAGCAGATGACGTTGTGGTGCGGTAACAGACTTCCCTGCAGCACAGTCATCGCCCCCGCAGACCCCAGTTTGGGGCGCTCTTGGTCGGAGAGACCCAAACTCGGTGCTGCGCCCCGGTCAGCACACAGCTGTGTCTCAAAGAGGGCCCTGGGCACGGAGGTCAACGCAGGTGTCGGAGCGCGAAATGAGATCCACACAAAGCCACACGGGACCAAGGCCTGGTCACATGTGGGCAGGGAGACACTGGACAGGGGACGGGGTGTCTGGACACCATTTTTCCCAAACGGACACCATTTTTCCTATTCTAACTGTGTAACCCTTAACTCATTCTGTTCCCTGAAATCGCAAGATCGTGTAAGTACAGAAAAGGGTTACTGTCCAGAAAACTTTATTCCTAGGTAAAACAAGTCTACTTCTTATACTTACACAAGACGCACCCCACACTGCAAATCTACAGCGAGGTTAGTAACAGCGAAATCAAATTCATCAAGCGGTGTCTGGACATGGGTGACAGGCAACCCCAGCAAGCTCAGGTGGCGGGAAAGGTCACCCTCCCCACTCAGGAAGTCTCGGGAGAAAGCCAGCAGCAGGTCTTTACTAGCCTGTGGAGGAGAAGTCGTAGCTATGATGCTCCAATAGCATCATTTTCTTTACAAAAGAAGTATCCTTTAACTCATTCTATACATACAAGCCACGTAAAAATTCCTAAATGTGAAATATGCCACCTAAAGTTGAAAATGAACACTGTACCTTGAATTCAGCATCTTTACAGAAGAGACAAGGATCGTGATCAATAAGTCTGGAGATCTTAGCATAATCAAGGAAACAAACCAACAACAGCAACTTTTTCAGCGTAAACTTAGACAAGGCTTCTTCGTGACCTTCAAGAAAGCGCAAAAGAGCATAATGCGTGACAGACTAGTTTCACAGATGTGGTAATAACAACACCCCGCAGAGCAGAAAACACCCCCTGCCCTTCTGGGCGCCTCACCAGATGGGGTCCCCCCAGGGGGACAGGCAGCATTGGGCTACAGCCACGGGGGAGCCGGCAACCGGGAGAACTAACTGCGGGGGTGGGGGTGCTGTTTGCCTCGGTTTCCCCAGCAGATGAATGCGTGTGGAGCAGCCGCTTCCTGGCCCGGGTGGGGGGAGCGGGGGCCGCACGCGCACACCAGTGCTTACCGTCCCGGTACAGGTGGGGAACGGAGGGGTGGCGGTGCTCGGCAGCTATATCGGGGCTCCACAGCAGGCGGTTCAGAATGAACACGGCCATGCCCACGACGTCGCTGTTGTCCTCCAAAGCTATGAGCTCCCCGAACACCGTCTGGAGGGAAGGCAGGGCTCCGTGGCGCGGCCGTGTCTGCAGAGGTGCCCCCCTGAGCAGCAGGGCCGGCGGCCACCTGCCAAGTAACCGCCTGCAGCGCGACGGGCACGCCCGCACCTTAGTGTGCAGGGTACACACGCCTCACGGGGACACCACGCTGAGGGCTCACAAGGTCTTTAAAACCTGCTGACACCCGGGGGCGCGTGTTCGGTACAAGGCTTCGGTGGCGACTGCTCACCCCACCCCCCCCCCATCCCCAACTCGTCAGCAACGTGCTGGCAGGGCACCTACCTCGGGGGGTTTCAGGAAGTTCCCGTTAGAAAATGAACTTTAAAAAGCCTCCTTTGTCATCTACGAATGCTCCGAAAGGAGCTGACTATACTCGGTATCATACCTAGTACCAGTTTACATGCACAAAATAAACGAACGAACACCTGCTATAAAATCAAGTGCCGGTGACGCAGTGGCCCTGCCGACTTCCCGGGCGAGCGCTATTAACGGGCTTCGCGGTGACCTGAAGATGAGGCTCGCCAGGTGGCGCCCTAGGGGAGACCAGCGCAGGGACCCCACCGAGCGCTCCTACCTCCAGACCGATGCGCAGCCACAGAGGACTGTAGGACAGCAGCCAGCCCAGGACCTTCCGCCGCTCGCCTGCGGGGCGGGGCGGGGTGCAGGTGAGAACCAACAGCGCGGGGCGGGGCGGGGCGGGGAATGAGCGAAGCGACGAAAACTGGCCCCGGACCACGCAGACCCCACGACCCACGACCACGCGAGGCTGCCGGCAGCAGAGCCTTGGACTAAGACACCCCATCTCCGATTCCGCGAGAAATGGTGGTGACAGCGGCACAATCCTCTTACCCACGTCCTTCCAGAGGTGCCTGTCCTTCCGGACGGCGAGCCGCCGGGCTTCGATCTCCATCTCCAGCTTTTTGATCGCTTCCACCATCTTTCCCGAGGTGAACAGGCGGCAGGCGGCGCGGCGCAGCCGGTTCAGCCGGCACCGGGCAGTGTAGGCTCGGAGGGACATGTCATCCTTGGTGGGCGCTCTGGGGACACTCAGCTTGTGCTGGCCGTCCATGCCCAGGAGGATGGCCGCCTTCCCTGGGTGACCACACAGGACAGGCATGTGCACACCTCAATCCAGCGAGAAAGGCACTGCGGGGGTGGCCCAAACGGGACCTTCCCCACCCCTCCCCTCCTGTGGTCCCCTCTGCCCTCTGGGAACACAGCGTCCCCTTCCGCTCAGCACCCAGGCCAGCTTGCTGCCACCTGGGAGCTCCAGCTGCACAAGGACCGCAGGCCGGGCCCCTCCTCGGCCTCGCCTCCCCGCCACGCAGCCACACAAACGTGGTCCCCTCCAGCCAAGACCAGAGGAGGAGCCTCTCTACCAGTTAAGAAGCTCCCGCCCTGGCTGATGGCTCCGGCATAAGGCTCGGGCATAAAGCGCCGGCCTGGGAGCCCAAGGGTTGCTGGTTCGATTCCCAGCCAGGGCAGGTAACCAGGCTGCAGGCCAGGTCTGTAGCTGGAGGCAGGTGAAAGGCAACCATACATGGATGCTTCTCTCTCTCTCTCTCTCTGCCTCTCTCTCTTTCCCTCTCCCTGAAAATAATGAATAAAAATCTTAAAAAAACAAGACAAAAAACCTTAAGCTCCCAAGGAAGGTGATTTTTAAACTAATTACATTTTAAAATGCGACTTATATTTCAATGCAACGCATTTCCCCTCAGGGGCTTTGTTGACTCTGCAATACCACCCAGGAGGTGTTGCGATTTAAGTGTTTACAGAGATTTTTCCTTGAGTTGGTTGCCCGCCACTTCTACGGGGCAGCGAGTGGAGGGAGCTTCGTTCTCCTTCGGGACAAAGCTCAGAAGTGCCTGGAGGACAGGTGTCCCCATCTCTCCTGCACGCCGGGGCTCCAGGGTCGGCCCTACGATGCTTGAAAGGTCCCTGCAGCGCCAGGACGCCTGCCGCCCTCCCTCCTCACCGATGACCTTCTGCCATGGATCCGTGGGCCACGCCATGAGCCACAGTCAACTACGTACGATTGGAAAAGGAAGAACCACTCCCTTGTGTGTGACCTGACCGTTACCTTCAGAGACGCTGGTGCTCACGGTGAGGTCGTCGGGGGTGAGGACGAAGTTCAGCCACCACGTGAAGCCCTGCTGCTGCTTCTCCATCCAGCGCTCGTCATAAAACATGTTTCTGGCAGCAAAGGGCATCGGGTGTCTAGGAATGTCTAAGGACACAATTAGGTTACTGCGTCACATTTCCCTGTAGGTTACGGCATGTAGCACACTGTTTTCACCAGCTGCAGCACACAACCGTACTTCCTTTCCCAGGACTTGCTGCAAGTGGTGGGAGCACTTGGGTGGGACATGCAGTCAAGGTCAGAAGGGATCGAGCCAAAAAGAACCAGGGCTCCTGGGCAACAGTGTGGTGAGGGGACCCCCCAGTGTGGGGGGAGTGAAAGAGGGGGTGGGTGGGGTAAAGGATGATGGAAAAAATACAACAAAAAGCCAAATTGATTGTTTTTAATAAAACAAACAAAAAAGTAAAAAGGGAAAGGAAAGCAGGGCCCCCTGGTGATTTAAAAACCCCAAGTCCCAGTGAGCCCGCTCCAAGCAAGTCTGAGAATACCTTCTAACTATTATTATTGAACGGCTCCTCAAGGCTTTTTTGTTATACAAAAATTTCCATCTGAAATACAATTACAGCTTCATTCAACATCAGTTTTTTACAGACTATAAAGACAATAGACACTTGCCTGTTTTCAGGGGTTTTATGAAGGTCAGATTAGACTGGGCCACAGGCACAAAGCGCTTTGTCCTTCTGATTGTTTTAGAAGTAGTTTTGTATGCTAAAGAATCTAAAATAAAGTATAAAGCAGAAGAACAGCATTAAGAAATGCAATCAATTCCCTGAATGAACTGTTTTAATGTTCAAGTTTATGGCCTCCCCAGTCACGTCTATTCAGCAGACACTGAAAACAGGGCACCACGCTGTCCTCAGTGGGTCCACTGAATGTAAGGTGGGAGCTCCAGACTCCAGCTTCTCAGGAAATGGAAAGAAGTGTGGAACGAAAGGGGCCAAGACCAGAGATGCAGAGCTGAAAGGAGGTTTCCTAGAAGGAATGGGGGAGCCTGGCGCCCCCTGCGCCCTCGTAAGTGCCTCCAGCAGTCCAGGGGCACAAAGGCCTCTCCTTGGGTGGCACTGAGGGGCCCAGGCCCTGTCCTGGGCCTTCCTGGGTCCTGAACTGGGGGCAGGGCTCAAAAACTGAGGAACGAGTATAAGTACCTGAATGCACCAATTTTTAAAAATCCAGATTCATGACGAACAAAACATCAAAGTTTAAGTAGGAACCAAGTCACAACTGTTTCAGAACCCGGCCCCCCACCACCTTGGTCCGCCCGCCAAGCGAGTGGGTCCCTGAAGAGTGTATGTTCGTTCCACCTTCCCAACAGCAAATACGTTGGGAAACAGAACGTACACCTTTTCTAAGCAAAGCCTTCATTAAAGCTTTATAGACAACTCACCCGTCTTCTTCTTCAGGTTTAGTTTCTCCCTGTGGCTGGCGTGTCTTGAGACGGGTGTTGTCACGTTTTTTGTTTTTTTCTTAATCTCCGTTTTAGGCTCCGCAGGAGAGAAATGGATCCTTTTGATCGCATGTCCTTCTGTTTGTTCTGTAACTGTGATCGTCACATGTGCACCCTCTTCAGGGCCCTCACTCTTTCTCTTACCAGCAGTGAACGCTGCCTCTGAGGAAGGATTAACTTCTTGGCAACTCAGAGGTTGACCTACCACTGGCTCTATGACTGGAAGGTAGGAATGCAGAGCATCGTTCTCTTCCACATGATCGGTCATTTTTTCACATTCACCTACTACACTGCGGAGGCATCGTCTTGCCTGCGGTTTGCTGGCCTCAGGTTTGTGTTCTCTGGTACCCGTTGGCTTCAACTTAGTAACAGTCACAGAAAGTATTGGGCGTCTCTTAAGTCGTGTGTGGTGGCTATCAACAGAAACACCCCCATCTGCAGAAGATGTAGGCTGACCATTTGGTTTCATTTCTAAAGATTCAGGTTCTTCAAAAATAGCTTCTGGAGAGCCTGAACCCTGACCTTCAGTAAGACCCAGTGAAACTTCATTTCTCCTGGGCCCCTGGGGAGACTCTGAGGCCTGGAAATTGCCTTTGGATAACGGTGATAATTTACATGTTTGTTGAGATGTGGACATGTATGTCATTTTATCTTTTACAAATTGATTTGGGGATAGAATTGGATTCACTGATTCTGATTCTACCTCCTGATTTAGTCCATAGTTATCCTTTATGAAAGAATCTGGACTTAATATCTGGTAAACTTCATGTACAGGTTTTGATTCCAAATGCATGGGCCTTGATTCATCTTTAAGAAAGGTATCTGATGAAATACAGGACAGTAACTTTGGTCCATCATGAGCTGCCTGGCTGTTCTTTACAAAGGAATCTGGACTTAGGAAGCTTCCTTGTGTAATGTTCAGAGCTGAGGAACAGTTGGGGGTGAGAACAAGTTTACTATCCTCTTCCATGTGGCCGTTGGTATTGTTTATGGCGTTAAAGGAAGTTTCAGTTAGGACCTTGTCATTAAAACCTTTGACAGTGTCGGCGCCTCCCGATTCGCACAGCTCCCCGCTTCCAGGGGCGTGAAGGGAGGTGTTGGCAGTGGACCGACGGACACAGAGGGGCGAGCAGGCATCCCCGGGGTGTCCGCTGAAAGTGGGGCTGATCGGTGAAATGGGTATTTTACTCCCCCCAAGGATTAAAGAATGGCTATCTGGTGGGGGGCAGCCTTCGTTCCCACCCCAATTTTCACAAGCCTGTAGCGGACTCCTAACTCTGTCAACTTTTTGGGAAACGCTAAACGTTTTATTAATATTTTGATTATTTGAAATCCTCTTCCTCCGACTTGAAGAGGCCGGAACTTTCTTCTTTTTCATGGTATCCCAGAGACTCCTCTGTGAAAAGGAGCAAAACATCCAAATTAAGTTGATGGCTACTGAATATTGCATTTACTAAGAAATTTTTGCATGTTACTCATTTCAAGAGTGTGAGCAAAATAACTTTTACGTATTATTTTCTCAGAGAGAATCACAGAATGATGAAAAGTTAGTACCTTTTTCTTCTTTGGCTCTTCTGCATTTCCTAGTAATATCACTTCATGTTTCAGAAAACCATTGACAAGGAATGTTACAATCTCCCTTACTCGGCCTTCTTTCAATGGTGTCCAGGTAACAGAAATCACAATTTTTTCCTTAGGCTATAACCAAAAGAACAATTTAAAATTACTGTAACAGTAAACAGTGCATGCTAACAAAACATTATATACAACTTAGACCATAGTCTAGGATTAATAATTGTTAGTCATCAACACTCTATACCATAATCACATTTAAATCCAATATACTTTCCTAACCCATCTCATATTATCAGGAAAACAGCTATGAATAATAAGAATGTTCACAGCAAAACAAAATGGTAATAAAATCTTAATTGTGAGTAAAGCAATAGAACAGTCTCCAAATCATTTTTAATTATCAGTGTTTTTAAATCATGTATTTCTACTTTTTTAGAATATGTATAATATTTCTAGTTCAAATAGAGAAGAGTTTTCATTATGGAGACTTTTGTCAGAAAAGGTATGAAGAGAATCAACTAAAGTCCCTCCTCCCACATCCGTCTGCAACTGAATCACGATCAGGGATGGACACTATTAAGCACCTGGTTCCAGGCACAGTCTCAGGTGGCATCTAGAACACCCTCCGACCTCACATGCCCAGGAATCAGCATGTGACGGTCACAACTGACAGAAGTGACAGACGACAGGGACATGGCCACCAAGGGCCAGGGAGCTTTAAGTACTTAAGTCAAACTGTTAGTAAGCAGGACCCAGGCGGTCAGACCGCAGAGCTCAGCTTTGACATCTACACCCAAAACCCATAGAGGACAGAACAAACTTTGTGCCTCTGCTTTTCCCCAGGAGTGGGAGGGGTGAGCACATTTTGATTTAAAAGAGAAACTCTCAAACATCAAAAACAGCTGGATTTAGAAAATGAGAACAGTGAATTCTAAAACAAACCAACCAAACATTTGTTTTCATCCCCATCACAAAAACGAATTACTGTGCCCTGGGGAGACGTGGAGAGGAGGGAGGGGCCATGTCTGACTTTCCCAGAGCCCGGGGCGCCTTGGCTGGTGGCCTGGTGCTGGTGAGACAGCTTTCTTTTCACACTTTCAGAGGTTCTTCTGAATGTAAAGGACAGTGGTCCTGAGTAGCACTGATATGCTCTGGCTCTGGTGACAATGACAAAACATTGGCCAACACCATGCAGAAATGCCACCGAGGAATTGACTGATAAAAATTAAATCGGGCTCATTCACCATGACATCTACATGAAGGCAACAACACTACACCACTGTACATGCTCATGGACAAGGAGAACCCAAAAACAGTGCTTCTATGTCCCTGGTATAGGCATTCCACCCAAACAAAACAGCAGAGGCCCTGTGACCCACATGGGGCCACTCAAATGCATATATAGATAACTAATAGGAAGCAATAAAAAGATGCTCGAACCAGGGCATGCCTCTGGGCATTGCTGAAAAACACACGGGGTGTTTCTAACAATGGCTGTTTACTTAGAGAAAGAGTGTTTATCAAAAGTGCAGGCCCTGGCTGGTGGCACAGTGGATAAGGTGCGGGCCTGCGAAGCCAAGGGTTGCTGGTTCGATTCCCAGCCAGGGCACAGAACCAGGTTGCAAGCCAGGTCTCCAGCTGGAGGTGAAAGGGAACCACACGTGGATGTCCCTCTCCCTCTCTTTCTCCCTCCCCGCCATTCTCTCTAAAAATAATATGTAAAGAAATCTTTTTAAAAATGAAAATAAAAGCGCGGTCTGGAGGAGTCCCACGACGCCTAAGTCTAGGAAAACGCTTTCCTAATCGGCCTCGGAGATGCTCGGGAGGATGCTCTGCGCACGCGCACTGGCGAGCGGTCCCCGCCCATCCCTCTCCGGAGCCCGGAGCCCGGAGCCCCCGGACCCGAACGTCCCGACGTGGACGGAAGAACCTGGCTTCGTCCCGCGAGGCCCCCCACCCCGCGTCTGTAGTCGGCCCCCGGCGCGCACCTCCGGGTCCGCAGCCGGCAGGTGGCGGGCGACATTGGGGGCGCGATCGCGCGGGGCGCGCTCACCTGCAGCTCGAAGGCGCGCGGCCAGACCTGGAAGCCCTGCGCGGCGGCGGGGCCCCGCGGCAGCGTCACGGCGGCGGCCTCGGCGTGAGGGTTGAGCAGGGCCAGCGGCAGCGACCGCGAGGCGCCCAGGCGCACGTCGCCGAAGCTCAGGAACGGCCGCGCGCAGAAGTGGCTGAGCGTCAGGACCGGTGGCGACCCCCGCGGGCTCGCTGGCGACCTCCGCTCCCGGGGGCTCGCATCGCGGCCGCCCCGCCACGTCGCCATGGCTGCCATGGTCGCTCCGCCGCCTCCTTCCCGCTCCCGGTCGTCGCGCCCCAGCAAGAACGAAACGACTCCCGCAAACTCGCCAAAACCGGGCGACGCAGGTGCGGCCTCCGCTTCAACTTAAACTTCCCTCCCCCACCAATGGGCACGCGCGGCCCCGCCCCGCGTTCCCTCGGAGCCAATCAGCAAGCGGCCGCGCCGCTGTTCCTCCGCAAGGGCCAATCGGTGAGCAGCGGCGCCCGGCCAATGAGACGGCAGCGCTTCTTTTAAACGCCTCCCGGCCGCCGAGCGCTCGGTGCCCCGGGGCAAGAACCGGGGCCAGAACCGGGGCCCGGGCTCTGCGACTTCCCGGAAGCCGGGGCCTGGGACTGAGGCTCGCCTTTTGGGTAGAAAAGCAGCTGTGTTGCGGGGAAGAGAGCAACAGCATTTCCACAAGGGAGGCGGCATCCCTGCGACTGCCAGCGACAGGCTTAGCTTGTAATCGTTGCCCCCGCGAAGGAGCCAAATAACGGCTCCGGCCGTCCTGGCAGCCAACGTGCCCCGCCCAGAATTAGGTTCCTTAGTTTTCCTTTCGCGGTTTCCTGGGCGAAGATGGAGTCAGTTAAACGTATAGTTTGTGTAAAACGTGCTTATTTCAGTGAGTGACCATAGTGGGGGGCGGTGTGCATGCTTTTTTTAAAGTTTATTAGGGGGTGACATTGGTTGATAGTATAGTTTCTAGGACACGCTTCTATGCTGCGTCATCGGCACCCCGCATTGCAGGTTGGCTGGTTCTTATCTAGGGTTCCCGGGAGCAGAAACCTGTTGAAGCCTGAGAGTCGCAATTGTGCACAACTGATGGTGTTGACAGGCAGCCCCTGGAGAAATAAGTCCTTGGCCACATTTTAATAGCATGGACCTACTAATTTAATAACGATGATAGCCCTCACCAGATGGGTCTCAAGATCCAGAGGTAGCGCCAGTCTCCTGTATTTCACAGGTGAGCCAAGGCACCAGCGGAGAAGAGGCAGGGAGCAGACCACAGAAGACAGCAGGAAACTTTCCAAAGAGGCATGATGTGGGGATGGGCACATAACATATGTAGAAGGAGAAAGAAAGCCCCATAGTGCAAAAACAATGAGGAAGGTGGGATGGGAAATTATGTTCACTGACTCCAAGTGTGGCCCCAAGTGGAACCTGATACCTTAACAATGTTTAATTGTTATAGAGGGTTTTTTTGCATCCGTTGGGATTGATGGACAATGAGAACACTCTTATGTGTTTTTCTTTTTAAGAAAAAAGGTTACTATGACTTGTAGGTTTCAAAAATAATTTATATTATTTCATACTGTGTTATTCATCAAATTAACATTGCAAATACAATGTTATTTATATCCTCATAATCTTCAGTCATGGAAATACTTGTTTCAGGCTCAATAAAGTATAGTGCCTTTTGTTTGGTCACTATTAATATTTAAATAAATATTAATTAGCCCATTAAAACCGTTAAATTATTTAATGGTTAGTACATTTAATATGCAAACAACTTCAGAATAATAGCTAGCTTATGAGAAATGCAACTTGCATAAATGTGCCCCAGAAGAGTTGGTTTTCCATGTTTAGTCTGCACTCAGCATGCAGAATTCTGCATCCCCACGCTGTGCACATGTGTTCAATAAAACCTAGGTATGCTTTCTGAGGACCAAAGGACTTTATATTTATTTTACAAATCAAAATAACACAAAGAACTAGTTCAATATACAATACTCTTCCTAGGCTTCACAGAGAACGGAATTTTTCTATAAAGACATTGGTCCTTAAGAAACACGAGACAGCCAAAGTATCTATAAAACTCACAAGATTAACTTTATACACAGTTGACCAAATAACGAATTTTGATAAGTTTAGATTTTGCTTTGTAACTGCTTTGAAATGTGTCCCTAATGATTAAAAACAAGTTTTATCATTTGAGACTGAAACTAAGTTGAAAAGCATTTTCACTTTAATGTGCATCAAAAAAACCCTTAATTGGAACATTAACTATACAACATGGAGCAGCTCAGCGCCCACCTCTGCACTCATTTGCTGGTGGCCACCCTCACCAACTGTAATAGTTTTACCTGCAGGCGTAAGAAAGCTTTGTAATTACACCACAGAATGCAGTCCTACTTTAATGCGAACAGTAATAATACCAAGCAAGGAGGCTAAACAACCACGAGAAGTGCACATGCGCTTCACCCAAGAGATGATTTAGAATGTCCAACGGTGATGCAAGCACTGAAAATACTTCTTACCTAAGAATTTGAACATGGGAGGCGTATGTCCCTATCTGTATAACCTCTATTCTGTGAGTAGAATTCTTCATGTCTGCCTATATCATGGCTGCAGAGACCAAATTTAAATTCTTTGGGGATTTTCCACTAGTCAAGAGTTGACTAGTGGGAAACACACAGCAAGTTAATACATGAAGAGTAAACAAACAGGCATTTTCTCTACCATAACCTCTCAAATCCCACACAACCTAATCCCCTTTTTCCTTATTAATGCTGCTTCCAAAGGGGAAGTGCAGAAAGCATGCTAATATTCTGGCAGCGGGGGGAGGGGGGGGGGTCTTTAGGTAGAAATAATTTTAGAGGAAATAAGGTGATCCCCAAAACGCCATTATAGACTTGACCGAGAGGAATGTGCAAAGGGAAGTGGGGGATCTAAGAGAGAATTGTCCATAGCTCTTAAACACAAAGAAAATTATTCTCACATTACCCAGCATTCACTCTAACAGCAAGAGACATTTACCACCACCCTCTTTAAAGTTTTAGAAACGCTACTTGTTTCTCACACATCCTTCATCATGTTAAATTTGGCACCAGTAATCCAAACATGGCTTTAGAAGCCCCAGCTTCTGGTCGATACACTTGGGTCGCCTGTTGGTTGGGATGTTGCAGGTCCTGAAGAAAAACATCTCCAACTATCACCCCGTGTTCAGTGTCAGGCAAAGTGAAATCAGAAGTGGTTCTGTGTACAGCTGTGTGGTTATGGTACCTGATTGTTGAAAAGCAGCGGGGAGGAGGAGACAGAGAGGCAGACACACAACTCACTTTATTTTATTCGTTAGGTTCCTCCAGGAAGCGTGTAGAGACAGGCCTGGATGCGGCTTTACAGTGACTATAAAGGCCAAAACAGACATGGAACGCAGGAAAACAAATACTGCCACCAGTGACCACCTCCTCCTTATTTTCCCGCATAAACGTAAAGCAACCTTGAAAAATGCGCTGTCTGGCCAGCAGGCAGCACAAACAGAAGATCCATGAGAACAACAGCCAAATCAAGGTCATTTCTTCACCAGCTCCATGGGGCCAGGAGGATCCACCCTAAGCAACTACAACACAATGAAAAGGCACAGAGCAGCCAATCCCGGAAAGACGCCTGCAAAGAGCAACGCTCCAAATCGGACTTTTCACGGAGGATGTGCAGGACGATGGGAGAAAACTCACACTTATAAACACCCCAGTTTTGCTGTGTTTTTAATTTGTTTGCAATCACAGAATGAAAAACAACACATGATCATTAATTACTTATTAGCCCTTAACTAACAGTTTATAGCCACTCTGCTATGACATTGTGACACTTTAAAGGTGGACAGAAAATTATTAGTGTACCTATTTCATGACCTAACATTGCTTGAAAGGAAGTCACTGAATACAGCACCAGTTTAAACCCCTATTTTTGCTCCTCTTCTCCTAGCAGTAAACTAAGTTCTTTTAAAAGTACGCAAGGATCACTACCTTCAGAGTTGGTTAAATCGTGCTGGCATGAAGAACACACCCTAACCTTAAATGGTATTTTATGCTGCAAAAAATAGGTGGGGTTTCTTACAAAAATAACTTCAACTTTTAAAAAAAATTCTAAGGCAAATGATTTTTAATAGTGTAGTGTAAAAAATAAGCTTATCACTTTGCATTTAATAGTGTTCACTTAAAAGGTAACATTCAATTAAACTGAGGAAAGCCAAGTAGTCCTACTTGAAATTCATTTGTCAGTATGACTATTCCCAGAGTGTTTTCAACACAATCTTAGTGTTCAGACTAACAATTTTTTTTTTTAGTTCGTAAGCCTAGGACTTCAACTGTGCTTCTTTGGACAAATATGTATTCAAACAACAAAGAATTTAAATTCTTTTGAACTATTTTAATACCTACTATAATCTTTGGTGCATTTAAGTAAAAACTGATTAGGTTAACAAATTTCTACACTTAATAAATTATTCACCTTACATATTAAGTGCTAACTGCTATCACCTAAAAAATTAATTTAAAACAATAAATTATGCTCATAAAATATCCTGAATGAGGCTAAAAACTTAGTTGCAAGATTCAGAACTTAAGTACAGGTGCAGAATTAATGAATTTTGGAGTAAATGGAACATCTGTCCAAAAAACTCCAGAACACTACAAAAAAAAAGTTGAACTGAAAAGAGCAGGCCTCACTTCATATTTTTTGTGCCAACTTCCAAAACCTATATACATTCAGTTTGCCCAAATCCATGAGGTTTTCACAATTTTAAAGTTTCTTCAAACCTAGTTTGGAAATCAGAGGCAGCAGATTGCTGTTTGTTCCTCCACAGAGGCTGCATCTTTGTAAGAACTGTACTCTCACCCCCAGCACGTGAGGTCGGGGGTGACGTGAGAAAATGCAGCGCGGGCCCAGGACCCAACAGTAAGGCTGCGTTTCCCCGGATGCCAGCGACAGCTACTCGCTACTGATCTGGCTTCATTGAGTCAGTCCCCTTTTGATTCATCTTCTCTAAAACGGGAAAGCAGCAGGTCCGCCCTATTTCATCGAAGCTTAAATGAGATAACTGTGATAAATGACATACCTCTGACAGGCCACTGTTCAAGTTTCAGTTACCTACAATAACTAAGCAAATTTGTATTTCATGTTATAGAAGAAACGCATTCCAGAAAAGTGGCCTGTTGGAAACCAATTCCTGCCATCGATCATATATTGAAAGCGTTAGGGAGATTATTACTAAAAGAACCCTAAAGTAAATACCTTCCAAAAAAACACAGCATTATTCTCCGTGTGAAAATGCAATACCTCCTTTTCTGCCACCAAACATAAAGTACATCGCATACACATACATATATACCATCTGCCTCTTTGTGAGTCCAAAATCTCCTACATGGACCTGTACGTGAGGCGGGCTACATTGTCAGCTATGACTTCTTTTCATAACAGTTCAGTTTCTTAGTAAAAAGTCTTATTGTTCTTTATGATAAAAACCATAAAGAGATAGAGTTTTAAAAAGTCGATTTGAAAGACTAGCAGACTAATAGTACCTCATAGTCAAGTTCAATCATGTAAGTACCCTAAATATGATAACATTTCCACATGAAAGGAAGGAAGAATACGATAATTCTATCTATACTGGTCCTAGGATAATTATAACCAAATCTTAGTGAGGCAAAATTCATTTATTATTATAATTTATTATTTACAGGAGTTGCTTGGGTTAAGTGCCTCCATCCTCAACACATTCTCCTTTCCTTTCCACCACTAGTGCGGTAAATGCTCCTGTAGAGCACCTATTTCTTAAGTGCTTCAGCAAACACGTTTCCCTGTTAAGTGGTTCGGCTTGATTCCTTAAAACGTCATTATTTTATTTGTGATTTTTTTTTCACAAGGCGTAGACAAGACTCTACAGTTTACACACACACACAAAAGTGCTTAAAGCAATTAGGAGTGTAAACAAAACGGAAAAAGGAAAACTCTTAAAAAACTGCTAATTTCCAGTAGTTTACATACAAATGACATGCTCGGAAAAAGCAACCCTGCCTATTCTAATCCTCCAAGCAGCTGTACTAGGAAACATCCTAGTTGAAGTTCAAATTGACTTGAAGATATGGAAAGTGCACATTATTAAAGGGATTTTATAACTGCCTAGCGTCTGACTTTTTCCTCAATTAATTTTAATCAGTTACATTTTGCTGTAACTGCCATTTCCTTTCACCAAGTGCTCGACTTTTGTACAAAAATACAAATCAAGGACAATTAAAACATGAGGCTTATGTGAAGAACAAAAATAAACCTGGGTTACATGTGAATGTGTACACACGCAGTGGTTCCCTTAAACAACACTGAGTTGAGTTAGACACACATTTCATCATTTGTTTGGCACCTTTTTTACCAGTTAGGTATAGAATATCTTGGTTCTGTTTCCTAGAGTTTCCGTTAGCCAAGGTCAACGAGACCAGAAAACAAAAATAAAATTTAAAAACCTACTAAATTTCATTCGTTAGTTATCATTTCCCCTCCGTTAGTGAGAAGATACACTGCTAACGTGGACTAAATGGCAAAATACAAAAGGCGAACTTACCTTGAATAAGAACTGTCATAGACTGCTTCTAACGCATTACCAATTTGTGAAATTGAATGCCGAGATTTATATTTGCATTTCTTATTCACAGTAATTGAAGCAGAGGTGAAAACCAATCATTTGGACCATTATTTCAATTCTACATTCCACCGAGCAAGTGGCTCTTACATTATTCATTAGCTTTCTGGCTTTGAGTTTGTCAAAAGCGGAAAGGAAAATGATAATCTTCGATTATGGCCAGATAAAGAAATACCCGAGACTTTCCTACAAACTCAAATTCTCAACAGCAATTATTTAAAATCTGGAGGCGGGGCTGTGACTCGTGTGAGGACCCCGGAGGCTGCAATGATCAGTCAAGTCACACCCCTTCTTACCGCCCGCCGGTCCCGACACTTGCCTGCACGGTGGGGAAGGGAGGAGGGGCGAGTTAAGACTGAAGGAAAATAAAACGTCCACTGATGATGAAGAAAAAAAATGTCAACAGCTACTAATTTTTAACAGCTTGAGATACGATCTCCGGTTGGCACTCATCTTTTAAAATCACAAAAATGTCCACTTCAACTATTGCACCTCAGCACGTGCCCCGCTGTGTCTGCGGTGGACGCACAGCGGGCCTGTGGTTCCTGATCCGAGCCGGGCCTGGGCCCTGGGCCCCCAGCTCGGGCCGCGGGGCGCGGGGTGCACGGAGCGCACGGAGCGCACGGAGCGCACGGGGCGCAGGGCGCAGGGCGCACAGGGCGCGCGCGGGCTCAGGGCTGGGGCTCGGCAGCGGCGGGCAGGCCCTGCTCCGGGGCGGCGGCGGCGGGGTCCAGGCCGAGCAGCGAGCCCAGGTAGGACTGCTCGCGGGGGTCCAGCAGCGGCTCGGGGCGCACGGGGTGCACGAGCGCGGCGGGCGGCGGCGCCAGCGCGAACTTGTCCAGAAAGGCCAGGTCGGCGCGCGGGAAGCCGGAGGGCGGCGGCGCCAGCAGGTCGTGCGCAGGCGGCAGCGGCGCGGGGGGCCGGCCCAGGTCGCCGGGGCCGTCGGGCAGCTGCACCGGCACCAGCGTGACCGGCACGCACACCTCGGCCGGCACGTCCTGCAGCGCGGCCTTGGGCGGCTCCGGGAAGCGCTTGGCCTCGGCGGCCGGGAAGTCGGCGGGCAGCGCCGCCAGCTTGTCCTCGGCCGCGCCCGGCGCGTCGTCGGGGCACCTGATGCCGTGCACGTGGTCCGTGTGGTACTTGAGCTTGTCCTTCCGCTTGAAGGTGGCCGTGCAGTGCTGGCACGTGAAGGGCCGGGCGTCCGAGTGGATGACCAGGTGCTTCGTCAGGGTTTTCTTGATTCTGAAAGATTGGTTGCAGATTTGACACTTGTAGGGTTTCTCGCCTGTACGGACGAAGGGGAGATTCAGTACAGAGCGCAGCAGCGGGCAAGAGGTGGCTTTGGGGGCGCCCGCACCGCCGGAGCGGGAAGGGCCCTGCTTGGACTGGGGGCGCCAGCAGAAAGCGGGCCACCAGCACCCCGCCATGCCGCCAAAGCTGGCTCTCCTTCATTCTCACGACAGCCCTACGTGCCCCTAAAGGCGGGGCTCCGCTGGGAGGGAGGCGCAATTTTGTTTGCAACGGCAGCGCCATAGCAGCCACACATTCTTTCCCGGAATTCTGGGGGACTGAAGGGGCCCAAACCTAGTTCGTCCCGTTACTATAAACGCAGTCCTGTGTCTCTCCCAGAACAGCACTGGGACAAAATCTAAACTAAGTATCAAACAAAGCAGCTATAAATGCACCATTGAGCTTACCGCTTGAAAGAAAAGCATTAAAAACTGTGAATTTATCTGAGATGTCAAACAAGGACCAGGACAGCATCCAGGAGAGGGTCCACCTCAAAATCCACGGCACGGCCAAGGGGAAAACCGAGCTAGAAAAGGGAGTTCTGGGAAGCGGCTGAAGCCAGCGCTTCTACTCTAACGGCCTGTGAGTGACACGTAGTTGTGTCTCGGGGACCCTCCACAGTGGTAACCTGGCACCCAAGACGATGGGGGCACGTTTGAGTCACTCTTTTAGAAAAGAACATACATGTCTTTAGAGAGTTACGTAGAAACAGAACTGTGAACAAGCGGAAGAGGACAAGGAGAGCTCAGGGTTCATTCCCGATAAAACATGTTTCCTCAAATCATACAAAATGATGTGCTGAGGGTGGAAGCTTATGTGACGGGGAATGGAAGACCAGGACATTGCTCATTCGTGACATCGACGGTAACGCAGTCCGTAAGGAGCGTCATGGAGAAGGAGACAAAACCGTCTAACCGAGAGCAACACAGTTTCAAAGGCCATGTTTCACTTGTGCATAATTACACCACAACATACCCATAAACCGCCCGTGGAGTTTTACCTGAATGTGTTCTAAAATGCATTTCCAGACTGGATTTGCCTTTAAAAATCTTCTTACAAACATCACACTGATGAAAGGTTGCTTTATACCTAGGGAAACAGAAAGGTTTGGGTTGTTCGATGGGCGTTTAATGAAGGACACGCCACGAGTCCAAGGACAGGGACGTCTAGGAGGAGCGCGCCAGCTGAGCTGAGGGTGCCGGGTGCCACAACCACTGTTCTCGGGGAAGGGGTCCCATTCTCCCGGCGGGCCAGCCAAGGCCGCCACTTACTTTTGCCACACTTTCTCTCCCAGGTGCACGCTTTTGTAATGCACGGTCAGGTGGTCCCTGCGGCCAAAGCACTTCCCGCACTCTTCGCACTGATGAGCCTTTTCGCCTTGAAGACCAAAGGTTTGATTAGTATACGAACTGAGTTCTTCCCTCCAGACGCAAGTGACAGAACAGGAGGGTAACACGGGGAGAAAGATGCCAGAAGTCAGGCCTCCCTTTCTTCCGGGCTCTCTATTCAGACGCCTCAAGTCTCTGCTGCAGACACCAACAACGCCACCGCGCTGGGAACAGGGGGTGACTTCCCAGCTGGGGTGCTGGGGGACACACATGCCTCAACACCAAACACCTTCCGTGAACGTGCATGGAATCATGCTGACGCTGTCTTACTGTTTAAAAAAAGGACCTGAACATTTTCAGATCTTCAAGACTTTTCATCTGTGGGGATTTCTTACATTTGCAATGAGCCAAAATACAAACAGAAAGGGAAATTCTAGGCGAGTCCAGTTTCTTATCTCTATTCTTATATTCAGCTGGGAAGGCTCAGGCTTTAATATTCATTTTGTCAGCTGAACACCAGTGTGCAATTTTACCATGTGGCCTCCAGAATTAGAAACTTAGAATTCTCTACCTAAGAATGAAAATGTATAACTCCAGGGGGAGAAGTCATCAGTGACGGCCTTTCACGTCCTAAAAATGGTGACGGCAGCCCCGTCTGCCTCCCCGACACCATCTCAGAACACTCGGACCACCTGCTGCATGTGCTGCATTTCTGGTGACAATAATAATAACAATCACTGGTGGACTGTGCTCACAAAATTGGCTCTTTTGATACTTCCCGACATCAACCTGAGGCAAACTGAAAGGAAACCCCAGAATATAAAAACTAAGTACAGTAAAAGGTCTGACACTGATCAGGATGCCCACGGATGTCTCTTCCCAAAGACAGGGTTTCAAAACCCCACCACGAGGGTTCTGGAGGCCCTCACCCAGCCCCTACCTGAATGTATCTTCTTGTGCTTGGTGAGATGGTCGTGACGGATAAATGTCTTTCCACACTCGTCACACTCGTATCTTTTGTCATCGTGATGGACCCGCAGGTGGAGCCTGCAGGGAAGGAGCGGTGCAGGGTGAGGGCAGGGAGGGAGGGGAGGCAGGACAGGCAGGGACAACCAGGAGGGCGTCCCCAGCAGCCCACCCACTGGACGCACCTGTACGAGCTTCCGTGGCGAAAGCTCTGTCCACAGATACTGCAGAGATGAGGTTTTTCTCCGCTGTGGATCCGCAGATGCTCTTTCAAAGTGGTTCTGCATTAAAACAACACGTGTTTAAGTGAGGCTTTTTAATGCCCATGTATATACCAAACACAGGTTTCCGGAAAGGTGCTCAAGCTAACAGGTGACTACTTCTGAGCTCCGTCCTTGTGCAAAGGGAAACCACAGAAATACAGCTACCGCCACTGGCCCTCCGTCTGCAGCTGTCCTGGTCCAAGGCGGGCTGTGTGGGACCCCGCTGGTGCGCACGCACCCCCAGCCTGGCCAGCGGTTGTTCACACGCAGGGACGTCTCCCGCCTAGGCAAAGGGTTGACCGAGTCATTTGGAGGAAAGAAAGTACAAGGCAGCGTCAATGCTGCAGTTTTATTTCAACCCAGGAGCGCTGAGCCCCAAGGCTAATTCTGAAGCCAGGGCAGCTCCCGGCCAGTAGCTGGTGCGATTCCAGGCGCCCACCAGGGCCTGGCAGGTGAGCCCGCAGGTCAACGTCCCCACACTCTGCTCAAGCCATTGCTACGGCAGAGCCCCTTCCGCTGCCCGCCCTCCACCCTGGCTCCAGGGCCCCGAGGCGACTGGCCCTGCGCCTTCCGGAAGTTCTATGACAATGAGGCTTTGCTGGTCTGCGCTGCTGCCCTGGGGTTCGTTTTCCTTAACCCTCTAAGTCAGCTACCACAAACGCACTGGCTTTTTAGCTTCAGATCTCTTTCCTGCTTGTCCCCTTTCTCTTCTCTGTGTAGCTTACTGTCTTGAAGATAAATGAATAAATGAATGAATTTAACATCTTTCTAGTGGGATTCCAGAGACAAATGGTATCTATGTTACATTCATCTACACCCACAAATCCTTTGTCATCTTCTGTAACATGTGATATAATTTTTTTACCTTTAATTTTTTTTTTTTAATATTTTATTTTCAGAGAGGAAAGGGAGGGAGAGAGGGAGAGACACCCATGTGTGGTTGCCTTTCGCCTGCCTCCAGCTGGGGACCTGGCTGGAGACCTGGCTTGCAACCTGGTTCTGTGCCCTGGCTGGGAATCGAACCAGCGACCTTTGGGTTCGCAGGCCAGCACCTTACCCACTGAGCCACCAGCCAGGGCTAATTTTTTTATCTTTAAATTTCAAATTAATTGACTAGAGTGGTGTCTCGCACAACTTGAACCCTGCAGCACTGTGTCTCAGGGTGGGGGGCAGATGGGGTCACCTCTCTCGGACGGATTTCCCGCAGATGAAGCAGGTCCATTTCCGCTTCCCGCCATGGGTGCACTCGATGTGGCGCTTCAGGTTCCCAGTGTCGTTGAACTGGCGGCCGCATATGTCACAGGGAAAGGGGCCTAAGAAGGAAAGCAGAGTGCGTTCATCAAGTGTAAGAAGTCGAGTCCCAGTTCAGCGGAGCTGGTCCCGGACAGGAGGGAGCCCGGGGAGCCCGGCTGGGGACCTACCACCTGCAACTGACGGTGTGGGGACTTGCAGGACGGCGCCCTTACCCTGAACGGTCTGTCACTGCCTCCAGCCTGAGGGAAAGCCACCCTTGGTGGCC
Organism: Noctilio leporinus; assembly: GCA_004026585.1. Lineage (NCBI taxonomy): Eukaryota > Metazoa > Chordata > Mammalia > Chiroptera > Noctilionidae > Noctilio > Noctilio leporinus. The sequence goes on from PVIW01001130.1 coordinate 63,510, forward strand.
GGAAGTTTCAGAAATGAAGTGTTTTACACGACTAGCAAAGGAGACGTGCCAGGAAAGAGTGACCGAAAACTGGTTTCCCCTGCACAGATGAAATCAGTTGACAGCTGCTTTTATTAGCGCGCACAGTAACGCAATGCGGTCACCTGAGGGCCGCTGTCTCTTCCCTCCTAATCCCAGAAGGCAGGTTCACGGTCCCTTCTACAGCCCTAGAGCGCCTGGCCTCTCACGTAATAATGCCGATGAACCAACGAGTTCCTAAGCTGAAATGGCCAATTCCTGATTGCAATTAGACTGGAAAAAGTAGAAAATGTTACGTACTACATTTCTGGAGTAAAGAAGTAACGGAGGGAGGAAGTAACAAGAAACTTTGGAAAAACCAAGAGCATCCATGGTGTGAAAATGTAACGGTCCAGGCCGCTGCGTATTTGCAAGATGTCTCAGGTTTTGGGAAGGTGAACACGGAATTAACGAGTAGAGGATGGGTTGCCACGGCCCCATGGGGAGAGCGGCGCGGGAAGGCCCTGCAGTCCGGGGCAGCGATGAGAAGGGCTGGCCGAGGCCGGCTGCTCTGCGGAGCGTCTGCAGCTGCGCACCCCAGCACGGAGGGCCCTCCCCAGGCTCACCGGGCCCTCTCGCCCGTCCTGCACGCCAGCTGCGTCTCTCACTCGCGTGTCACCTCGTCCATGAGCATTCAGCGACCCTTAGCTCCTTGCTTGCACCGTGTCGAGTAAAGTGCTCTGACGCATCCCTCCTCCTCTCCCCCCACCCCTACTCCACCCTGAGAAGGGCCAGAAGGAGTTGGGAAAAGGAGCCAGCCCCTGCACCAGTGGCAGTAGCGAGGTGACGAAAGACTGCGCCCAGGGGGACACGCTGTGTGGCAGGTGCAGCCACGCTGTGCAGTCACGGCCACACGAGCTGGGCGGCTCCCCTCCCGCAGCCTGCGCTCCCCCAGGGCGGCGCCTGCTCCGAGGGGACGTGACCTGCTCACCCAGGTGGAACTTCTCTTGGTGCTTTAACCGCGCGAACCGTGACTTGAAGTGCTCCTCGCAGTAGGTGCACTTGAAGGGCTTGTCTTGAGAATGCAGGATCATGTGCTCCTCCAAGTGAGGTCTCCGAGTGAAGGACTTCTTGCAGATCTGAAAGAACGTGCCCACAACGTGTAAGGGACCCCGAATTAAACAGGAACACACAAAGCCCCTGACAAGGAGTAAACCCATCAACTCAAGCTCTGAAGTTAAAAAGCTCGAGACTTCCTGGATCCCAGCGCCAGGCCTGCGGGAGGCCCCGGCGGCCCACCGGTGAGCAAAGCGGAGAAGACGCAGGGCCCCGGTCACCTGTCCTTACTGAGCCCCCAGCCGTCGGCATACGGATGAAGCCACTTTCAAAGTACTCCCACCCGCCAGCTAAAAATGGCTGAGCGACTTCAGCGGAAACCATGTGGAACAGAAGAAACTCCTAGCAAAGCCCTGCCCCAAATTTGTATTACTGGCCCTAAAATGATGAAACACAACAAGAGGACTGCTCAAGGCCATGGGTCTTGAGGTGCTTTGTTACGTAGCTACAGATAATCAGAGCTGGTGGAGAAAGTCTAACAACTGACTCTCTCGTGCGATGCTGACGTCACTGCGCACCTGCGTAGTATCACAGACACGGCACGGTGATGACTCAAAAACAAAGTGATGGTTCCCTCTTATCAGCTCCGTTGTTCAAAAGCTAACCCGCCCCAACCCCGGCCCGAACTCATCAAAATATCAGGATATTGTTGCATAAAGGAAAGTCTGAAAGGGAGCTGAGCTAAGTGTCTATGACTTGAAACTTTAATGACGTTCCCAAAAGGTATCGTTACATTTAGTCTGGTTTTCTATTACAAATTAAAAGCTATTACATCACATTTCCAACTTTCGCTCTTAGTCTTCTTAATGGAAATAAATTCTTGTGCATTTTCAGGATGGAATCTGGAAGAGAAAAGTAAAAAAGATTATTTTAAAAAACGTTGTACTAGTCAAGTCAATATTCATCTAATCCGAGGACAGTGATTCTAAGAAGCAGATTCCTTTCTTACTCAGACAGACACACGCAAGTACTTGGAGAATATACACATCACTGCCATTTCAACAAACAAATGTGTATGCCTAAGTTTAAGCAGAAAGTATCAAAGAAAAGTCTAGACGTATTTTAAATACATTCAGGGACCTAACTATTCACAGATCATCTTCAAGGGAATTCATTTGAATTTTGTTTCTTAGTCCAGGTTTCAGTGAATTTAATTTGCGTTAAATATGCAAACCATCCTAAGTATTCTTTCACAGTTTTGTATTTTACCGACTAAAGCAAAGTTGAGCCTGAGGAATAAGTTCTAGGACCACACTATCTTGAAAACATACTTGCCAAAACCCAAGACAGAATGCAGGCTAACCTTAAATCTATAATATCAACTGAGGAGCTCGTGTCAACATCAAGACCTTCATCTCAATAGTGTTCATAAAAAACGAATACTTGCTGCTCTTGGTCAACTTAAAGGCTGCAGAACAAGCAGCAGTGGCCGCCCGGGGACACAAGCCCAGCCCGGTGTCCTCGGCCTGCGGGGCATGTCAACGCGAAGGCACGATCGAGTGTCACAGAAGCAAGATGTACTTGCCTCTTAACGTGCTTGGCGAAGGTCTTCTTGCTGGCGTGGAGTTTGTTACAATAAGGGCACTTGTGCTCCTTCTTATGAAAGTCTGTTTCGTTACTGTGCTTCTTTCTGTGAACAGTTAGGTTAGACTTGGTCGAATAGCGCTGGTGACAAATATCACACTCAAAGGGCTTCTCACCTGTGTGAACACGCGTGTGGCTCTCATACTTCCCTGCAAAGAGAGAGAAATCAAAATTAAACTCGGTACATTTACCAGAGGATAGAAATGTGACAGTGGGGAGAAACACCTTGTAACAGCCTACTGAATACACCCCTAAAAGTGCACCCCTAAAAGTGACTTCCCCTGACCTATACCTTTGATAAACCTCAAAGGCTTCTTGTTTTGAGCTAACAGCTCAACATAGACCTTTCCTCGAAAACTTGGGTACCACCTCTCCTGCTATGTTCAAGGGATGAGGCTTAATTCTGCAGTTTATTGGGGGACAGGTGCTCTTGCCTGTCCCCAGGTCAAACGTGGCATGAGCTTCCACAGACATCACAAGTAACAAGTAGGTTTTACAAAACAAGAGTGAAGCTACATTACCGTTCAGATCGGTGTTTACAAACTAAAGGCCATTTGGGTTCCGATTGGAATCCTTGGTGTGACTAGCACTGGGGGTGACGGGAAGAAGAGAATACGGAAGACGGCCAGGTGCACGCACCCTGGCGGGCGGGTCAGAGACGCTCAACTGCACTGCAGTCCTGCGGCACCTTCTAAGTGTCACGCATTTCAAGTGGTTCACCGGGCCTCGCCCCTTCAATCCTCCTAACCCACCCCCACAGGAGCAGGCAATGAGGCCACCCCTGCTCCACTCAGGAAACAAAGGGAAGGCAGGCTAAGGAGCGTCCCCAAGGTCTGGACTCAAAAATGTAGGCAGTGGGCCATCCCCCAGCTCACACTTTCTAACCAGGATGATGTACTCGCAATCGCAGCCTCTCCGTGTCTCTAAGAACTGGGGGGAAGTCGCCACCCCAGTGTGGCTGAGCAAAGCGGGGTGGGTGACAGAGGGGTAATGTGACAAGACCACCGTGTGACCTAATCATTCCCACAGTTTCCTGGGCTGCCCTTGGTTAAAAAGCTGCAGAGGCCCGGCCGGGCGCTCAGTGGGTTAGAGCATCCTCCGGGCGCACGGAGTCTGCGGGTCTGACCCCCGTCAGCTCCCGCAAGAAGCAACCAATGAGTGGCTTCGTTGATCAGGACCCTCATCCTGAAAGTGTTTTTGCGAACTACGTGCCAAGAACTCTAGTTTCTTGGCACATTCAAAAAAGTACCCCAACATGCACTGTGAAACAATTGGTTCAGGAAATGCCAGGTGAAAAAAACCGATGGTCTCCGCTGAGAATCCGACCGGCTGTGAACTAGCGCGCACGGCTGGCTTTGGGGTGGGCCCTGCGCACAGCCCCTCCACCTACAGCAGCCCCACCAATTCCATGGCCCGGCTACCTGCCAGCTCATCCCCCGCTGAATGGGGTCCAACTAAGGCCGAAGAGAGGACACACATGCTAACAGTCCTGGGAACAGGATTCATCGGAAGGTGAGGCTCTCGCCCCATGCCCAGCACACGGCTGGCTCGCCCTTCGGCTGCAGCACCTACCCAGCCCGCCCTGAGCAAGGTCACCTGTCGTCCATGCCTACGCTCCTGCCACTGCGTCACTCAAGAGTTCTATCACTCACGTTTCTACACAGAATCAGTAATTAATTTTTAAATTGGGTTGCGAAAGGTGTTGAGCTGGAATGAAACAGGACTGGATGCTGGAAAAGTGATTATTGCTAACTCATGTCTTACCCAGCTCAAGGGGAGACGGTATGCAGGTCATGAAATTAAATCTCACGTAACCTAATTGAATTTCCCACAATGATTCAACAATAGCACTGCTCTATGAAGTAGCATCCAAATCTAATCTCTGCATTCACCATAACTGACAGTCTGGGGTTTCTCATACCAAATCCAAGAACTAATGATCTGCCACCTGTCGGGATAGGAGGAAGACAACACAAAGGCCACTATAAACACTTGAGTGAAGTCCTGAAGGACAAATTTAAACGAACAAGGTAAAATAGGCACTGAAAATCAACGATGCACCCTCGTTAAGTATTCTTTATAAAATGTACTTTCCAAGTTGGGCTCTTGATGGTCCCTGTACGACACCCCTGCAGCCAGCTGAAAGGGACAGAAACGAGCGCGCCGTCCTCACCTACTCGATCAAAGGTTTTATCGCATTTAGGGCACTGCAGTCGCTTTTTGTTGCTGCGCGGGGCCACCGCACCCAAGGGCGCCAGGCCCCCGCGCAGCCGCCCGCGCGCGCCGCCAGCCTCGCGCGCCACCTGCTCCCCGTCCGCGTCCTCGTTCTGCTCCTTCTCGCTCTGCTCATCCGAGTCGGAGCCCTCGTCCGACATTCCCTCCTCTAGCTCCTCTTCCTCCGCGTTGGAGTCGCTGCCTGGGTCCTCGGAGTCATTTCCGTCGGGCTTGTCCCGGTCGCAGCCGCCCGGATTCGGGGTGTCCGACCCGTCCGCGCTCTCCGGCTCCTCCTCGCTGGTGTCACCCGACTTGGCAGGGCACTTCCGGTTCCTCTTGGATCTCCTGGTGGAAAAACTTCTCTCCAGCATGTTTAACCCATGTTTCTTCCCTAACCAAAGGGACCTATGGGTTTTGGCCAAATGGTTCTCCAAAGACTTCTTGTAACAAAAATGCCGGCTGCAGAAGGTGCACTGGTGATTCTCCGACGGCCGCCCGGTGAAGTCACCGAGCGTCGCCTCCGGGGACGGCTGCTCCGGGAGCTGCGCCTGGAACGGGGCGGCGCTTTCGGCGTTGAGCAACTTGACGGCGTCGATGATGTCCAGGAATTTCGCCGCCTCTAAAACAAGGGGGATCTCGTACTTGTACACGAAAAATTCGGACGTGTAAAGAAATTCGAGCAGGTGCTGAAACACGGAGTGCGTCACGTGGTCCAGGGTGACCACGTCCGTGCTGGGGTTCTTGCTCAAACACGCGTGGAAATAGCTGCTCCCCACGGCCACCACCACCTTGTGCGCGCTGAACTCCTTCCCTTCCACTACGATGAGCAGGTCGCAGAAGGACGGCTGCTTCCGCCTGTCGTCATTTAAATACTTGAGCAGGTTCTTATTATACTGCAGGGAACTCAAGAGCCTCCTCTGCTCCGGGGACGGGGGCAGGTCCTGGTAGCAGGGAGGCGCCTCGGGAGCCGGTCTCTGGGCGCAGCGGGTGTAGGTCAGGGGGTCGCACGCGCCGGCACCATGTCCTTCGGAAGAAGCTTTGTCATAGCCCAGATGGACCTTCTCGTCAAGACTGGAAGGAACCTTTCTCCTTTTCTTCATTGCAGTACAACCGTTCCGGGACAGGAAACTTCATAAGGGTCTCACGGGATGGAGCAAGGGAGAAACAAAACAGACCTGGACTGTCCCGGTTAACAGCGTCGGGAGGGGCGTGCCCCACGGTTTCACGGCTGCAAAAGAGGAGGGACCGCGTTAGACACTCGGCTCCCCGGCTCCTGCACGCCGCCCGCCAAGCAACCCTTTCTGCCCGATCCCTCCTTCGTGGCTGCGGGTCCAGGGCGGAGAACGCGGAGGGCCGCGCTGGAAAACCAGGGGAAAACAGGAAAGGATCGTCCGGGAAGCCCGACGCACCTCTCGCGCTGAGCGCACGCAAATGCACCGGGTCCCGCCCAGTCCCGCCCACCGCCCCCCCAGGGTGCAGGTGGACCAGGGGCACCGGGCTGGCGACAATAAGGCCTCGGCGGCCGCGACCCGCAAGCCCCCCGCTAACGTGCTTCCCTGGGGCGGGCAAGACGCACGACTTCGGGGACAGACGGTGTCCCTCGGCCAACGCCGCCCGGCGGAGACGACCCCAGGAGGGCGCCGCGCAGGACCGGGGGTCCCCCGGAGGGACGACCCCGCCAGCATCAGCGCCGCGGCAGGCCCAGCCCCGGCGGAGACGGCGCCCTCGCACCTCCCGCCCGCACCCCCGGCCAGCGCGCGGGGCCCCAGGCGCACGGCCCGCGGGTCCATTACCGGGGACCCAGGGCTCCCCCGCTGGCTCCCGGCCGCCGCGCTCCACTCCGGGCGCGCTCGCTCCGGCGGCGACCCACTTCCGGGTTCGGCCCCCCTCCGCGTCGGCCCCACCGAACACGTCAACGGCGCGCGCCGCCGCCCCGGCGCCCCGAGTCCCGCGCGCGGCCCGGCGCCCCCACCGCGCATGTGCGCGCCCGGGGTGCGCAGGCGCCGAACCGCGCCCGGGAGGGTGGGGCCCGAGACGGCGGCGCCGGGGGGCCGCGGTGGCTGGGCCGCGGGAGCGAGCGGCCCGGGTCGGAGCGCGCTGGGCAGAGCGGGTCCCCGGCCAGGCAGCCGCGCGGGCCGGTCCCCAAACCCGGCGGGGGGCGCCCCCGTGCACGGCGCGGCCTTCTTCTCTGCGTTAATCGGTTGTCGCCGAATTATCATCCTTTAACTTGTCCTTGCGTAGAAGATGGTGGGGGGTGGGGGCGGGGGGGCCAGGAAGAGAAGCCAAAACAAGAGGGAAACCCGCAAGGAGAACCTGTGGAGCCAGCGCCTAAGATTTTGCGTTTCCAGCGGAGCCCCGGGGTGCGGGTGTTTTAACCGACTCTCCACAGGGACCAGTTTCGGCCCTTCCACGTGGCAGCTGTAAAAAGAGCCCGAGAAGGCTTTTGTTCGGTATTAGGATCGTAGTGGTTTCAGGATTGTATACGTACGCTCACCGCTGATCAAGTGATGATGCGGGCTCCGTATTGCATCTAAACAGTCATTTTGGGGGGGAAAAAGCCACGGACACAGGAACAAGAACCCCGTGAAAATAAAGTAGAAGTATTTTTAAATAAGTGAAACAAGTGAGGTGAATAAGAAATGGAGAAGCTGTAGAAATAAACTCTGGAACCGGAAACATCAAAATACTGAACTGGGACGAGGAAGGTGTTCAGGGCGGGTGCGGACAAACTTAGCTGAAGGCTGAGTGCCCAGCCGACTCCAGGTTACAGGTGGGGCGCTGAGCCATGCGTTGCCTGGGGTGTGTGAGGTGGGTGCGGTGAAGGCTGAGGAAGAAATAGGGAAATGGGTGAGATTTCAAGAGGCCGTGTCGCAGTTGAGAGAAACGCCAAGGAGGGGCGATTTCAAGGAGAGAAGCAAGTTAGGAAAATGACCTCAGTATTTAGAGGTGCCGGTGCCTGATTTTGAGGATGTGCTGTGATTCCAAGAAACAGAAGACAGAAGTGGGTGGGGTGGTGCTACCCATAGACTTGGCTTAGGTGTCTGTGGAAGTTCATTAGGAGAATCAAGATGTGCGTTCAATGCACCCTTCTCTTCACATCCTGTGAGCCTCAACTTTCATGCTCCTCAGACCCAAGTGAAGAACAGGGACAGATCCGTTCCCTCTGAAAAATAACAATTTCCCTAACAGCGATTCACATGTTTTACACTGAGGAAAACCATACCTTTGAAGTCGATTGAAACATTTGCCTGATGATTGGGTCTGATCTAAAGTAGTTCTGTACTAACTGCGTAGGCAATTACCTCCACGTGCATGCGGTCCAATTTTATTTTTCAATTAAAATCATTTTCAAGAGCTTTAAAGCTCTTTTACTTTCCAACATTTAATGTCATATTTATCTAATAGACTCAAACTCAGAGCAACTTCCTGGGGACCCAGAGGAAATGAACAGTAATAGACGTATATTAGGGCAGGTCTTAAAACATAATCACATTAAAAAATTATTAGGTAAAGCACATTTGAATATAGCAAACCTACAAGGCAGAAACGGCCCAAGTTTTTATGAATAATTTTTTCCACTGGAGGGTGCAATTTGTCAGAGCATTAAATTTCCACGGCTCCTGTAATGAGTGTACTTTATAAATAATAACAAAGAAATTGTTCTTTCCAAGACGTTAGTGTAGGATGCTGAGTATTCATAAAAGGCTTCATAACAGGAATCGGTGCTTCTTCTACAATATCCTTGTGATGTGATTTAATTAGGAGCAAGTGATTTATAAGTTGAACATATTTGTTCATTGTCCTCATTGGATACTATTTATGACTTTTTTGGTTGTTAATACCCTAAAAAAGTATCCTAATCATAATGAAAAGAAAAACAGTCTTCCCTATCATCTAGAATACAGGGTGGGGCAAATTGGGTTTATAGTTGTTAGTATGGAAAATAATACAAAAGTAAATAATAATCCAAGAATAAGTTGTTTCACATACTCGAAACTGTAAACCCACTTTTGCCCCATCCTGTATTACGAGTATTTGCATTTGTTTTCCTTAGCAGTCTATGCATTCAGTTAAAATTTTCTATAGGATACACTCACTGTCCTATTATTAGCCTTTATACACAGTAATAATGTGCGGCCTACAATTAAATGTAATAAGCATAAAGCTAACAGATACATTTAATTGAAAAATACTTGCTTTCATCATATACCTGTTACGGAGTACGAAGGCTATTAGGTAATGTGTGCCTTAGGGATAATACTAATAAAATATCAACTATAATAACTATTTATTGAGGACCAACTCCGTGTCAAGCAGAATTCTATATTGATTAGCCTTCCATGGGTGGCCCAGGCTCCCTTCATGGCCCATGTTGACACTGTGGGCAGAGGCCTTGTTACTCCCTGCTGGATGCAACCCTACTTCCCTCCTCAGCCCCTCTGTCCCTCTGTCCCTCCCCTTGCCGAGCAGAACTGGGGGGACATTTTACTGCCCGCTGGGATGCACATCCGGACCCCCCACATGGCCGTGGCTGGAAGGTGGTGAGATGGGCCAGTTTTTCAGCAGAGTTCAACTGGAATTGAGTACTTTTTAAAAAAGTTTTCTGTCTTGCTAGGTCGCCTCTTTTCTGGTCCTTTGGCTAAAGAGCTCAGGCTTCTGCAGGGTGTTTGTTTGTTTGTTTGTTTGTTTTGTCTGCAGCTCTTAATATTTCAGAATTGCTGGCTCCTTCAGTTCTAAGACTGGGATATCTGAGGCAAAAAGGGGGCATTTTACAATGTCCTTTTTGAGCCCTGAGTCTAACATTGGCTTTATTCATCATGCCCAAGATTTCTCATCAGCAGAAGGGATAGGGAAAAAAACACCTGCTCCATTTTCCTGGAAGAGGTCCCAAGAATATTTTCAGATTTTGAAGGGATTGAAAAAAAGAGCCAAAGCCAGGGTGGGGTGGGGGGGTTACGGGGGAGTGGCATGGAGGAGAAGGACACTTGTGACACATGAGATGTCTTTGAAATTAACAATTCAGCCTCTGTAAGTACAGTTTTCATTGTCTGCAGCTGCTCTTGTGCTCCGTGGCTGAGGCTGACTAGTTGCATCAGAGACTGTCTAGTTCACAAACCCTAAAACACCCACATTCTGATCCTTCCTAGAACTGGGCTGACCCCGGGGTCACATGATGGAGTGAATGACCAGCCTTTTATTAGCACTTAGCAGACTTGCATAGAGTACCCCCTCAGTCAAACTGAAAGAGAAAAAACATGTGAATTCGGAAGGACTCTGCTCAGTTGTAGGTCCTGGTGAGCACAGGTTTGGTTGAAATGTTGGTCAGGAAAGAGGACGCTACTGTAGGTTTTCTACAATCCTGTTACCTGGTAGTCCTATTGTTTACAAAAATAATATAAATTCTTATTTTTTCAGGCTTAGACTTAATGGAGCAAAACAAACAAATCCTTGGACAGTTAAAATATGTATATCTTGGAGCTACTCGGGTTATTGAATAACTTCTACTTAAACGTTGACCTGAAAGTCACCCTTTTAAAATTCTCGTTAGCGCAAATCCTTTTTCCAATTACATGACTTTGTAACCAGGTCTGGTATAAACACATTTTTAAAAATTCTATCCATTGATTTTTGGAGAGAAAGAAATGGAGGGAAGGAGGGAGGAGGAAGAAAGAGAAAAAGAGAGAATCATTGCCTGGTTGTTCCATTTCTTTACAAACCCACTGGTCCACCCCTGTTGGTGCCCGGCCCGGGGATCAAACCCACAGCCTTGCAGAATCAGCACCATGCTCTCACCCACGGAGCTGCCGGGCCGAAGCACAGATATTTTTTCTACCAACGAAAGGTTCCCCAAGAATCATGAATGCCTCCAAAAGCGATTTCTTCTTGTGATTGTACGTGTTTCCGTGTATTTGCAACATCTGTTTGCATTCTGGACTCCCATACCTGAGGCCACCTTTTGTCCCAATGTTGACTCATTCCTGCTCTGAAGAGTCCTGAACAGCAGGTCCAAAGCAGAGTTTGACAGGCACAACGCAAGGAAAATAATTTAAAAACTCGGTGGTACCATCTCCCACTTACCTAACCTTCCAAGGCCACTGGGCAGTTAGCAAAGGGTCAGTACAGATCAACAGGCTCAGAGGGCTCATGAGCAAGAAGGCACGGTGCGCTCATCCCAAGACCAGCCTCGCGCCGGCCAGGTCTGACCAGCAGGCATCCCCCAGCGACAGCAGGGAGGCTCCCTGGAGGAAGCAGCCACCGTGAGGCAGCAAAAACACGCTCTGCACCAAGGAACGTATCCAGCGCAAGCAGCCTGGCCTCTCATGGAATTGGTGTGTTTGCTCTGCCAGATGCTCAGGGGAAGGAAGCCTGCGTGTGAAGGAAAAGCAATTCAGACGGGGCAACTATGGGAAACACCATCACCTGAACGTGCCCTTTCCGTGGTAGAACTGACCCCGACTGGCTGCGTCCATCAATACAGACCTGTAAGCCCAGGGTGGAGGGGCGCTGACCTCGGCAGTAGTTGTTACAAACGCTTGTACCTGCTTCCATGTTTGAATGTGGTGACATTAAAAAGGTTGCTATAGTGAAATCCATCAAAATCACCTATTTTCAACCCAGAAGGGGTTTTGCGTTGCTCCACTTGTTTCAGTTTCATCCACTGGTTGATTCTTGTATGTGCCCTGACCAGGGATCCAATCCCGACTCGGGGGGGCATCAGGGCAATGATTCAACCTACTGAGCCACCTGGCCAGGGCACACTTTTCCCTTTGGGTTTAAAACAGGCACGTGCTTCTTGGAGCTGCCTCCGTCCGTTTCCCCGTTAGCGGGTGGCTTATCCTAAACGCATTTAGAGGACGGACTATTTTCCACTTGGTGTCCCTGCGTAGTGCTGCCCCGCAGATCATGGGGCGCCCCCCACGCTTGGGGAGGCCACTCTGATTCCTGCTCCCTGGACTTTGACAGAATGGGGAAAATGATTAAAATTCATTCATGTGAATGGTATTAATCAAAGTAGGCGATTCTATTCTTCTTATCTTCATGCATCTGCGATCGGTCCGCTTTCTGACTACTCCTCAGCTTGAGCTGCTAGTACTCACTGCAGTGGAGTTCTCCTTTCATCTGTTATTCCTTCCTTTATTCTTTTCGGGGGTTCTCCTTGGGGTACATAGAGATTCGTTCTAACCTCTTGGTGACTTGTCCCCTTTATCATTACATAATGACCTTCTTTGTCCCTTGTTACAGTGTTTGGCACGCAGTCAGTTTTGTTCAATATGAGTGCAGTTCGCTCTACCTGCTTTCGACTTCCTGTTGCTAGAAAATCTTCTCCCAGCGCTTCCTGTTTGGGGCTGTCTTTGAAGCTCCAGTGAGCCTCTTGCAGGCAGCATAGAGGGGGGTCTTGGACTTTTTAAAATCTATTTAGCCACTCTTTGCCTTTTGGTGTGGGAATTTAGTCCATTTATCTTTAAAGTAATTATTGGCAGGTCATGGCTGACTATTGTCATTTTGTTCATTGCTCTCTGGTTGTTTTGTTCCTCCTTTGTTCCTTTCTTTCTTGCTTACTCTCTCTCTTTGTAATTTGACCTGTGTCTTTACCTGCAGGGAGGGAGGGGCTTAGGCATCTACTGCAAATGGCTTCTCTGTCTGCCCTGGCCTAAAACTCAGGACTGTGAGACCATCGTCACAGCCAGGTGACCCAGGGGCCCAGCCTGGGGGCTTAACACTGGGGTCCCAGAAGTGTGTGCAAGCTAATTCTGGGGAGACAGCAACCATCTGGATGGGGCAAGCTAGAGGGAGATTTGGAATTTTGTTCGCAGGTACTTAAAAAGTTCTTTTCTCTGTGACTCTTGGTTTTGTCTTTTGAGTGATTTCATTTTGGTTCATGGCATCTTCCTCTTCAGTGGTGTGGTCCTTGCTCCAAAAGCAAGACCTTCTTTTGATTTCCCAGGGCTGACCGGTGAAGTGTCTCTACCGTGGCTGGGCAGGAACTCTGTCTAATTTTTGCAATATTAATTTATCTCAGTCTCTCAGTAGATAATCTCTGGTAAGCCTCCCTCCCCCAAGCCCATGATGAATCAAGCAAGGAACTTTGGGCCTCCGATCTGACTGTCCCTTTGTTCTCAGATGCTTTGACCTGCAAACTATAATTGCCCTGCGGTGGCCCGTGACTCCGATCACATCTCAGAAACAGGGCAGCTTCCCTGCGCACTCTCCTCTCTTGGCATTAAAGTCATTCCAGGCACAAAGCCTGGCAGGTCGTAGGTGTTTTATTCCATTTCTAGCACAAATACTAGTCCTACACCAACTGCGTTCAGTGCCCCAAAATAGTTATCTTATGCACGCGTGCTGCTCAGTTCTTATTTGTTTACACACCAGGAGGGCAAGTCCCATGCCAGCTGCCCGGTCTTGAGAAGAATTGGACATTGGTAAAAGGCAGCTGGGCCTCCAAATTATTAGACACTCTGAAAGAGCTCAGTACACAGAACAAACAAATTGGTTTAACCACATGTTCAGGTGTGAGGACAGTGAGATTCAAGACTAGATTAGACGGATACATGCAACTGTCTATGATCACAGTGGGTACGATCTTTTAAGTTGATCTGAGTAATCAGATAAAAGCATTCAGCACCTAATGACTCATTCAAAATCTTTGAAGAGTAATCTTTGAGCCCACGCAAAGTGGGATTTTACTTTTGCTACTTGACGCCATATGCACTGTGGAGGATTGCGCTGTAACCACCTAGGAAAAAGCCTGGGGGTGACCGTAAATGCCAAGTCACCACCGCGCAGCCCAAGAAGCTGTCCTGGAGGATTTCCTCCATCAGCCCCAAAGCTAAACTAAACAGATGGGAAGAAAAAGTGCTGAGGGCGACAAAACCCACACATGTGGAGACAGCATCATTAACAACATTTAATATTTCCATTCATACACACTCTCTTGGAGCCCAGCGACACTTCGTGGCTATAAATACCCCAAGACAACCTGCTGAAGAAGAAAAGAAAGCATTTGAATCAACTTCCACATCTTCGCTTTTTCACCCCGCGTATGTGCTCTAGCTTTTCTAAAGAATGTGTTCATTGCATATAGCCTTCAAGTGCAATGAGTTAAGTTGTTTCGTTTGCACACATTACCTTGTTCTTATCTGAGTAACTGGATGCCTTCTTTAAAAGATTTTATTGATTTTTAGAGAGAGGAAAAGGAAGGGAGGAAGAGAGGGAGAGAAACGTCAATGGGTGGTTGCCTTTCTCACACCCCCAACTGAGGGCCTGGCTGGAAACCCAGGCATGTGCCCTGGCTGGAAACCAAACCTGCGACCTTTTGGTTCACAGGATAGAGCTCAGTCCACTGAGTCACACCAGCCAGGGCTAGATGCATTTTAATGTCAGTCTTGGGGACACTCAGTGTCCTGCAAATGACCAATACTCCTTTCACCACTTCCTTTTCAAATACAATATTTGGAAAATGATAACAATTGTATTCAACATTCAACAAGGTCAGTCAGCCGTAGAGGTGACCTGGGGTTAATAGCAGTGTATGTTTATCCTGACATCACGGTCTTGAATATCACTCAAAAGATTGGAGAACCATCTTTTTCTACCCAATACATCATTGCTTCAGGTTTTGGTCTAGAAAAGAACCCTAGATATTTCTGAGTTCTTTGCTAGGGTGACAGACGTTTGAAACATTATTGCCATTATCATCATCATTCTGTCATAGTCTCAGCATGGGAGTTTTGTTACAAAAACCTCTGAGTCCAAACTATTTCAATCTTAAAAACCATAAAGCCCAACTAACAAACCTGTTACTTATTAAACTACAAGGTGATTCACAATAAGGTGAAGTTGGAACCAAAAATGTACAGAAATAATTCTTTATGGTTTAATTTACATAGACCACCTTTTCACAAAACAGTGCCAAAATGTAATATTAGGGAAGAATTTTAAAACTGACTACATACTTGTGTGGGGGAAAGATGAACTAAATCAATGGTTCATTTAAGGTCAGCCTTGCTGGGAGAAATCCCAGGTGGACACCACTGTGGGATTAAACCATGGGCCTGATGGGGGAAGGAAAAGGGGACCAGGGAGTCCCCACAAGAAGTGGCTCTTGGAGAAGGCATCTTCCACCTGGCATCGCTGGGTTGAAGCTCTTATGTGGACATGCTCACAGATACTTGGATCAAAGGAGAGTTCGTTTCTTTACCCAAATTCCATGAGCAAGGCAGTGTTAAGAGAGTCTGTGTGAAGGAGCTAGTCCTTCATTTACGTCTCCCCAGGGCTTCGTCATCACATCCCTGCCAGGGTAGCTATGTAAACATTTGACTGTTCAAGTCCAGGTGTAATTAAAAAGTTCAAAGGTGCGTGCTGTCTCCCGGTTGTCCGCCCCTGCATCCTAACCGTTACCAAAACATGACTTAAAGCATGATGCCGTATTAGAACCTTGTAACATCTTAGAAGAAATTACTACACAAAAACTAGCTCATATAGTTAATTCCCTTTCAACTAGGAGAGACAACAGGAGGCAAAAGCATATAGTCTACTGGGAAATTCTCTGAAATGTTTAATGGTAACCTTTTGAAAATGAGGAATGACCATGTTTTACATCTAATTTTTATCACTCACTTTGAGTCCGAATGGATGAAAATAGATTTGGTGCCATTGTAAAAAGCTGGTTTGGGCGACTAATTATAATTTCTTTTCTCTGTAAAGTATAAATCGAATAGCTTGAATCTCCTGACTGCTTGTAGTAGTGTTCCCTACCCCGCCCCAATAAATGTATTTACTCTTCTTTTTTTCTCCTTTGTTTCCAGCAACATGAAGCATTTAGAAGCAAGACTACCTTGGGGATGGACAGGGAGGGAGGAGGTGAAGGATGATGGCAACAAGATGAAAAAGTAGCTTCTTGGCTTTGGGTGGTTACTATAGCAATAAGTGTGAGGGGAGAGTTCCCGCCGCCAGCAGTTGCTATAGCAACAGGACAGGGGGCTTTGGAAACTGACCCGAGGTAAACAGATTCTTCAGGGCTCTCCTGGCTGCTTTTAGATCACAGGATTAGCATCCTCTTGGAGGATAGATGGTGTTGGCTTACTTACTTAAAAATAGTGCTTTTATTTTTGAAAGATTAAACACGTGATTGTTCTACAAAGACCTGGCTGGAGCTGCTAGGAGTGGCTTCTTCATTTCGGAGAATAATTGGCTGGCATCCCCGCTCTGCTTCTGCATCATGACACCAAAATGGTCCTAAAGCGACTTTCTCCCCCTGTGTTACCCCGACGGGAAAAGAAGTAAATATTCCCTCCTGACCACATCTATTGATTCTGTCACAGGTCACCCGCGGTTGTGCTAGGGCGACTTGGACACGCTATTATCACACCTGGCGGGGGGTGATCTCTCCGCCAGCTTAGCCGATGGAGCCTGGATACTGGTTCTTTGTTCTGCTTCCAGGTAGTCCTGGTTCCTGGTTGACTTACAGTGCAAGAGGTGTGACACAAGGAGGTTTACTGAGCTTGTTCTGAACTTGGGCAGTTTTAGCATAGCAAAAAGTGATAGGGAAGAACACGAAGGCTGCCTTTCGGTACCCAAGTGTCAGGCCCCGCTGAGAAATGGCGGATCAATGCGCGCGAGGGGATGACGGGTGAAGGGTGCCCCCAGTAAAGAGGGGGTGCCTGCCAGGCTGGCTACGGCTTCTCAGGAGACAAAAATACATGGAAACCTTAAATGTAGCCACCCAATCAATTAAATGGAGGGAGATAGGAATTCAGCGTGCTTGGTTCTGTTCAATGATGAATTATTGATTGTCTGCTCTGCGCTGGATACTGGAGGTATGTACAATGATGAATAATACATGGGGTTTATCTTAAAACAAACTAAATTACCATACCAAGTACAATCACTGCGTGTTATGGAACAAAGTATCGACTTACCTATTAAATTGATTGCTTTGGAATCAATGAATTATTTGCTTGAATTCCGTGCTTCCTTCCCCGCTTACTGGCCCTGCCCACCTCCAAATTGTCCCACTTTCTTAACGGACGTGACTGTGGGCCGGCTGAGCTCTCGGGAAGGCAGCAGCCAGCACCAGCTCCAAAGAGGGTCCTGGTTTTCTTCTCCTGAAATTTCGTGCTCCATCGCCGGCCTCAGAGTCCGTTCCAGGCGCACCTGCCGCAGCCCCCCGGGGGAGGTGGCCAGCCGCTGCCTCCGCGGGGCGGGAGCGCGTGGGTACCCACTGGCCCCGCTCGGAAGGCCGTGCGCCCGGGCGCGCAGGCGGATGGCGCCCAGCGCAGGCTCCGTGGCCCGGTACGCGCTGCCCTCCCTGCCCTGCGGCCGTGAGCCGAAGGAACTGGAGAGGAAACATGGCCACGGTGCTGTCCCAGGGGCCAGTGACCACGGTGACGCGGCGCTCCCCACGGCGGGCGCAGGGCAGCTGGGAAGCACCACCCGCGTCTCTGCTCCAGTGCAGAGCGCCCGGGGCGCAGGACCCGTTTCCTGGTGAGGCCCACGGACCAGCAACGCGCACAGTCGTCACGGATTAAACGAAGCGGGCTGGCGCGGAAGACACCGAGCGTCTGTACCGACTTACCGACAGGTTCCGAGCCTGACGAGTGAGAATGCCAGTCTCCACGCGAAGCTGATCATACCGTGGTAACTTCTGCGGGGCTCGGGCTGAGCCACAGGAAAACAGGGAGCCAGGAAGGAAAGGCTCCTGGGATAAGCCTGCCTGGCTCTGGGCTCCTACGGAGCGGCCCTACCTGAACCTCCATCCTCATGAGCGAGTTCTTGGCAGGCACTGTGAAATGCCTTGGCTCGGGGCAACTACTGTGCTCATGTCAGAAAAAGGAGGCTCTTGAAATTTGCTGGGTTAATACCTCACAGTTATGGCCACATTTTATTTTTCTAGGCCTTTAGCCTAGGTTCTCTGGAAGAAAAAGGAGGAGGAGGAGGAGGAGGAGGAGAGGGAGGGGAAGGGGAAGAAGGAAAGAAGGAAAGAAAGAGAGGAAAGGAAGGAAGGAAGGAAGGAAGGAAGGAAGGAAGGAAGGAAGGAAGGAAGGGAGGAAGAAAGAAAGAAAGAAAGAAAGAAAGAAAGAAAGAAAGAAAGAAGAGGAAGAAAAAACTGTCATGGTCTGCACTGTCGCTAGAGTAGCCTCTAGTCACATGTGGCTTTTGAGCACCTGCAACGTGGCTCAGGGGGAAATGGAAGTGAACTGTGGGCGTCAAGTACACACTGGATTTTATTGAGTTAGTTTGGGGGAAAAAAGGCCCTACTTCGTTCATTTTATATGCTAATTACACATGAAAACGACAGTGTTTTAGTTACAGCTGGTTAAATAACATGCATTATTCAAGTCCAGTTTTCCTGATTCCTTTGTACTTTTACTTCTTACCAGGAGACTCCACGTTACGTATGGTGTGGCAAATGTGCTGTGAGACTCATAGGCCAGCCACTTGCCCTCAGGGCAGTGGCTGGACCAGCTGCAGCGCACCCGGGTCCCCTGGGAGCCTGCTGGGTGCGTTCAGTCCCCAGTCCCT
This sequence comes from Noctilio leporinus, assembly GCA_004026585.1. Taxonomy (NCBI): domain Eukaryota; kingdom Metazoa; phylum Chordata; class Mammalia; order Chiroptera; family Noctilionidae; genus Noctilio; species Noctilio leporinus. Next base: position 81,945 of record PVIW01001130.1, read on the forward strand.
GGCCTCCGCCCCGTCTGCTGGTTCTGATTCAGCGGTGGAAGGAGGTACCAACCCCCTCAACTTCACAGGGACAACAAGCTGGAGAACTGCCCTCTTTATACTTTTCAGATGTTTCTCTTTTTAAATGATTCTATCTCCTTTCATTTGGGTTTTCTCAAATAAATGTTTTGAAGTCTTCGTGGTGGCCTGATCTATTACATATTCGCGGCATAAAACAAGGGGAGTTGGTTAATTTCCTGAATCTCAGTTCCGCCCTGAGAAAATAGGTAGAATACTTCCAGCCCCATCAGTTTTCTCCAGGGGTTAAATGAGGCACGAAGGAACCAATATGTTGAAGGCACCTTTATAATCTCAATAATAACAATGAAAATTTAGATGATTCTAATTTTTTTTTCATCCTTAGATTGTCCATTACTATTTTGGATGGGCAATTGGCTAATGTTTGCAGGACTGTTCTTACTGAATCCGGCAATTTTGGTTCGTCTCTTCATTTAACCTTCATCATGTGTAATAGGCTTACTTAACATTTGGATAATTCTGGAAAATATGAAAACGTTCAGCCCCCTTCTTTAAAACAAAAGTACCAAGTAGCTACATCTCTCTGTACAACGGCTTCACAATTGAGGTTGGAAAGACATCTGTTCATCATCTATCACTTAACACGGTGGCTTTACGAAGGGGGTAGGACCCTTTTGTCTTCCTTGTCATGTAAAAGATTTTTAGTTCTCCTGCGGGGACTGCAGTGCACTGGAGGAAAGGAGAGAGTCAAATGTAAGTCTCTTCCATAAGCATCATCTATGAGCCTGGCATCGTTAACGTGTATCGGATTATAACAAGGTCAGAGATCCAGGCCTGATCCGCTTTCGATGAACTTGTACCTTCATGAAGACTGTCAGTGAAAATGACCTCCTCCATTGGCACGGGTTAGTCCTGCCCTACGGATGCCCTTTTCTCTGAGGTCAGTGGGCCGCATGCCCTTGGTCTAGCCCCCCAGCTCTAGCGAGGGGCTCAGGCCTGACCAATCAGACCTGCGCAGAGGTGCGTGGCTGTGTGTGAGGCCCAGAGTTCATTGCCACAGAAGAGCTGTGAGAGCAGAGCGCACCCCTGGAGGAGCCGGTCCTCTGTGGTGATGTTGACAGCGGGAGACGGTGTACATAAAATCACCCAGCGAAATGATTCACCCATCCTGGGGATTTAAAACCTGTTCACAGGAACGTTTGCAGTGAGGCCAGGCGTGCTGTATAGAAGAGCTGAGGACAGTTGAGAAGCAGGTGGGCTGGGGCACCACCTTCCCAGCAGGAGCGAGTCCCGGAGTGTGGGTGCGAGGTGCTGTGGGCAAGGTGGGGCTCCTGCCTGCACTGCGGTTCTCGGACACTGTGCGCGGACCATGAACTGTACTTCCCAAGCCCCCCAGCACTCAGCGCTGTCTTCCCAATATCATGTAGCTTCATGGTTCTCGGACGTATTCGCCCACTGAACGTGCATTTACCAAGCGCCAGCTCGCTACATGGTACTTTACTACTCAACCGAAGGGTACCAAAAAATACATATGCTTTGCACCCAGCATTGAAAGACGAGTATTATTGATTCAATAATTGCTTTGTTCCAGATTTTTATAAGGAAATTTATGTGTGTTTTCTTTTTTACCCCTCTTGATGACGATGATGATGATAATGGCTGATGGTGCATGCTCTGTGCTGAGCACAGTTAGGCATTTTATGTGCATTCACCTAAACTATGGGGTGGGTACCATGCTTGCAGAAATGGAAACAGAGGAGTAAAGTATCTCAATAAAACCCGGAGTTAGTTGGTAAGTGACAGAGTCAAGATTTAAACCCAGGCTCCCAAGTCCATGGTCTTAAGTGCTATGCCTATGCCTGTGAATTATCTCCTTTAGAAATGCGGACACTGGTCTTTCTAAAATAGCAGAGCTAAAATCTAAACTATCTTTCCATAAAATTGCTGTCTTGCCATTTGAACTGGCCTCAACCGCGTATTTAAGACCACGTGTATATGAACAACCACGGAAAAGGCAGTGAGGGGCTAGTTTTTCAGAGGCCCTGGGAACGCAAAGGAAAGAAATCGCCTGCAGGACCCATCTGCTTCCTTTAAGTGTTCCATGTGGAGCCCATCAGAGTAAGTGACTTACCCCATGATTTGTTCTGATTTGCTTGATTTTATCCAAAGAAGCAAAAGTAAGAACTTCACAGCAAGGCTTAAATGAGATTTCAGGTTTCCTTGCTCACTCCCTCACTATTCAACAAATCTCTACTGACTGCCTTCCTCATGCAAAATGTTTTGGCTACATCCAGAATAAAGATGCCCCCATCCTGCCCACAGTCCTCCTCCCTGTGCCGCTCCCAGCCCCGGAATTAAATTTTGTTCTCTGCAGAAAGCCAGGCTTAAAGAAAAGTCAACACGCCGCTCACCTCTTCTTATAAATGGAAACTCTTAGATCTGGAAATTTCTACTCTAGGTCCAGTAGCATCTTTAACAGCTCCTTATGGATCTGATTTGAAACCAGGAAGGTCCCAAGTATTTGCTGCTTAGCATCTAAACTAGGATTGAAATTTTTGGGTTGTTCACCAGTGTGTCAAAGGCTAGGCCATCTGCCACATGGTGGAACTCAGGACAGTAAATCTTGCATGAAGAGTATATTTTTCTTGGGCTGCTGAATGACATCCTCAGGCCACAATTCTCACTTCATAAGATATGTCTCTGAGCCAGAAGTTTAAATGGAACTCAAACTACATAGTGAGATATTAAAGGTATTCTTATGAAAAACAACCCCCTGAGAACAGATCCTTCCTAAACCTAACCCACATTTTTTATCTGCGTTTGATCCTGAGCGAGTCTGGGTACTTTCTCGGAGAAATGCCTTTGGCATGTTGAATTAGTCCATCAATAAAATTGCTGCGTATGAGTATTCTTGGGTTTGTGCTTTGTTTCCTAAAATAAAATTCCTGCAGTGAAAGTGCATTAGCAAATTGCACTTTTTTGTTGTTGTTGTTATCATTGTATTACTATATCTTGTACTAACCCAGTAAAGTTTCCATGAGGAACCCGGAGCAATCTCTAAGCACCTTTTATCGTAACAGTAAGAGCTAACATTTATTTTGCTCTTACCATGGTCTGCCAAGCATTTAAATCTAGTGATGAAACCTGCACAAAACCCCTAAGAAGTGGGTTCTGTTCTCTCCTTTTCTTTTAAGCTGGGGAAACTGAGGCTGCGAGAGGCAGCCAGGTGCGGTGCGGGTGTGCCTCAGCCAGAGGTTTTCTCCCCACCACTGCAGGTCCCCCCTCTTTCTGTCATGTTTCCTGCGATCGCCTAATACAATTTGCCCAAAATATTGGTAAGGGGAAAACGTTTGACAAAATTTTCAGAATCATGATGGGTGACTTTTCAATCAGAGAAATACCTGCCTGTCCCATAGGTAAGTGTAAACACTCACCGAGAAGAAAGGAAGAAATACTATTTACAACCAACTCTAAGCACCGAACGTGCTCTTCCCTGAAAACACCACGTCGTGTTTCCGGGCTCTGCGTCAGTATATCCCGCCTTATAGCTGAGCAGAATAGCCCTTATTGCTGTTTCCCAAGGAAATCGAATTACTAGAAAATACACCCATGCATACAATTAAAACCTAGGTGTGTTTACTCTTTGGACACTCGTCTTCTTTCAAAATAGTCATTAGTTTTTACTTCTCAGCCAATATATGTCTATTTCATATTTCTATAAAAATTACACATACATCTTTCAGCAGCAGCCATGCCAAAATAGCAAACATGCAAAGAATTGCTTACAGCCACTATATCAAATATTTTATTAAATATTTTTAATGAAAATAAATAAAAATTTTTTAAAAAATAAATAATAACAAATTAAAAAATAAAAATTTTATTTTTCTCTTGACCAGACATTTTCGAATTGCTATTGTCAGGGCCAGCAGAGACACGGTCACTGTCAGTGCCTGGGTTGGTGGCAGGGGAGTGGGGCGCCTTCCCTGCCTGGACCCCAGCCTGCCACACCAATGCTGTCTGTTGGGATCACTGGTGCTGTTGAGCCACACGTAACAAAGGACTAAGGAAGAAGAAGTCCGAGATCCATGGTTCTAGAATTTCTTACAACCGCCAGCAGATGGCAAACTTGACTGCAAGAAAACAATTTGGCAGCCTATAGAAGCTGGGCTGAAAATCTCAGTTCTACTTCACACATATGTATGCGTACATGTACATGCATGTGTCACAATAGAGGCTCTATCTATCACAGAAGACAAAACAATCATATCTGATAGAAAATATAATATATAACATATTTAATAGACAATACACACCACAGAGAAATATATGTAACAGAAAATAAGACAGGAAGAATTTGGACGGAGAGTTCACCCTTTCCCATAGGAGGAGGCACTGCAGCGCAGACGTGAACGCTGGGAAACCAGCCACCCAGCTGAAGATGTGATGAGAAACCCACCGTTGAAAACCACCTCTCACGTAAAGAACGTTGGTGAAAAGCTGCTGGCCGCCAGAAAGACCCTATAGGAGCTATTTGTAAAAACTGTCGTTAGTGATAAAACTCATCGTTAGGATGCCGGCAGTCGGGGTTCCGTTAGAGAGCTTGTTCGGAACAGCCGGAGGGGCACCCACTGATGTGTCAGCCTCATCAGTATGTTTTCTCTTTACTTTTTGTAGGTGCCTTTTGCAAGAAAAAAGACACCGGGTGCCTCTCGAGGTCGTGCCGATCTCTCAGGAGGCGACTGGGCAGGAGGTGTGTGTGTGTCAAAAGCTGTGACCAAGGCAACTGTTTGGACAGCTGACATCCTTAACGTAAAATGTTTAGATTGCTTTGCACTTTGATGAAAAGTTGCAACATTCAGGTTTTACTTTTTAAAAAAATGCATTTTTCGTGGGCCATGTGTCTCAGAATGAAGACCTACCAAGTCCCTCTTGTCATGGTTTGGAACTTGAAATATTACCGGAAAATGCCTTTCAAGCCTGTGAAGAACACCTGTTGCAGGTAGGGGAGGTGTGAAAACAAAGCTGGAGGTATTCTACATGTGAATTCAAGGTTGTATCATGTAATAACAGGCATTGAACTCCGGCAGCGAAAATTAAATCCTGTAGGAATTTTACATAAACAGTGTGGAAAGGGCAGTGATGTTGAATTAATTATACCATGAAGTTTCAGGTTCTTCCGGGACAGCAGAATGGGGACACTTGGCCGTGGATACTGCTCCAAGTAGATTCTATCATTGGCTTTTCAGTAAAAAACAAAAACAATAAGTGACACCTTAATATGATGCATATAACAACTTCAGGTAATGTAGTTGAGTTCATATAAAATATTTAAAAATAATATTGCTAATAGATAAACCACAAGTATTGGGTTACCAGATACATAACCTTTTTTAACAGCGGGGGCACTGCCCAGGGCCTTGCTGGGTCCTCCTGAGTCACCGTGGCAGGAGAGATGGCCGTGACTGTTCCCATGTTCTGAGGAGGCGTCTGAAGCTCGGAGAAGTGGGAACACTCCCACTGGTTCACACAGCTCGTCCTTTGCAACAGCTTCCCTTTATTTAATAACTGGACTCCAGCTTTCAGTTATTTGATAACGGAGACAGAGTTTATCCCACATCTAATCTCAAAGTTAACTAGACTCAAAAGGAAAGCCATGATTACAGGGCACATGTGCTATTAACGTGTTTAGTAAAACCGCCATTTTCAGTTGAGCCATGTTGTCCATTCCTTTTGCAAACTATGAGGCATCACTGTTCTTCACAGTCCTCGTGTTGCCCCCGACTCTCCGTTACACCCAAATCGTTCTCCGGGGTCATGAATCTCCCCGGAGGCAGGTAACCAGGCAACATGTCCATAGAGTCTGAGAGTTTCCATCCAAACGTCCCAGGAGAAGAAGGCTCGCTAACCATGCTCCGCTGGCTCCGGAAAGCAGGAACTGCAGCTTTCCTTCCTACGCAATGGCAGACAGGACAAGCTCTGCACCTCGTCATTCGCCTCCTGGCCCGAATGCGCCATGAACACTTCTCCTATTCTACCCTCGTCCCTGTTATTAGCTAGACTTGGAGGAGACAACCACAAGGATGACAAAGCCAAGCTGACTTCCCTCTCTCACAACAACAACAAAAATGAACCTATTTGTTCTGAGGTATGGAAGGGTCACACACTCACACGCACTCACACACACACACATTCATGTCCTTGCAGATCAAAGGCCTGTGCAAATGGAGTGGCAAATCCCATGAATTGAGGTCCCCTGGCCAGCAGGGCTCTTTCTCTAATGACTTACATGAGTAGACTGTTAATAAACTTTTTTAACTAAATAAATGGAAGAGTGCATAGAGAAGCCCCAACAAGCAAGATGCATAAAGATTATAGTCACCTATTGCATGGGCTAATGGTTGCACTTCCTTAGTGAAACATGAATACCTGTCATTGGTGACAAACAGACACGTCCCCATGGTGATCAGCAGTTGAACTCCTTCCAAGCTCACCAGTGTCCTTTCCCACAGATCCTCATGCTACCTAAGCCAAGTGCAAGCCCCCTGCTTTCACAGGACTAAGTCCTTGAGAAAAATCGCATCAAAATTAAAAGCCTTTTCTTGCTCCAGTCAACCATTGTCACCATGGGATTTGAGGTTGGGTCTGTCAGATAATCCTACCGAATCAAGGAGTGATTGGAAATAGCAAGACTGAAATACTCCCATAATCTAAAAATAAGAGAGCACAAGTCACCGCTCCTATAATGAGGGCTTTTCCTACTTTTTTCATAATTTATTGTTTCATTTTTCATCAGGGACCTTATTAATGGTCTCTCTGGATAAAAGAGTGACACAGTGATATATACCATTCTCTGCTGCCTTCACAAATATTAACGTTACTTAGTCCTATGTGGTAGTAATGTCCTCAGTATTTCTCCTGCTTGACCATGTCTGTTCTTTATATGAGCGGTTAGTTGTCACAAGAACACTATGACCTAGGTACTATTATCTTCAATTTATGGATGAGGAGCCTGAAGTGAGCAATCATGATTTCCAAATAAGGTTGCAGGAAAAGTTAACATACTAAATCTGTGGTTGAAACAATCATGAGATATTAATATGGAAACACACAATGCTTTCAGGCATCTAGGGAAAATTCTCCAGGGCTTTGGAGGCAAATATTAAAAACATGCCATAGGTGTTGGGTCAATGGGCCAAGAAAGAGACAGGTGAAGATGTCTGATCTCACTTGATAGGACCAAGTGCAGATGGGATCCCTTCATTTGTCTTTCCAGCGACAGCTGCACCAGTGTAGGTAGTGGCCTCACAGGGACACACGGTGAGACCTTGCTGCCTCTGTGCTGTTCAAAAACCCTGTCACAATGCTACCTGTGAGGACAGTGCTGACAATTACACTTGTCACTGCTGGCCCGGCAAGTGACAAAATACCCTCCGTCATTTTTTTCCTTAGAATAGAAATCAATTGCTTATAGCAAATAGAAAGTAAAAATCCTTGCCTTTCCTGAAATAAGTAACAGGCTACTGGGTCAGCCACAGGTCTAGAGGGGCCCATCTCCTGATTTCGGCACCAAGCCACCATTACTGGGTGCTTACTATGGTCCAGGCTGAGCTGGGAGCCCGGGGAATGCGCAGCGTGACAGTCATGGAGGATCTTGACATGATGTTGGGAATTAAGAAAGGGGCCCAGGTTTTAGACAGTTCTGCTTCTGACTTGCTACCTCGGGTCCCTGAGTGGATGGCAACGGTGCCCACACAGAAGTCAGGATGCACCACCGGCTCCTCTAGTTCTAGGAAAAGGAGCTCGGACCATTGGATCACAAGACAACTGACCCTGAACTCCACAGCGGGAACCTATCCTGATAACAGTGCTTGGTCCTCTTTCCCAAGTCATTAATAACAGGAGGTGTCTGTCTCCTTAAATGCTTATCTGAAAACTTTCCCTGTTCCCCAGATACAACTGCAGTTGTGTTAAAAAGAACCATAAGAACCCAGGGGACTTAATTCAGTATCATATTGTTTCTCTGTACATAGCTTTACAGAAAAACTGTTAAAACTATTGACTATGGCCTGCCTGAAGGAGTCTATTTATATACCTGGTTAAAGAGAAGTGCAAGCAAAATCTCCCCGGGGTCCCAGTGGTGGGGACAGGACCGGCAAGACCATAAATCAGAACCTTCCTAATGCTCACAGTAGGAGTAAGATAATGCAGGAACCAGAAAGAAAGGTTCTCCATGGCGTCCTAACCTGGCCTGGGTGGGAATCTTCAGATGCAGAATGAGAAGGAAATTGAAAATAGTTGGAGCTTTCTTCCCTAAGTCCACTGTAGCACAACAAACACCAGTTTACAAAATCCTATGAAAACCATTGTTTAGCGAATCCTTGTATATCCTCAAATATGAAATAAATGTGTTTAAAAAGTAGGTATTCCAATTCAAGAGATTGAAGTTTCTTGGCAGGAGGGTCACTGCAAAGGATTGTGGGGCCTTGATCTCACATGTGCTTTTTGTTTTCTTTCCCAGCTCCAGTTTCTTCCTCGGATGGCTGAGAAAGACCCCAAGGGTCACCCTTCACAAAGATATTCTACTGGCAAGCAGCAGAAGTTATGGTGCTGTCATAATTTGACATATGACCCCATTGAGGTTTTTATTAAAATTATAAAATGAGTAATCATATCACCTTCTCATTCTTTGCTTATTAAATCTTCATCGTTAATTCTTTGCTCATCCAAACTTTCATTTATTTGCTAAACTGGGATGATCATCTGAATAGTTCATCAGCGTTACTTAACTCAAACTCAGTCATCAATAAATAGCTATTTGCTCTGAGCAATTGGGTTCTAGCCTTCCATTTGCTTGGGATGGGGGTGGAAGCAAAGCTCCTTCTTTGGTGAAGCTTGTCTATTGGGAGAGGCAACTGTGCGTAAGAATAAATGTATAGTAAACATTATTATAAGAGCAATGAAAGAAAAGGATTGGGAAACATGAAGATGGGCAAGAAGACTTATTCAGAGCTGTCCAGAGGGAGAGTCATTCTAAGAAAGAATAGAAGGTACATTCTGAAGGCCAAGAGGAGCCCATCACAGACCCGGAGGGGAGTTTCCTGGGACAGCGAACAGAACAGCGCTGCCAAAGGCCGGCACAGGCGGGATTCTGCAACAGGAATTCGGGGTGGGGACGGACCAGGTCAGAAAGACCATGTTAGCACAATGATTTTGAATTTATGCAGTGTGGAAAAGGAAGTCATTACATATTTTTGAAGTAAAAAGAAAAACTACATATATAAATATAAATACAGGGTGGAGAAAAAGTAGGTTGGTATTTGTTCATATAGAAAATAATATAATAATAAATAATACAAGAATAAACTGTTTCCTTTATTCTCAACTATAAACCTACTTTTGCTCTACCTTGTATACAGTATTATATATAAAGATACATAAATTATATATTGTACTATATAATGCATAGAGTATATATTTTACATATATGTTTTTCAGATGTACCTGTATGCAAAACCAAAATAGTTCTGGTAGGTACTTTATTTTATATTTAATATTTACATTTTTTAAGACACTAAAACATTCACATTTTATATCTCTTCTTACCCTTAATAAAATGACCCAGCTAAATCTATTCAAATACAAAAACTAAAAAATGATTTTTCTGTCTCACCAAGTATTAGGATGAGATCACTTATTTATCCTTTAAGACAAGAATTTAGAGCCCTGGCTGGCGGCTCAGTGAATAGGCACCAGCCTGCAAACCCAAAGGTCAATGGTTCGATTCCCAGGCAGGTAACCACCCACGTGATCCCACTGCCACCCTTGGGGTTCCCCACAGGCACCCCTGCGGGCGGGCGCCCGTGGTCTTGTTCCCGGGTGCTGCACAGTGGGGGTCCCCACGGGGCCGAGGCACCCTGACTCAGCGGCGACCCTGCATCTTCCCCTGCAGGGTACAGGGGTGCCCAGCATGGCACCCACACCGATGCGCACGGAGCCACCCGTGCCAGGCCGGCGGGGAGCGCACGCGGTGCCGGCATTCGCGCACCTGGGCTGCCTGCCTGGGCAGCTCGGGTGACACCTGCGTCTGCCGGCCAGGTTCCCAGATGAGACGGGACAGCGCTTCCCTAGCCTACCAGCCATCTAAGCAAACCCCGTATTAGCGCCAAATCTGCGCTGTGGGAGCTCGGTCGCCAGGGCGCAAAGGTTCCCTCCCCTTGTGGGCACCAAACCTACCATGTGGCACCCATCAGAATTCCTGAAACCATGAGAAAATGTTTAAAAACCGGGACAGAAGAGGTGTAGCAAAGGGGAGATGGTTTTATATGTTATCCTGGGAACTGGCGCCCCACTGAGACTCTTCCTTAGAAGCAGAAAATGTTGGCATTGTTCTGTTATTAAATGGTGATGTTAACTTTTGTTACCCACGTTTGCTTTAAAAACTCAATGTAGTTATTGATATTTTCACCGAGAAAAATCTAGTTTTGTGCAATCTTCTTCCACTCTCCTCTAGCTAGTTTAAACGACTGTATTTTTCTGTAGTTCTCTTGCTGTCATATCCAGAGGGCCTCCCGGGCATGTTTTCTACGGTCAGTTGTGTCCCGGTGGCTTCTTCTTGCTGAAAACTTTCAGAAGTTTGGAGGACGTCCCTACACTCCATGGTGAGTAGCAATTTACCTACAATTGTCTAACTGCCATGGAAAAACTAATTCCAACCCAGATGCCTACTTTTTTTTTTGTTCTCAGCAGGTCAGTACCCGAGGGAAATAGTTCAGTTGTTATGGGAGATTTCTGAGGAAAGTGAGAAATAAGAAAAAATGGGGGCCTCTTTACGCATAGCATGCCTTCCTTCCAATATTTCACTTTTGAAGTTTCACGACCTTGGATTCGGCTGAGGTCGGAAGATGTTATTTCCTTACTCACCGCCCCTCGGTGGGACCACAGAAGAGAAACACTCCCCACACGGCAACCTCTGAACACGTAGACTTGCCCTCAACAGCTCCCAGCCGCCTGCCTTTCCTCCCCCTTCATAAAATGCAGGCATGTAAATCTTGATAAATGATTAAAAGCCTGAAATAAATCCTGGAGTACAACATATTTCCCAATCTTGTAGACATCTTCTAGGTACGCTCACGTTCTATGAGCATAGAGCTTTTCCTGCAGCGTATCTACGCATTTACTGCCCGCCTGGGATTATTTAAATTTCCTGTTTCTGTTTCTTAGGGTTGTCTCGTTTTTATTTCCTTTCAAATTATTTGATCTTGATGTATGTCTTTTTTTTTTTTTTTGGTCAGTTACTTTAAGTCCTTCTTGGAACAAGGTAGGGGGTTATAAATTTCTTTTTTAAACATCAGTTTTGGGGTCATAAAGAGGAGACTCTATCAAAGTCAGAGGCCATTGCTAATATTGCCTCGTTGATAAAAGGAAATGGTTAACCAATGAATCTGTAAATCCTAACAGGACTGGCGGCGGGATATTCCAGAAAGGTGTGCTGGATTTGATTTCTAAAGAGCGGTCAGGCATGACGGAGTTCAGAGGTCCTGCTGCCCCAAATCTCCATGACGCGACGGAATAGTTTGTTTTCCACGTACGTGAATTCCAGGATTGGGTTGTCCTCATCACCGGCCCTGGAAGTGGTGATCCAGGGTCACGGGCTCACTTTTTTCCCATCTCCAAGTGTGGTTTTCAAGTTCACGGTGGTCCTCTGCAGCAAGTCAGGAGGAGAGAGAATGGATCCCACTGGCCGAGTTTAGTCCTATGACTGCGTTTAATTGCAGCAACGACAGAAATCTGAATCGTTGCGTACTTACAGAGAAGACACGTTTCGTGAACAGCCGCCCAACTTGTTGGAACAGCTAGAGTTGGCAACTGGTGATAAAAACCTAGGTTCTCCAAGTTTGTTCTGCTTCCTATGTATGATTTTTGTCTGAATATATTTTTTTCCAATTAAACTTTTAAAAAATAGTAGACTTATGTGAAGTTATAAGAAGTCATATAGGGTGGCCCAGATATACTTACCTAATACGTCTCCCCAATAACATGTTGGTAAATGTGTATTGCCCGCATATAAACAATGGTGGAGTCTGTATCCAGAATAGGTTCCCTAACCCCTGGCAGGCACTATTCTGTCCCTTTTTCTTCTTTTTATAATTTTGTCAATTAAAGAGCCTTATATAAATAGAATCACATACCATATAAAATCTGGGGACAGGGTTTTCTTCTACTCAGCATAATTCTTTGGATTCTTTCCCTTTGTAGGAACATCTTGTTCTTTATTGCTAAGTAGCATTCCACGGTCTGTACATATCACAGGTTGCTTACCCATAAACCCGTTGAGTAACATCTGGATGGCTTCCAATGTTATAACTAAGGCTGCTATAAACATTTTCATGCCGGCTTTTGTGCAAATGTAAAGATTCATTTCTCTGGGATAAATGCCAAGGGTTGCGACAGCTGGATTCTATGGTAGTTGCCTATTTAGTTTTCCAAGAAGCTGGTCCAATGATTCTCCAAAGCGGCTGGAAAACAGTTTTTCTGACAATATTGAGGAATCCGATTTTTTATGCATTCTCCTCAGCATTGTTGTTTTAACTATTTTTTTTCATTTTAGCCATTCTGATAGATAGTGATCTCTCATTGTGGTTCTAATATGTATTTCTCCCTGATGGCTAATGACATTGAACTTTTTTCCACGTGCTTATTTTTCATCAAGAGCTTCTTCAGCCAATGTCTTTTGTCCATTTTGTAATTATTATTGTTATTGTTTTGTTTTTACCATTGAGCCTTTTTCAGCTTACAGACCCTGGATGTTGTTTTGTTACATTTCTACCTAAGCATTTCATTTACTTTGGAGTAACTATAGTGTTATATTTTAAATTTTTGTTTGTGCATATGCATTGTCTGTATATAGAAACATGACTGACTTCACGTGTTAGTGCTGTATCCTGAGACCTTATTGAACTCACCCATTAGATCTAGGAGTTTACATTTTGTCAATTCCATGGACTTTCTACATAGACAATGACAATCTGAAAATAGATGCAGCATTATTTCAGCAGTTATATAAAACTTGTGTTATTTCTTCTTTAAATATTTTAGAAGAGTTTTCAAGTGTAACCAAATGGGTTTAGAAATTTCATTTTCCGGGCCTTTTACATAACAAGTACAAGTTTAGTAATGGTTATAGAACTATTCCGGTTACCTATTTCTCCTTGTGTGAGTTTTGGTAGTTCATGAATTTCAAGGACTTGGTTCATTTTTTTTTCCAAAAAATTGTGTATTCTGCTGTTTTGGGGTGGAGTGTTCTAATACGTCAATTAGAGTCTATTGAGCAATTGTGTTGCTCAGATCTTCTATATTCTTATTGACTTTCCTGTCAAATTTATTAGCATAATGTTACTTACAGCATTGCCTTATTAACTCTTTAGTGGGTACAGGGTCCATGGTGATGTCTACCGCAGTCCTGATTTTGATCATTTGTATCTTCTCTGTTTTTATTTTTGTTGTGTTTTTAAAGAACCAGCTTTTTATTTTATTGATTTTTCCATTGTTTTCTGTTTTCAGTTTCATTGATTCCTGTTCATTACTACACCCTTCCCTTTGTTTGCTTTGGGTTTCCTTTGCTCCTGTTTCCTGTTTTGTTTTGTTTTTAATGAACAACAGAAATGTATTTTGCATGGTTTGGGAGGCTAGAAGTCAGGGTGTCACATGTTTCTTTTTCTGAGAAAGTGTTTATTGCCCAACTCTCCCGAAAGGGTAGTTCTGTTGGTGACAGAACTCTTGAGAGGCAGCTCTTTGCTTTCAGCATCTGAAAAGTTCGCCACTTCCTTCTGCACGGTTTCCTTCCTGGCAGGGTTTCAAATGTCAGGCCTGCAGTCATTGTTTGATGCCCTCACCTTTATTGTTAATTTTCTGAAGTTTATTTAGATGTGTTGTGGTGTCTATTTATTTGGAGTTTTTTTTTTTTTTCCTGTTTGGCCTCATTTAGCTTTTCAAATCATTGGATTAAGCCCTGGCTGGTGGCACAGTGGATAAGGCACCAGCCTGCAAACCCAAAGGTTGCTGGTTCGAGTCCCAGCCAGGGCACATAACTAGGTTGCAAGCCAGGTCTCCAGCCAGGTCTGTAGCTGGAGGCAGGTGAAAGGCAACCACACATTGATGTCTCCTGCCCTCTCTGCCTCTCTCCTTTCCCCTCTCTTTGAGGATAATAAATAAAATCTTTTTTAAAAAAATCATTGGATTAATAACATTTGCCCAATTTGGGAAGTCTTCAGCCCATTTTTCTTTAAAACTCTTTCAGCTCTCCCTTTTCCTCCTCCTCCTTATTTTTTTCCTACTTCTGAGACTCTGATAATACAAATCAGGGGTCTTCGGCTATTTTTACAGGATCCTAAGGCTCTGTTCATTTTTTTGTGCAGTCTATTTTTTCCTCTGTTGCTGAGATCGGGTAAATTCCATTCATCTGGCCTCACATTCACTTGCTTCATCCTCTTTCATCTCATCTTTGCAGTCCAACCCATCAAGATGATTGCTACCTGTCCTGCTGCATTTTTCACTGGTATGATTTTTCTGTAACATCGATTTCTTTGCTGATATTTCTATTTTTCTTTCATGCCAAGCAACGTTGTAATTGCTCATTAAATCACTTTCATGATGGATATTTTAAAATCCTTTTAGATAATTGCGGCACCTGATTTAGCTCAGTGTTGACATTCATCCATTTTCTTTTCTCCTTCAAGGTGTCGTTTTCCTGATTCTGGGTGTGGCAAGTGTTTTTAAATTGTATCTTGGACTTTTTGGATATTATGTTAAGAGACTTGGAGTCCTGTTTGAAGAATTTAAAAATTTTAGCAAGCAATCAACCTATTTAGGTTTGGCAAACAGGTCCTGGCCTTCTTCTATGGGCTCTGGAGTCAAGGATCAGACATTCTCCAAATCTTTACAGTGTTATTTGGTTCACTTGATGTATCTGGTACTGTGGGGCTTCCACTGGTCTCTGCTCATGACAAAAATGACACGTCTTACTTTTTATTATATATATCTCTATCTCTATCTATATATACATACACATGTGTGTGTGTGCATATACACATATTATATAGTTTTATCATTTGTTAAGTTAAAATCAAATTTGCATCATGATAAAAGAGATAATTATGCATAATATATGGAATAACAGCACTACACTCAAAGAAAGCATCATTAAAAATGGTTTTTTATGACAACTAAGAATGTGTTTGCGACTCTTCAATGTGCCTAGAGTTACCTTCCGCACTGAAAATGGTTGTGTACAGAGCATGAAGAGTGAGAAGTGGCGAAAACTTGGACAGAAAACCCTGGGAAGAGGAGCCAAGCGCCCCTGGGAACAGTAGCTTTTATCCAGGGTTCCTTCTGCCTTTCCAGCAGGCAAAACAAGTTATCACGGCCCAAAGAAAATGAAAGTCTCCTTCAGTGAGATAACAGAGAAATCCAAAGCTCCATTTACGCATTTTAGTGATTAGAATGGGTACTTGGAAACTCGTGTCTAGAGCAGTAATGGTTATTACTGTCTAATTCTCCCAAATCATTCATGTTTCTTCTTTGGCAAAATACCTTCACATACTCTCATGACAACCTTGTGCTCATAGGTGCAAAGCTATGAAAAACAATGGTGCATGAGCACTTAGTTAAACCCACATATTCACATAAGCATAGGGCTGAAGCTGAAAACATCTGTAACCGGACAAGGCCTGCCTGGCATTGAATAACTCTGTTCCGTCCATTCCAACATCGGTCAGTTATCTTTATTTTGCACGACCATCCTTGACCGTTCCCAGAAGGAATGTTGGCTGCCTCTGTGTGCTATGTTTACGCCGTCCAGCTCGGGCCTCTGGATTCTGGGTTTGGAATAACAATGAAAATATGTGGTCTCTTCCCAGAAGAAACTGAAAGAGCATGAGGGAAAAAAGATGCTTAAAAGTGGGATACTGTAACTGATAACATAACAGCAAAGCCATAAAAAGGTACAGCCAGACAAATTCGCCAAGAGGACCTGCTTACGCTGCCAACGCCAGATAGAATTGGGTGCAAATGATAAGCATCCAAACAACTCGATAAGTTAACATTTTTCTTCACACAAATAACCATGTTTCTTCTCAAGCTTCAGAAAGGATCTCATGACCTGCACGCTCACCCTTGGACTCACCCTGTTCTAACCAGCTGAGCTAAACGGCAAACAATTGGCTGATGTTTTTACTGCTCCCAATTTATTTCTGTTTATCAAACTACGGGAGTGATAACACCTTTCACAACTTTCCCAACTGTCTCCTGAGCCAAGTCCAATTTTCAATCCTAATGATCGCGCCGCCGTCCCAGTGGGCGTGCACGGCCTGCAGGTTTTCCCCGGCCTCCCCCATCTGCTGTCTGCGTGGAAGACCTGGGGGTGCACTGCGCAGCCGCCTTCCCACCGCAGGCAGAGATGGTGGTTCTCAGCCGTAAGCACCCGGGTGACTGTCACCTGCTAAGTCACTGTCCCGGAGCTCCATGGTCAGGTTCACCTGCTTCAAGCCCAGTGAAGCATTTGCTTATCCTTAAAAAGCAAACCCTGTCACCTTACCTCCGTCCTCTAAACCAGCCAGAGAGGCCCAAGCAGGACACATGGGGAGTGTCACACATTGATGAAGCCGAGAGGCACATGGGAGGGACGGTCAATAGCTCCTGCCTCAATCGAATTGGTTCATGGGCTGACTTTCTGTTTTTGGCCCCTTGTTCTTAGAGATGCCATTTTTTTGCCTTCATTACTCTTTCCAGTTTGAGGGTCTAGATTCCGGGTAACTTGAACGGGCATTAGAGACACATACAAAACTCTTTGTCTCTGTTTCTTCATCTTTATCTCTAAAGGCTGGGCTCAGTCCTTGGACGGCTTCCCTTTTCCACATGCATTGGTTCTCCAGGCAACCCCACGCCCCCTCTTGACTTGAAACCGCGGAGAGGTGTTGGGTATCAAGTTGTTTCTCTCCAGCTCCAGTGCCTTTCCTGAATGTCCACTTTTCCATTTGGGTGACTAAAGCGATTTGCAAGCATGGCGAATCTCTATTCTCCACCTGCATGCATTCCAAAATACAAACTCAAACAAAGGAGCAAAAACGAAGCTAGCAGCCGTGAGCCCAGGATAACAACAGGCCTCGGTGTTGCCATCTCTGCGGGGCTAACATGCACCCCCCTAGTTTGCCAGGGCAAACATGTAAAAGGGCATGCTCGTTTCTCTTTTTCTTTAATCACACGTTCGATTCATCTACGAGTTGTGTTGGTTTCTCAGTTCCAACTTTCTTCTTAAGAATTTAGAGATGTGCAGAGAAAACTTCAAATGTATTGTGAGAGCTTGCATGTCTGTGAGCATGCCTTTTGCTAAAAGTTAAATCCTTTAGCTCTGGCTGGTATGACTTGGTGGATTAAGCACCAGTCTGCAAACCAAGGGGTTGTGGTTCGATTCCTAGTCAGGGCGCATGCCTGGGTTGTAGGCCAGGTCCCTGGGTGGGGGGTGTACGAGAGGCAACTGATTATTTCTCTCACACATCAATGTTTCTCTTCCTCCCTTCGCCTCTCTTTAAAAATAAAATAAAATCTTAAAAAAGAAATTCGATTCTTTAAAATTGGATTGAACCCCTTTTTTCCCCATCTTCTCATGATTTCTCATCTTGATGTGTTTTGCCAAATCTGTAGGGTTATTATTGGGAATGAGATGAAACCAGTGCCACAGTGAAGCATTTCATGACATAAGGCAAGGCTGCCCAAGCTCTGTGCCTGGCTCCTCTCTGTCCACCCTCTTCAAGTCCAGCGAGTATTTTTATCTCATTAGCTGGTGACAGGAGTCACCTTTGCCAGTCAGCTGTTTTAGTAGTGCTGCCCTTGCTGGGGTAGCTTCTCCAGGCAAGGTCACAAGGTTTTGTTGACATATGCCAATGTTTTCTTTTTTCTTTTTTTCCTTCTTGACTGCCCTGTTTGTTTGTTTTTTTTTCTCCCATAGTGTGTGAATTTTTTAAATAATAGAAGAATGAAACAAGGCTGGGTATATAAGTAGGCATCTTTTTCAACACTTTCCCAGTGTCACGCAGTGATGTAGATACCAGCCGGTGGTTAAAGATGTTTAAAATCCAGCCACACAAAACGGCGTGCTCTCCCCTAAGAAGTCAAGTTTTATTTCAATGGGATTCGCTATTTCTTATGTGAGTTTTTCCAGGTACTTATAGAACCACTCAACAGATCTAGATTAGCCTCATGGATCCCCATCTTTCTCCTTCTCCCTCCTCTCTCTCTTTCTCTCCATTATAATAGTTCTTTTACGATTCACTAAAATTTATGGGAAAAATTTTCCAATCCAAA
The DNA here is from genome assembly GCA_004026585.1 of Noctilio leporinus. Classification (NCBI taxonomy): domain Eukaryota; kingdom Metazoa; phylum Chordata; class Mammalia; order Chiroptera; family Noctilionidae; genus Noctilio; species Noctilio leporinus. Next base: position 100,323 of record PVIW01001130.1, read on the forward strand.
ACTCTGTGTCAACTCTTCCTAACAAAGGGGAAAGAGAGTTACCTTTTTTTTTTTTTTTTTTTAAAGATTTTTATTTATTATTTGAGAGAGAGAGGAAGGGAGAGGGGCTGAAAGGGAGAGAAACATCAATGTATGGCTGCCTTTCACCTGCCTCCAGCTGGGGACCTGGCTGGAGACCTGGCTTGCAACCTGGTTATATGCCCTGGCTGGGAATTGAACCAGCGACCTTTGGGTTCTCAGGCCAGAGCCTTATCCACTGTGCTACCAGCCAGGGTGGAAAGAGAGTCACTTTTAATGCCACTGACATGCAGCTAGGAAAATTTCAGGCTCATTTTCAACTCCTGTCTTGAGTAGTCTGACCTCAACACAGTGGGTCATGGGCATGCTACTGCTAAATCTATGTGCTTATGACCTTCTTCAGTGGTTTTCTTTCAAAGCAACCCTCTGAAATCATAGTTTACCTTCTATTAAAAAACCATAGCCACCCAGGTGTGGTGACCCCTCTTCCTTTTTTATTTTTGTTTCTTTAATATGTGATCGAAGTATAACATACAAGCAGAAAAATGTGCATGCCAAACATTTATCGGTCAATGAATTTGTTCTAAAGGGAACACACATATATCAAGTACCCAGGTCAAGATATGGATTAAATATAAACTACTTTTTTTTTTTTAAAGGAGTTCATTAGAATCAGTGTAGTTAGTAACGGAGACAAAATTCCGCTTAATAAAAGTGACTTTCAAATAATTAAAGCCTCTACAAATGAGACAATTATCCCTGTATAGAAGCAGGGCTCACCGTGGTTCGTTTATAGGAGAGAGGAGCTCCTGAATGGACTGGTGGGCTGATCCGGATGACATCTTTGGTTCTTTTCAATTTTAAGAATGTGTATTAACACCAGCAGAAGATCCATGGCCTAGTGGTAGCAGCCAGGCCATTACAAACGTGCACAATAAAATTTTATTTTCTAATTATTAGTGAAGATGATATGTAGAAGGCTCTTAAAAATGGGTTTTCAAGTTCAGTTAGTACGTATGTTAAAAGAATAGTGGGATGGGTTTTTCTTTTCCATATTGATAGTGTATTTCATTGTAAGTTAAGAATACTATCAATAAAGCCTGGGGTGGAAGGTTAGAATAAGTTTCAGAAGACAAAAGATTTATGGGTTAACTTTTGTCAAATAGAGAAACTCTAGATCTAGTCTTATTAAAGCTAACACACTTTTATTTTAACACAAAGATGCTGCCTCGGTGGTAACTGTGAAACTCTTTTGTTACCATGTACCCCAAAACCAACAGTAGAATAGGATTTCATTATTTTCCACTTTTTTGTAATGAGGAATATTCTTCCATATGTGAATATTTCATTTAGTGGTTTACATGTTTTCGTCTACATTTTGCATCAGTGATTTAATAACTTTTAAAAAGGCAACTAAAGATAAAAATTGTCTCTTTTTCTACTGAACACCTGGGTTCTGCAGAGCCCAGGGAGGTTAAATTGAAGACAGTGTTTCTTTGGAGCCCACCTATTACACAGATATTCTGGAATATCATCACAGGTTTTGGCACGGAAGAATCTTTCCTTTCGGATGGAAGGTCACACAAAGGCCAGGGCCTCGGATTTATCTGTTCCTTTGAGTGAGTTTTAACACCACTGACCTGGCCAGACTCCAGCACCATTCATTATAGCTGGCCTGTCTCCCTCGCCCTTGAAATTTTAATCAGGCCCCATATTTCTTGTCTGAGCCCAGTTTCACAGTGTTGCTTGGAGCAGCCACCCAGCTGGGGTCTTTCACGTAAGAGGCTGGTTTTATCTAGCGGTTCAGAGCATCCCTGCCTCTCCTGTCCCCGCGCAGAAGCAGGGGACAGCTCAGTGAATTTGTTCCAGTGCAAAGACCGGGGCAGCTTAGACAAATAGGGAAGAAAATCCAAGTCAGATAATCCAATTTCTGGTCAGGCCTTCATTAGGGAGAGGATGACAGAAGCGGACACCCGCGGAGCACTTACCTTCAACCGCAGTTCAATGCTGCGGAGCCCCCAAAAGCAAAATGCTGCAAGGAATTAAAACACTGGGAAGCTCAGATACTTTCCAGATCATCTGAAGCCCTTTTTTTTCTTGCCTTTGAATGATCTCCCTTGGCTCTGGGGTGCTTTGATCCGCCCTGACTGAGCACATCCCCATTTCAAATTACACAAAGCAGCGCAGTAAGACCCCCCAAGCCAGGGCACATTGTCCAGTTGTGGAAATTTTTAGGATACAAATCAGACCCCTAAAGGCAGGAGGAAAGGGGAGAAGGTCTGCAGATCCGCCCTCTTTCTAGGGAAACACAGATTTCCTTTCACAGCCCCACTGTGTCACCTGACAACCATCCCCGTTTGAATTATTGCTTTTCGATCCTGCAAGATCATTAATTACTCTCAGCTCTTCATCTAAGTGACAGCTCACTAGTACCTTCCGTTGACTCCCATTAAATGGGTCTCTCATTTTGGTTCCCTCCCCCCCACCCTTTTAATATTTTACCCTATTCAGGTAGTGCGTACTGGAGAAAGAAGAGACTTTTTCACTGAGTGGAAAGAACACATTATAATAGAGAAACAAGAGGTTATGACTATACTCAAGTCACTGAGATCGTCTGCATAATACCCATGGACCCCATATGTCACGGGCAAACTTAGATCATGACAAACGTGCAGAGGAAAGAAAGAAACGGAGCATTTCAGATCCAGGTGCACAGAAGTACTTCTGCAGGACTGGACAATGATGTCTCACAAAGGTATTCTCCAGGGAGAATCATGCATCAATTTAATTTGTGCATTTGTAACTGAAAGGGCTTCCTCACAAACAATTCATTTTTTTTTTTTTTTGTCCTTTGCAATAAATCCTGCAGCCGGATGGTACAAAGATGGATTCTGTCACACCGCGCGCCTTCAGAAAATGATTCGAGGCGGAAGTTGTTCATGGTCCAACCTTCCAGACGTCCGATGGCAGCATAAGTCATCGCCGGAGTCATCATGAGCGCTGCTCCTGTCTTAATTAGCACAGCTTCCCCCAGCCACTCGGTACACGTGAAAAGTTCCAGAAATGTTCGCATTGATCCGCAACGCGGAACACGTACCGCCCGGCGAGATAGCTGAACTCTCAGCGTCTGCCTTCTCCTGCGAGGGGCCGAGTGATTTACGGGCTGGAGGGAGGAACGTGGCCCCTGCACACATGGTTGACGCTTTCCAAACGGCCTCTCCTCGGGGACACAAGAGCCTCGGCTCAATGGGTGGTTTTCAAGTCCTGGCAGGAAGCGTAGACTGCGCTGGGCTCCCCCCTTTCCAGCTAAGAGGACCGACACTGTGGGCGATGGAAGTGCGGGCTGTGAGCCAGGTGTCTTTGGTGCAAAGGCAGACTATTCCCAGGGTCTCCCCACTTCCTCATTTACAAAATATGGGCACTCGGCCTGTGAGCCTAAAGGTCGCAGGTTCGATTCCCCAGCCAGGGCACATAACCAGGTTGCAAGCCAGGTCTCCAGTCAGGTCTGTGGCTGGAGGCAGGTGAAAAGCAACCATACATTGATGTCTCTCCCCCTCTCTGCCTCTCTCCCATCCCCTCTTTCTAAAAATAATAAAATAAAATCTTTAAAAAAAAAAAACAAAAAACAAAATATGGGCACTAACGGGAACCTCATTTGCAGGGGGGTTGGAATGAGTCGCTGCACGCAAAATGCTTTGACCAGCTGCGGGGGCAGAGACAGCCCACCGTGAACACTTCCCACTGTCACTATCTCCACCGAGGGAGGAGACTTTGGGCTCACAATTCCCTTTCATTCCAAAGACCAGGCCCAGTGCTACCTTGTGCTGAGTGCGTAAGGAGAGAACAGACGGATGAATCCAGCGAGAAAGCCTTCCTTCTTTTACTACTATAGAGACATTTCAAGCACGACAGTAAACCTCAGGGAAGGCACTATAGTGATCATGCTAAGAGGGTCAGACGTTTTCCAAAGAACCACCTGTGTAGATGGTTTTACGTATCGGATGCACCTGTCTTTCCATTCTATCCAGCAGAAGCGGAAAAAGAGAAATGACACCAAAACCCAGCTAGGCGTTGAAAAACCCACATGCCCGTGCACAGGGATGCACAGTCACAGCAGCTTGGACCACGGGCTCAGCCTCTGTTGACAAGGAGCCGGCCTGGCAGCTGCCCCGCAAACCCTGAACAGACAACACTCTCTGCCTTTGAGCCACTGATGTTCTGGGGAGGAAGGGAGACCGTAAAAGCACCCCGTCAGCCTCGCTTCAGGCTACCTCCCAGAGCCCTTTTAAGCTCCCCCGGCCGCTCAGCCTGCAGGCCTGCTCCAGATCCACCCTTCCACGGGAGGCAAACTCAAGTTCTTCTAGAACGAAAGGAGAAGATCGGAACTGCCCGGGAATATCTCCCAGACTCACGTTTCTGGTCCACGCCTTTGGTCCCAGTCTCTCGGACCTCGGTTCCAGGAATCATTCAAAAGTTTGAACGAGCCCAGGGTGACATCCGGCGTGTTCTGGGCCCCCAGGCTGTTCCTTAGCTCCCACTTGCTTCCCCTTCCCTCCCCCACCCCCCAAGGCTGTGGGCTAAATCAATCTTCCTTTTAGTCAACACGCAAGATGTCTAGGTAGCCACGGTCTCCACATCCCCAGGCGGAAACGGCGGAAACTTGGGAAAGCCAACGTGAGGAGCCGCCGATTCTTGCCTCGGGAGTTTTGAAGCTCCGCCATCAGATCACCTCAGCCGGGACTCCCCGCGACCACCTCTCCCCCGGCCTCGCTCAGGCCCCCCCCCCCAGATCCCCCCCCTGCCGGGCTGCAAGTGAGAGCACGCAGACACAGACGGCGCTCAGATGCAGCCGCTAGAACAGCTCCCTGCTCCCTCCACAAACCGATCCCGGACTTGGTCCTCATCAGCTGTCAACTGCCCTGGACGCACAGACCCTTTTTAGGCCTTTGCCAGTCCTAACAAGGCGAATCACCGTCCTGCCCGGGGGTGGCTCTGCTCCCCACGCGGGATGTTTCTTTTGTCACAGCTGCCCTGTCGCCCAGGGTCCACCGCAATTTTCCCTTCCAGGTCGGTGGGGTTTCTGCTTTTCCAGTTTCTGGACCATTCTTTCTCGTCTTCATCCATTTTCACACTATTAAAATGCCCTTTAGTCATCATAATAATAATATAATAAAATGCCCTCTGCATTTTTAAACTTTTGTGTCACTATCATTTGGACTGAAACTTGGGCTTTTAGTATAATAAGCTACCAACAGTGGCTTTATGTTTTTTTTTTAAACAAAATGGGGGTACGTAAGGGAACAAGTCATTGTGAACAATGGCTACTGACCCTTAAAACCTGAGAAGAGTCATATCAGCGTCACTCTGAAGTTATACATGGAGGGGCTTTGGGCTGTATTTCTACCTGGGATGTGCTTTATGTAGCAGACCAGTCATTTCAAAAAAACAAAAACAAAAACGAGTTACTAGCATTGGAAAGTGGAGGGTTTAGATGCAAAATTGGGTTCCGGGCTCCTTAAAGGGCGATGAGTAGTGGCTTACAGCAGGCTGTTTTCATAGTTAACCATCCAGAAACCCTCTGATGTACCAGCATTATTATTCTTACCTGAATTTCACAAGTGAGAAAATTAAGGCACAGAGAGACTCGGTCACTTACTTTTTTTCCAGGGTCACACAGCTAGTGTGGCCCAGCTGGGACCTAAACCCTGACCACCACGCTCCAAGCACTCCCAGGTGGGCCATGCTCTTCCCGGCAGAGACCCACCTGCCCACCTGCTCACCTGTCCATCTGCCACTTGCCACCAGCACGAGTGGCTGGGACAGAGAACACCAGGCCCTTCGGATGGTCAGCCGGCGCTTATGGGCATCTCAGCTTCTGACTTTGCCTTCGCTCTGAGTTCTGAGTTCCTAGCACATCATCACCTTGGGACGAAAGCTGCACCTGAAATGGATCTGCTGGGTTTTCCTGAAGTTAATCGACATTCATGGTCCCAGAGGCCTGGAGAGCTTCCTGTGAAGAGTCCTCAACGAAGGCAGTAAAGGGCACCTGGGGACCCAACCACATTCCGCTGCTGGGCAGCACCTAGCAGCCGCGTTACCCACATTGTCCCCGGGGCATCTCGCACTTAACCGTTTAGCATTTCCGGGTAATAGGACAGGAGTGACCACACTGGCATCTTTCTGCCCCTTTGCCCGGCACCAGCGCGTGCAGACGTCACCGCCTTCCAGGGGCTGGAGTCCCACCTGCCCCCTGGGAAAGGTTCTCAGGTAGAAAAAAGTCAAACGGTTCTCCTGCATTAAAGGAGGGAGACTTTTAATAAAATGGGACTCACTCTGGACTTCAGAGCCCAAGTGGGGACCTTTGAAGGATTTATTTCTCGTTGGAGGAGGCAACCCCTCTGGGGTTGCCTGAATGAATGAGCCGGCTCAGCCGACCTGACCTGACGTGTGTCTGCTTTCCTGTCGGGGCCGCGGCACCCAGCCCCCCACACGCTGCTCTGCTGATGTGCCCCACTAGTTGAACAATTGTTGGCCAAAATGGTGCTGCTGAGTCCCAGCCTGTCATGCAAGTGAAAAAAACAAAAGAAGCAGCAGCAGCAGCAGCTAAAGACCGTTTTCCCCAAAGCCATGTTTTTTAAAATGTAAATGAATAAATGAGGTACTTCTTCAAACTGCTCTTTGTTATTTTCCTGGATTTTCTATTGAGAAAGTATATGTCAATGTTGTAGGTCATCCAATTATAAAGGAAAAAGCCAATTCTTGGGTTTCTCTTCTTTCCTCAGTCTTTTTCCCCGTATAACCTCAACTCTTCAAGTTCGACAGGTTATTTATAACAGCATTAATAGTTATACAATGTACCAGTATACCAATATTAATATTTATATATTATTTTTTAAGTAACTCTTTGAGGGGATAATATTTTTATATCTAATATTTACATATTCTATTACCATGACAGCAATATCACTTACTATATAAATACAGCATGGTTGTTATTAGTATTATTTTTACTATTGTACTTTTTAGGCAACCTTTAATCCTTCCGGACTGAGTGAAGGTGGTTAAAGGATACAGACAAGTTACAAGTTACAAGATGAGTAAGTTGGTGGGCTCCGATGTACACTGGTGAGTATAGTGCCTACGCTATACCGCGTTGGATGGTTGACAGTTGCTAAGAGTGGATGTGACAAGTTCTCCCCTTGTACAAAAGTACGTGAGGGTCTGGGAACATTAATTCTCCTCTGCTGTAATCATTTCATAATGCAAACCCGTATCACATCCTCACGTCATTTATATCTCAGTAAAGCTGGGAACGAGAAAGAAAATGAGCTCATGAAAACATTTCACCCCTCCCCGTTTTTGCTTTTGTTTTTTATGCAAAAGATGACCCAGGAGTATCTTTCCTTAATTCTTGGTGATCAGATGTCTTTTTCTATAAAAACACTGCCTGTCACAACTGTCCTTCTCTAGCCTGGGGCCCCTGAGGATACCCTGCGTTAGGTTTTAGCGTGAAGCCCATGCAAACGCAGTCTCTTACGCATCGCCGGTTTATAGCTTCCGGAGCAAAACTGTGTTCCTTTAATTCCCAGGAATTGTGGAAACACTTTCCCCAGAAACCATTTCCCAGGCAGTTCGATGGTGGGCAGCGCCAGGCACTAGGTGAGCAGTGCAAGTGGAAGGCGTGGGGGAATTCGCCCAGAGACAGAGCGCAATTCCTTTTACGGCCCGATGGAAGCACCCCGATCGCTCCCCAAAGTGGGATGCATCAAACAGCTCACACTCCGAAATCCCCCTCAGAGGCTGTTGGAGTGAAAACAAATTTGTTTTTAGTGTGCTATCCTCAGGCAAGAAACCTTGCAGAATCATTTGCCTGGTTGGCCTGTCCACCTCCAATAATAACTATGGGTCCCCCGGCTAATGTTGCCCAACCCTGACGCAAGGCCAAGGGTTTTACAGCTGGACGGAGCCTCGTAAATTTCCCGTGGCTTCTTCGGAGCCCAGCAGAAGAGTTGGCGAAGGGGATCATTTCGACCAGGATAAACAAAGCAAACCAGGAACCCGCGGCGCAGGTGTCACTGTAATGGAGGATGATCGCGTCCGGCGAAGTTCGAATGGAAACAAATGTCGGCGGCCGCCCCGTGGCCAGGCGGGCGTCATCATCATCATCATCATCATCGATAACTCCGCAGACCCGCCGGCTGCCACGGCTGCGGCTCGAAACTGGACCACAAATTCCACCCCCGGGTGTTGCACGTCCAAGAGCTGGCGGCCCGTGTGTGGCAGCGCGCAGCCGGGTGCTGCGCAGAAGGCGGAGGTGTCCGTGAGGCCAAGCTGTGGGTCGAAGAAACAAGAGTAAAGCAGGACACCAGGGGGCAGGAACGCATTCCCCGGTCTCAGGCCAAGTTCAGGCCCCAGATCCGGCCCTTCTCTGAGAGGGTCCGGGGCTGCTTCCCACGCGGGATCTTTCACAGTTTGCGGCTGAAATGTGGGCATCCCGGGGGGAAGGCTCACTGTAGTCTGAGGAATGTGAGAACCAGGGGGTTGGGTTTCGGGGCTGGTATAGGACATGGCATTGGGGTGCCCAGGTCCCAGGGAGACAGGAAGTCAAGGACGCTTGTAGCTCCTCGTCACGTGCCACCTGGGGCTCCAGGTGGTGTGGCCCACGCCCCAGGGCCCGCCACTCTCCCTCTGCACCTGCCGCTGCAGCTTTTTTCTCCCGTGACAGGGCGAAAACCCAAAAACACGTACATACAATCGGGTACATAATTTTTCGTATACGATTTAACGTTAACTGGATTCTTTATGTTTTCTAGTCTAATATATACCGTACTGTGTAATTTTTCCATGCGCAGGTGAGGGGAAGATTTCCCAGCGTGTTGCTCTGTGATGATGCCGTGGGCCCGGATCGTAATGCAGGCGGCTGGAATGAGACGCGGGCTGGCCGGGCGTCGGGACCCGGCCCGCAGCTCCAATAACTGCTTCCGTGATTTCCATCCTCACCTCTTCTCCCTGAGCGCGCTCTGGGCAGTGAAGAAACAGATGACACAGAAAACACCAGCATCGGTGCTTACGTGCGTTCTCAAGATACTGCCAACTTGGCAGGTGGCCGGATTGGAAAGAGTACACACAATATTTTTTGGAAAACAGTCCAAATGGAAACAAATCCATTTCACACCGATACTTGCAACGATGGCTTCTCTTCGACAGGTGTAGTCATTTTTTCTCCGGGTGCTATTCCTGAATTTTCATTTTCCAAACTCTGCTTAGCAATATTGTCGAACATCCAGAAAGGGTCCGAAGCCCTGGCTGGTAGCACAGTGGTTAAGGCGCCGGCCTGCGAACCCAAAAGTCGCAGGTTCGATTCCCCAGCCAGGGCACATAACCAGGATGCAAGCCAGGTCTCCAGTCAGGTCTGTGGCTGGAGGCAGGTGAAAAGCAACCACACATTGATGTCTCTCTCCCTCTCTGCCTCTCTCCTTTCCCCTCTTTCTAAAAAATAATGAAATAAAATCTTAAAAAAAAAAAAAAAATAGGGCCCGAGAACCTCAAAGGGGGCAGGGAAGTGGGGTGACATGCTTTCAGGAAACTACTGTTTTGTAACACGTGGAACATGGAACAACGTCACTCTCAAGCCTCACTTAAATGAATCAATATGACCACAGGGAGCTTGTCACAAAATACAACTTAAAAAAATACTGGGGATCAAATATAAGATGTGTCAGTGGACGGAATTGGCCAGGTCTCCACTGGACCAGGGAGGCTGCACAAGGAAATGAGCGTGTGTGATTGCGGACGGGGAAATGTCGTTTTCTGGGGCCGCCGCTGCAGTAGCCCAGCAGGGAGTCGCGTTACCAACGCAGGTGGCCTTTGACCTTGACACCTGACGAAGGGAGGCCCTGGGGAAGGTGCGTGCGCGGGGAATGTCTGCACACCTGTGTAAATGTGCATACGTGTAGCCGCATCCGGAAGTATCCCAGAGACTTAAACGGAGCACCTGCTACAACGCAAATGCAGTCAGGGTGCCTATCCAGTCAAGCGAACCTCTTTCTCCACGGAGTTAAAAGCCCAGATTAGAAACGAGATTGAAATGGAAACGCACATGCCGAGGGGCCAGGAATGGACCCAAGACAAAAATAGCATCCTATCTGATGTTTTAGCTCCCTTCCTAGAAGTAGTCATGGGAACGAACATCAACTGTTTCTTAACACTGGAGCGAAGTTAACCGCTCCAGGGCCCAGGCCGCCAGGATGCGCTGGGTCGGAGCCCCCAGAACCCGCTGGGCCAAACCCACGGCGGCGGGCGGCAGCCGGGCCTGCTGGCCCAAGTTGCTGTTAGAAGTGGGGCTGTTTCCAATTTTCTTTAAATCTAGATGAATGTACCAGGAGCCCTCAGCACAACCGATTGCTTGAGGAGTGGTCTTTTTTTTTTTTTCCAAGGATAAAAATTCATTATTTAAGAGGTGAAACCAACGTGGGGGAACATACTGTTATTTTACTAGCAAAGGCCTATGGATTTAAAGGATTTAAGTAACTAAACTCTTATCCCAAAATGCGTTGCCCAAGCAGTGCCAAGTGTGACTACAGATCACGTTTCACCCAACGGAATTTAAAATGTTTGGGTTATGACATATTATTCCAATTGTGCAACTATATAAACTCAACTTGCATTCGCAAGAATGGAATTTTTATGAAGGTTAAGTCATGTTCGTCTGTTCTTTTACTTCATTTTTTCCAAACTGCTTAACTCTACGAAACACATAAGCTTAGGGAAAACAGAATAAAGATAAGTGAATGAATATATAGTAATAAAGGGTGCTTCTGTTGAAATATTTTCCTTTCTTAACTGTAATATAAATATGGCCTCACGACCAATTTTAAAGCCTTACTGTATGTAAATAGTGTTTAGGCATTCTTTTAAAAAATTCCCATAAAATTTATAAACTTTTGGGTGGTATTATATGTATATAGTATATATGAAATACCTATGTGTTATAGGTATTTTAGAAGTACTTATTTTACACCAAGTTATAAAAATATATACTTATATACTTTTATATGTTATAATTATATTTATAATTCATATATGTTATAATTTATCTTATTAAACAATGTAATAACCTCAATGTTCAACTTGCTTTTTGCTATTCCCATTTGAGGGATCTTTTTCGATTTCTGTTTTACTAAAGTCACTGTCAATGCAGGAGTACTGCTTGTGGTCAGTGACAGGGTAAGTGCCCGTCTCTTTCTCCAAGTGGGCTGGTTGCATTTTTACTCACTCATAGGATCCTGCTTTACGCCGCAGGGGTGCACTTCCACGTCACATCTCTATGTTTTGTGGCTGGGTTAGTTCCTATGGCAACTAGAGAAACAAACAACTCTGGCTTGGCAATCAAGCATTGTTTTCACTGTTTTCTTTTCATATCAACCCTGGATGGCTGTTAGTATCCATCTGGTGCAGAGAAGAAAGGGCGGGCCCCTGGGGTTAAGTGAGTTGCCTGAAGTTAGTTTCTGTAAAGCTGGAATTTGAACAGAATTGCTCATATTCATCCCCAGAAAAAACTACAGAAAGTCACTCTTCTGACTCCATCAAAGAACGTCACCTAATGGATCTGAGCCAGTCCAACAAGGTGGGATGTGACAGTTGAACGAAATAACTATCTAGAGGGGTTTCTTCTGACCCCAAGGAATGGGTGTTGTATCAGAAACTGACACTGTCTGCACAGGCAGGCCAGGAAGAAATTATTTATAAGCCCGGAAGATATTCCCATCTTAGGTGCTCACGCCTTTGGTGAGTTGCTTAGAAGCTCACGTGACAGCCACGGAAGAAGTATAAAAATGAACCGAGAAGACTGCCTTGAAATAAAGCCCCGTGTTGAAAGATGAGAGGAATGCTATATAAAAATGTTAGGTTGTGATTCTAAAGCCTGCTTTTTTTTAATCTTTAAAGAATTCCCAGGTCTTTTCTGTGCTCCACCTGCCTTCCTACCTCTCTGCTGACATCGACCCTTTATCTCTATGCACATTCTTCACACACACACACACACACACACTCACACTCACGGTTTGTGTGAACTGCCTCTTCTCTCATTGGTGCTGGGAGGCTTCCTCCCATGAGGTGGATCCTGGTCCGAAGGCCATAGAGAGGCCCCCGTCTCCTCTTCCTCCCAGCTGGGCCCCCAAGAACTGAGCCGGAGAGAGGGGGTTGGTCCCGGGATGTGGCTGGCCCTTGCTCACTAGTGCCGGACCTACGGGAGGTGTTACAAAGCTCCGAAATGTCGTCCGCAACTCCAAGAGAGCAAGGCCCACAGGGACAGTCCAGGAGGAAACTCAACTCAGACAAAACCTAGAGAGCGCAGACATCACTTTAAAGAACATCTGAAGCTCCAAATGACCTGCCAGGAAATCAGCGGGACTGAAGGAAACACGTCATCACAGCGATCACCAGAGCCTGTGACCTGCAGCCACCTCCGTCCTCGCCTGCTAGCGATTGACAGATGAAAAACCAAAATGAAAAAGCTAAGTCAGTCTATGTTTATACAAAGAGCTACAATATGCCAAACTTTTTTCAAGTCTTAAGAATCTACTAAGGATGAAATTTTTAAAGTATTAAAAAATTATTAGAGAAAAGACCAAATGGGGAGGGAAATTCTTTGTGGCCTATTTCATATGTTTTATTTATTTTATGAAGACCATAATGAGATTTATTAGTTCATAAGCAGCATGCAGTGCAATCCATCGCCTGTTAGAGGCTTTGAGTTGGGCAAATAGTAATTTTAAGGAACTGTTTTGATGAAGTAGTTCTAGGCTTCTACCAGGAGACCTCAGGGAACGGATTCGTTGGTTCTTAGTGCCATTGCCACTGGTTAGGGGCAGTTTAACCCAGTGACCCAAAGCCTGGGTCCCCAAACTGATGCATTTAAATAGGTAGATAAAATTTGTATCTATAAAAAAAGAAAAGTTTTCTTTCCTTCAAACTTTCTTGAACTTTGAGAACACAACACTTTGAAGACTCGTTGAAATTTCAGACCATTCTGGGGCAAACCATTGCCAGAATTAAAATGCAGCTCTCTGGGCTTATCCAGGTTTACAGAATCAGAAACTCCAGGGTTGCATCTCAGGAATCTACATTGTTAAATACAGGTGCCAACTAAGCATTTCTTCTGCTGTGGAAGAAGCACGACTATAAATTCTCTCCTGGAAAAAATACAATAAATCACAAAATATTGCATGTATTTTCAAGAGGTTGATGTTCATTCATGGGTGCTGTAGACATGTATGAAAGTCAGGTCCAGGACTCTTGCATAAACACTGGAGTTGTTTTCCAATGCATTCGACTCTTCTATTATGCAGAAGAGACTGAATGTTTGTTTTAATTTTGGAAACATAACAGTACTTCACACGCTTCATCAAATATATCCACATGCCAGTGCACTATTATACACTACAGTTTACAGCATATAGTATTGTGTTGTCTAGTAAATATACTAGAAAGTAAAGAGGCATTCATGCATACAAATCTTACAATAGAGGAACGGTCATGTGCTGAAAAATGCCATTTCCTTCAACAACAAACTACATCAATGACAGTGGTCTTGTAAGATAATGGAACTAAAGAATTCCCATCATCTAGTGACATCATTGCTGCCAAAATGTTGCAGTGAAATACGTTGTGTGCTGTGGTGAGGCTGGTGTGTGGTGTTGACAAAGTCGACTGCCACATGTAGTCATATCCTAGGCCTTGACATTTGCCCACTGCTCACGACGCCCCCCCCACCCAGAGCCATGCCCAGTCCTGCAAGCTCTATTCCTGATAAGTGTCCTTGCCCGTGTGCCATCTTAAATCTTTTTTCCCATATGTGCACTGCACCGATTCTATGTTTAGGTATGTTTAGATACATAAATAACCCCTGTATTACAGTCGCCTACAGTATTCTGTATGATGACACACAACAGGCTGTAGCTGGTGGCCCAGGTGTGCAGTGGGCTAGACCATCAAAGCGTGTAAGTGTGCACCACACCGTTTGCACAACGGCGGAATCTAACAACACATTTCTCAGAACATATCCCTACCATGAATTGGCACGTGACCTTAGTCCATGCTGGGTCCCACAGGCCAGCCTCAGATGCCTGTGGACAGAGCATGAGTGACAATTATCTGGGAGGCATTTCACGGAAGAAGCACCAGCTAACTCGAACCCCCAAAAGAGCTGGCATTTTGAATAAGAGGAGAGAGGGAGAGAACTTTGAATGGGTTTTAATTTGAACTCTCCTAGAATGTCTTACCCAGATCATTTCTGCTTCGGGTGGTGGAAAGCAATTCCGGGGGAAGAACTAGGAGCCAGATTGCAGATCCCTTGAACGTTACATCTCACCAGGTCAGTCGTTTACTTGGACATTATTTCTGTGGCTGTGCAGAACAAAGATATTAATAAATTGGTGAGAAAGGACCATCAGCACTACTAACGCATAGAAAGCCAGTTTTTACCATGGCAGGGAAAGCAAACACTATACATGGAAGAGCAATACATCCAACCCAAAACCACGTGGATTTTCATAATTCCACCCAAACGCCAGTGTTCCATCATTCACTTTGACAACAAGAGGGGAAAAAGAACTAAGCAAGCGCAGAGCCCTTTCCGATGATTTACTGATCAAAGCCAATCAGGACAGGCATGTTTGAACTGGATTGGGTTTCTCCCGAAATGACTTTTCAAAGTAAAAGCAAGCAGGGTGAGCCTGTGCAGTGCTGTCCTTTCTCCTTGTTAGTCCATAAAAATCACTAAAAACCACTTACCTCTACCCACCGAGCTTCAAAGTGTGACTTTTGAAGTGCAAAAATCCAGGGACACATAGAACCAGAACGCAAGGCTTTTTGTGCAGCTATTTTGTCTTTCGTTTGAAGACCTCAGAATACTTTTCACACAATTGACTGAATCAAATCTTCCTCTGGGCTCTGAATTTTTTCTATGAGCAACCACATGGTTCTGGACATTCATGTGGTCTAGAGAGTTACGCAGACATGTCTGCTGAACCCTAACTTTCAAGTCGTGTGATAATAAAACGGGGCAGGAGTGAATACTGAAGAAATAACCCCACGCGTTATGCTGTGAACATCCACCATCTCAGGGCACAGAGAGTGAGTCGCCGGAACCAACCTCATGGTTTTCCCGTATCGCTAAGAAGTTGGGAGTGGCCTACATCCAAGGCCATTTAACGTTGACACATTTTTATAATTCTTGTGGTTAAAAAATGTGTTTTCTTCTCATCACTTTGCATGAAACTCTTTCAGAAATAGGTGACACCTGTTCTTGCCTTTCTGGAAGAAATGCACCAAAAAGGCTTGAAGTGTTGCCTTCAATGTTGGGTTGAATTGGCAACTTGCGTTACTAACTTAGGGCGCGTCTGTCCTGCGTTGTTTGCAATGAGGCCACAGCAGGGCTGTTCATGGGCTCTTGTTTCCAGTATCTCTATATGCTGCCCTGTCTACGTTATTTCATGGGAGCCCATCATATCATTTTCCTTGGAGGCGGTAAAATAAAGCTCATCTCAGGAGGGAGGCACCGGCACCGATCACAGCTGGGCTCCGTTCCGTCACCTGTTGAATGAAAGTAGCAACACACGCGTTGTCACGCGTCAGAACAAGGGAGTGGCCACTCGGATAAAGCCAGCGAGCTCCACTCACGCAGCTGCCCAGGCGAGACACGTGGCCCCTCCTCCAAGCCCTTTTCTTTGGGGAATTTTATTCCGCTGCAGGTTGGAACACTTGGTAATCAGGCTTCTTTTAATTGTGCATAAAGTAATAAAGGACCAGCTAGAGCCTGGGGAGGTAGCTACCAAACTTCGCAATTTCGCCCCAGCCAGTGCGGCGTGGTGGTTTGACTTCTGGTCAAGTCAGGGCACGTGCCTGGGTTGCAGGTCCCGTCCCACCTAGTCAGGTGCGTGCGAGAAGCGACCACCCGTGCGTACATCTCTCCCTCTCTTCCTCCCTCCTTTCCCCTCTCTCTCTAAAAACAAATAAATAAAATCTGTAAGAAAACTTTGCAGTCTCTATGCTTAAACATAGAACTTTGGGGACTTTCTCTTAACTCTTGTGTTCCGGATGGTGGGGACCATTCCCGGTGACCTCTGCAGAGGTGGAATTGGACCGTAACAAACACAGAGATCATGTGCGGCCAGACTATCCCTGAAAATAAAAGGGTCGGAAATGGTGGCAAGACAGGCAGGGCCGGACCACCACCCACCAGGACCATGGGCTGCACGCGGCGAAAAACGGTTTCATTTTGCTCTGAGAACAGGGAACTTAGTGTTGCTCCCCTTTCAACAGATTTTTAAAAACTCGGACAAAGTTATAGCGGTGTTAGAGCTTATTCTAGGCAGGATAGTCTCCCTTTGGACATTTTCTGCATGGGAATGCTGCCTACGGCATATTGTTTTTTATCTCTTTTCTATTAATTTCTTGTTGTATTACAATTGTTTCATTTCCCCCCACGGCTTCCCTCTGCCCCTCTCACCCCCTCCCCTCCTTGTTGTCCGTGTTCAGGGTCGTTCATACTAGATCCTTGGCTAAACGCGTGCCCTGGTTCCCCGCCCTCCCCCCCCGCCCCCCTCTGACCACCATCAGCCTGCCCCTTGTTTCCGGGTCTCTGACGCCATGGTGCGCGTCTGTTCGTTTGGCTCCCTGGTTTCCTGCGTTAGGTGAGAGCGCATGGAATGTGTGTTTTGCCACCTGCCTGATCTCACTCAGCATCATCCTCTCCAGTTTCTACCTATCACCAAAGGTAGTTCTTTCTTTCTTTCCTCCTGCCGGGCAGTGTTCCATGTATGCGTGCACCAGTTTTTGGTCCACTCGTCCACGTCCACGGATGGGCACTTAGGCTGTTTCCTGCAGCATATTCTTTACCTGGAAGCTCTGAGAGTCCGGGCCTGGAAGAGTGGGGGAGGCTGCTGAAGTCTATACCCAGCTTTCCTTAAGTTGCCTCTGGGACACCCACGCTGAGTGGCCTCCTTTCCTTTTGCTTATCTGTGACGTCAGCAAATGCTGCCTCCAAAGACAGCAGATTGTTCATCAGCAGCGGCTGAATATTCCTCGGAGGGAAGGAACCTAACATCCATGGACGTCTCTCCATGGAGGCCATTCTTCCTGGGGACCAACTCAAACAAAATTGCAAGGAATGAACTTGCACTATGTGAAGATCCTGCTAAAGGGCCCTAGTCCCTGGCTCTTCTCCAGGCTGGTCGTCATCATTGCCTTCAAGAATTTCTCTAATGATTCTCTCTTTGTCTTTGAAAGTTGCCATTTTAATTATAATGTGTCTTGGAGTGGGTCTGTTTGGGTTCATCTTCATTGGGACCCTCTGTGCTTCCTGAACTTGAGGAACGTTTTCACTCATCATGTTAGGGAAGTTCCCTATCATTACTTTTTTGAACAGGTTTTCCATTCCTTGTTTCTCTCCCCTTCTGGTATCCCTATGATACAGATATTATTGCATTTCATGTTGTCCTGCAGCTCTCTTAAAACCTCTTCATTCTTGTTCAGCCTTTTTTCATTCTGTTGCATTGTCCTGGAATATTTTTCTGTGTTGTCCTCCAGCGCACTGATCTGATCCTCTGCTTCCTCTAGCCTACTGTTGATTCCTTCTACCATATTCTTCAAATCAGAAATTGCACTCTTCATTTCCTCCTGGCTCTAACTGATAGTTTCTAAGTCTTTTTTAATGCTGGTGTAGTTCTCAGTAAG
Source organism: Noctilio leporinus (assembly GCA_004026585.1). Classification (NCBI taxonomy): domain Eukaryota; kingdom Metazoa; phylum Chordata; class Mammalia; order Chiroptera; family Noctilionidae; genus Noctilio; species Noctilio leporinus. The sequence goes on from PVIW01001130.1 coordinate 118,077, forward strand.
TTCCTTATAGCTTCCCTGGAGTTCTTTGTAGTTCCCCTGGAATTGTTTATAGTTTTCTTTGAGCTGACTGAGCTCATTGAGCTTCTCTATCATCACTATTTTGAATTCCATATCTGATAGTTTGTTAGCCTCTGTTTCATTTAGTGATCTTTCTGGGGATTCCTCCTTTCCTTTTGGAGATGGGAGACATACAAAGGGCCCAAAGACATATATGAAAGAATGCTCACATCACTAGCCATCAGAGAAGTGCAAATTAAAACCACAATAAGATACCACCTCACACCTGTCAGAATGGCAATCACCAACAAATCAACAAAAAACAAGTGCTGGTGAGGATGTGGGGAAAAGGGAATCCTGGTGCACTGTCGGTGGGAATGCAGGCTGGTGCAGCCACTATGGAAAACAGTATGGAGTTTCCTTAAAAAACTAAAAATGGAACTGCCTTTTGATCTAGCAATTCCACAACTAGGACTATACTGGAAGAATCCTGAAACACTAATTCATAAGAACCTATGTACTCCTATGTCCATAGCAGCACTATTTACAATAGCCAAGTGCTGGAAACAGCCTAAGTGCCCATCTGTGGATGATTGGATCAGAAAACTTTGGTACATTTACACAATGGAATACTACACAGCAGAAAGAAAGAAGGAACTCCTAACCTTTGCAACAACATGGGTGGAACTAGAAAGTATTATGCTTAGTGAATAAGCCAGTCTGTGAAAAACAAATACCATATGATCTCACCCATTACAGGACAATAATGAACAAAACTAACAATAAGCAAAACAGAACCAGCTACATGAATACAATGAATAGACCTTCAGTGGGCAGAGTGGAGAGGGGAGGTAAGCAGGGGAAGGAGGAGGCAAAGAAGGGGAGCAGTTTAGTCAAGGAAGTAGCATGGAAGAACCGTGGACATGGACAACAAGTGGGATTGACTTTGGAGGGGAGAGGGTGGGTGGGGAAGGGGACAGAGGGAAGGAAAAGGGGGATGGATGTAGTAAAACAACAACAAAATTAAATTTAAAAAAAGATTTTCTCTAATGATATAATTTAAAGTAAACTTGTTGTTCTACTAGATTTTCTTGTTGGAGGTGCATCTTGTAAATTCTCCTTAAAGGATTCAAAACCTAATTTTTAAAAATGATGGCAATAGAGGTAGGTGAAAGGCAACCATACATTGATGTTTCTCCTTCCCTCTTCCTCTCTCCCTTTCCCTCTCTCTGAAAAATAATAAAATCTTTTTTAAAATCAAATTAAATAAATAAAAATAAATTTAAAAAATAAAAAATATGGCAATAGAGAGGAACCCCACTTCTTTGCCCCTAGATACTGTCGCCCACTGTGACCACCCGAGAGACACAGAAAACTGGAAACTGTCACTGTGGATCTATATGGCAGAGCCAAATGTGGGTAATATATAGAAAGAAAACCAAAAACAGTAACACCTTCTATAGCTTGTAATAATAATAATAATAATTAGCTGTTATAGGTTAATTATCATTTGAAAAGAGTTTAGTTAACTGTTCTCACCTCATGAAAAACTCTTTTTTTTACCACGTTCATTTTGCCCAAGCATTTGGTAAATTTGCCTTCTATATTTTTATCCAAGTAATTTATATCCAAGTTCCATCTTCCTTTCCACACAGAAAAAAAAATTGTTGACGTTATTCTGAATGACTCCTATGCTTCAGCATTTATGGTTATCCTATTTTGTTCAAACAGAAATAACTGTTTAGCAGGCTTTATTCTGTTGACTTTATAGGTAGAGCTACTACACATTAAAGAAATCACCTGTCCATCCATGTTCTCTTAGCCAAGTATCAAAGCTAAGGTGTGAAACCAAATTTGTCTGACCCCTAATCCATGGATATTCTACTTCATTATCCTGGCTCCCTGATACGTGAGCGGTACAGAGAATAGTGGTTCTCTCAGAGAGGCTAGACTCGAAGTCTGGCAGGGCCAACATGAATAACTTGCTACAACCTAGGTAAAGTTGCAAGAAAACCCCCGAGACTTTCTGGATTTCCCTTCCCATTCCCTGCATGGATTTCCAATAGATCGGAACTTGCTGTGCATTTCTTAACTATGTACTATTCAAAATCAAAACAGAAAATATTTAAAAACAAACCCCAAAAAAGCATATCCATTGTTGTGAAGAAAAATAGAACCAAGCTCTTATTTCCCACAATGGAAGTCCCCAAAAATGCCAAGCGGTACTTGGGTTTTCCCCCAAAACATTTTTCCTTGTTAGCAATGTCTGTGTGCGGTGTGGGACTCACTAACATTCACTAGTGTGACGTTAGAAGGGGAGCTTCTGTGTGGTGAGTTGGGGGAGGACCTCAGAATGTGTCTGGTTAGGAAGCAGGACAGACGGGTCTTAGGTTAAGCCCCACTGATCCAGCTCAGGGTCAGCGTTGGGGAATAAGTCTACCTTCAAGGAAGAGGTGATATTGAAAAACAAGCCCACCCTTTCAGAAATGGCCCCAAATCATAGGAAATCCACATTCTCAGCCTAGTGGGTGCTTGGGTGGATATCTCCGTTTTTACAGAAAAGTGTTTGGAGCCAGGGTGCATGGCCTTCCCATTTTAATGGCCTTGCTCATGGTAACACTCTTTCCTGCTGCTTGTATGAGCCAGCTGGTAGCATTGTTAGAGTTTTTAGACATTTATGTAGCAACCAACATTAATGCTCTAACGGGTATTACTACCAAATGAAATTTAAAGCTTTCAAGTGAGAGAAAGTTGCTCAAGATAATGAGTAAAAGAAATGCATAGAGCCCTTAGTCTTCATATTTAACTTTCTCTTGGATAGCTGTTGTTAAAATAAAGAAAAATGCCCAAGTCAATCAAAATAGAGAAAGATAAAGTTTCCTTATTTGTATATGCTTTTGTAAAAATAATTTTCTACCAGGTAGTTCATTTGCTATGACTTTAAATAAAGAGAGAATTCTAGCAAAAGTCATATTGATAGCCATGACATTCACATTAAGCATGAAGTCAATGTCCTTCTTATTCATTAATATAATTTATTCCAATGAAAATACGGATGTCCCAGACACCAAAATTTTTCCCTATCATGATTCTACGTGAAATATAATCTTGGCATGGAATCAGATACCAAGCTGAAAGAATTTTAGAAAAACAATATATGAAGTGACAGTTTTTAGTCAACTAAATGAATTGACTTCACATAAACAAAATAACAGGGAAGCTTCAGGTAATCCACCTCATGCTCTAGAAATCTGGGCGTACATGATTAGAAGGCTGAAAGATACCGGTAATCCCGGAAAGGCAGCTCCAGCCCTTCATGGCCCCTGACAGCAGATCCTGTTGATGCCGTGCTGGTCAGAACAGCCAGTAACGAACAGAAGCTCCATCTTCCTGCAACTCTCCGTCTCCTGGGTTCATCAGATAAGTACCTGCCAGCCTATTTGATTGTGGAACTGTCACTAGCCCTGAGGTTAAGTGAGGAAAAATCCTCCGCTATTGGTTACCATTCTCCTTTTACTCCCTAAGTGTCCTTATTTTCTTTAAACTATTGACCGTAATGCAGGGGCCTTCTCTCTTCTTTTTTATTAATTAAGCAATTTATTTACTTATTTCCCTATGATGGTAAAATTTAAAACTGGCTTCTCTGTTTATACTTAAAGGAAATACATAATCAAGTTATTGCAGTTATTTGTGAAATATCAAATGTGCACATGTTAGAAGTTATCATAAAAAGTACAGTGAAGGAAGTACTACCATTTGCACTTATTTGCTGACCAAGAAGAAATTAAAAATAAATAGATCAGACCCTGATTTAAATTTTAATACCTACTTAGCCAGCCTCCTCATCTCTGGTCACTTCTCACTTCTCTGTTATGTGTCCCTGTGACATTGATTCTTATCAAAAACATATTGGTTTTCCACCTAGCAGTTACCCATTTTCCCCCACTGCCTTCAGAAAATAAGTAAAAAAGGCCCTGGCTGGTGGCACAGTGGATAAGGCACTGGTCTGCGAACCCAGAGGCCACTGGTTCAATTCCCAGCCAGGGCACGTGACCGGATTGCAAGCCAGGTCTCCAGCCAGGTCCCCAGCTGGAGGCAGGTGAAAGGCAACCATACATGGATGTCTCTCTCCCTCTCTGGCTCTCTCCCTTCCTCTCTCTCCAGAATAATACATAAAACATTTTTTTTAAAAGAAAGAAAATAGGAAAGAAAAAAAAAAAGCCAAACACTCACAAAAAACAAACAAGTAAAAAGGAGGCAAAACAGTAAGAAGTGTGAGTTCCCAGACCTTCTTCAGTCTGGCTCTGTGGAAGGCTCCTGACATTGTTTTCCGACACCAACCCTGCGTGCCAACACGACTGCCAAGGTCACCGTCACCTCTAAACGTCGGATGCTTTTCCTCTGACTTTGGCTCTTGAGTTACGTCCATGCACCTCGTTGACAACCAGATCCGTACTTGAAACCCTAGCTTATTAAATCCCATCTCTGTCACGGCTTCCTAGGCCAGCCCAGTGTGAGGAGAGTGTCTGAAGAGGCCATTTGTTCAGATTGTTGCAAAGCTCCAAAAATGTTCTAATATACGTATTGAAAAAATATTCACATACGAGTGGACCCGCACAGTTCAAACCCACGCTGTACTGCTCCTCACCCCACTTCGTAGATGAGGAAACGCAGACACAGAAGGGAGATGTGAGGTGCTCCCAGCCTTGCTGGCATTCAGATCCAACATTATCCACATTGGAGCCTCTGATTAAATTTAAAAACAGGTAAGTTTAGGCCTAGGGTTAAGTGGGAAAATAAGATGCACTTTAGCAATAATAGACCCAGACGCACTACTGTGTCAAAGGGAAACAGAGCGACATTCCGTGAAGGCAAGTTTTGCGGGGACAGTGACCCTTGCTCTCCGGGACGGAGAGAAGCGAAAAAGAAGCCGCTAGCGCCAACCCAACTAGGTTTTCAGCTGGTTGTTTATAAAATACAACTTTACCATGTGTTGTGCATCAGAAATGACTGCATCCTATTTGAAGGAGAAATACTCTTTTGGGTTAATGAGAAACTAGTCAAAGCTGACAACTAGCGCCATGTCTTACACAGTAGGTTTTTACTAAATATTTACCTCCTTGTACTTCTGTGCTTCTTCCTATACACGGTTCTCACTCCAAAATCATGCTTGAGTTCAGCACTTTTAAAAACCATCAGTTTTATTCAAAAGTATAGTATTTTCCAAAGTTTCGTTGGAGGAAACAGATATTCTAACTAGATGTCTTTAAAAACAACAACAACAAAGAAAGAAACATGACAATGAACAACGGTGAAACTTGGCAGATACCACAAACTAATTGATCTCATTTCTCTAGCCCATCACAATTTGAAATACAAAATCCTGAACTTCCAGCATCGTTTCAAAGATTGCAGTTGATCATGATCAATACGTACCTGTTTCTTTTCATTACCATTATCACGCATTGAGAATGCGGGAGAGGTCATTGCAGCGGCCTGCTTTGAAGTCCCTCTGTAATTTACCCAGAAGTTTTAGACTAAGCTGAGGTAGGGGACATCTGGTAAGTAGTCTCCTCTGCTTTAGATGAAGCAAAATGAAAACCAGTCTTCGCCGAGAGCCGCGTCCGTGTACGAATACGAATGGCTAAGAATTATTGGAAACTGTTCGCGGGTCTCGCCGCTGACCACAATATTCATTACACATCACGGGCCTGTGTGACAATGAGGCGTGCCATCGACTACCTCTGTGTTATATTTTACGTGGCATGGCAAGTTGTTGGGTGATTTCTTTTTAAAGGAGAAAAGGGGAAATGATGCTGAGGCAGTGTTCACTTTTTGAAGAAAAATGTAATTGACCCAAGGCAATACTTTTACTACATATTCAAAATAACAAACAGATGTTGACTCATTTTGAGGGGCTTCCAAAGGCAGTGACCCATGAGGTTAATACGGACTGTGGTGACGCTAACTGTCCTGGTAATTAGATTCAAGAGATGCCACTCCAGTCGGCTTCTGGTTTTCTTTAGTTTTTCCCGCTTGGTAATTCATGAAGTTTTTAAGCCCAGTTTCTGAATTGGTTCCCCACCCCCTTCTTCCCTCCCCATTTCTTCACCCCCGCAACTCGCCACTGTTTAACCCTCACGAAAATCCTTGACTTCCAAAGACATGGTTATCAGGAGAGAGTTTTCTAAGCTCATCTCTTTCTGAAAGTTCTCCGGGTAAATTTAAGGAAAATTCTATTTTCCATAGCCTCGCTGAGTCATAAAATGAAAATATTCCGTATATTCTGTTACCTAGAGGGATATTTTCTGGGGATTTATTCCCATTATACAGCAATGCTCTGAGCCATAAGGACACAATGGCATCTTTCCGCTGCTGTTCATGTCCCTTTAGGAGGGAAAAGAGATCCTAAAAGCAACAAAGGCAAGTTCCCTCCACAGCATGATCTTGACTCCAAGTTTCCCAACCGTAGGACACACTGCAGTTCACAAGTGGACCGACAGTGGTTGACCAAACATGGAAGACGTAGAAATTTGCGCTCCTTTAACATTGACCTTAAGGGTCCACGAAGGGAGTTCTGGACAGTGTTTCCCAAAGCTCAGTGCCCAGAACTATCTGCAAGGCTCTACCTCCGCCTGTCGTGTGCTGGTCGTGTGCAGAAGGGGCGCCTCCAAGATCGTGCTCACAAGAAATGTCACCCACCTCTTGCCATGTAGAGGCCAGTCACTTAGTTTCATCTTCAGTCATCCATCCGGGCTTGGAGAACCTTTTCCTCTGAGAACGAGTGTCTTCGGTAGAGCAGGCACTTCACTCCATGACCGAAGTGTTCACCCCGTTGTACCTGCGCAATGTAGTGGCGCAAACTCTGCTTACGCACCTTCGGGGGAGGAGAACTCACTCCATCTTCCCAGGAATTCCCGCACTGTTATCTCCTCATCGAGGAGATAAAATCGGATTGATTACCTACGACACTCATTCATCGGCAGCATTGTAACTCTCAGAGGCAGTCTAAGACAAATCTTACATCTCTTCTTTTTAAGAACACTTGAATATTTTAAGTATCTTGTACCATCCAAGCCATCATTTCCATGCCTCTAAACATGCCTGGGGCCTTCTAATGTTTTCCAAGTGACCTAGTTTTCAGACACTTTGTCGGCTGTTTAACTTGCTTTGGAATAAATTTGTTTACCTGGTTCCTAGATGTATTTGACAGCACAGAGATACGGGACTATAACTTCCTTCATCCTAAAAAATGTCCTTCTGCTTTTCAGCCTCGTGTTGCCTTGGCCTCCTTCCTGCCCCAGCCACAAATGGCTCGCTCCGAGGTGTTCTCACTCATGGAGCCTCCGTACCCCCACTTCTTCCTTCCTAGGCAAGGGGTGCATTTAGACCGAAGTGCCCATCATTTATCCTCCATCAATTTTCTCATGGTGAGAAATTTTATCAATTTCAACCATCAGTTTCGGAGCAACAGGAAGGTCTCCAGAGGGCTCACCCACATCACGTTCAGCTGCAGAACCAGGAGCGCCAGTGCCACCATCTTGTGGGCAGAGATGGAGCCAGAGGGCCTGCATGTTGGCATCCATGAGACCAGACTAAGGTTCCACGCTGACGCTGACACACACGCAGCCAGCGGACGAAGACAGGTGGCACCAGGTGACTGTGTGCATGATGGAGCCGCTGACCCAGGTGTCCAGGTGGCAGATGGAAGTGGACAACCTAGCACCTTCTGTGACCAGTGCAATAGCTGCAGGAAGACTCAGCCTTTTGAGGGAGGAGATGGACATCTTCGTGGGTGACCGAGTGGCAGGCCGCCTGCAAGCCCTGCAGGGGTGTCTGAGCACCATAAACATTGGTGGCATTTACCTGTCTTATTTGGACCAGGGGCATGGTGTCCTGAATAAACCGCAGAAGGAGAAGTGTCTCAAAATCTCTTTAAATCTCGTGCTGACTGGCTGGCCCGCCACCCCAACCCCTGTCAGCACAGAGGACGTTGTGAGGACATCTATAGCGCCTATCACTGCTCCTGTCCCTCAGGGTGTCCAGGGTCACACTGTGAACTGCTGAAAGCACTTCAAACCCCTGTATCCATGGCAACTGCTTTGCCGGAGTAGCATCCTATCTCTGCAGGTGTGAGCGCGGACACAGGTGTGAACTGGGAAGCGGACGCGCCAAGAGCCAGGGTCCCCCGTGTGCAAATGGGGCCACCTGCCTCCGGGACCCCACTGGGTATTCCTGCCTCTATCCCAGAAGTTTCACAGGGAAGTTCTGCAGGTGGGTGCAAGGTCGGCATAAGCTCAGCCTTTGCAGCTGTTTCTACCCAGGACTGCGCCACCCAGGACTGACGGGTGGCCTCCAGCACTGTTCGGTTGTAGGGAGACGGGGCCACACCTGCTGGGGTGTTCTGTAAGGAGCTGGTGGATCTTCCTTTAAGAGAAGAGTTTTCTCTGTCGCCGCTGTTAGACTAGGTCTCAGGGCCTCAATTCTGGAGTCTGGTAGCTGCAGGCCTCATTTATTTATGATAAATGCAAAAGCCGAAGTTTGGTGTTGTTCAGGGGCGCAGGACTCCAATCCTGACAACAGTAAATCTTGTAAAATCCTGGAAAGATTGTATTACAGTTCCAAAAAGGTGAACTCACAATTCTCAGACAAATACATATACACGTGTTTTGATGACTGCATCTAACTCATTAAGTTATGAGGGAGCTAGAAAGATGAAAACCAGTTCAGAGGACAATCAATTTTATGTATATATGTATACGTACACACACACATGTATGTATGTACAAAATTGCATATTAGTATATATCTATTCTATACTTCTATCATAAATTTATGATGTTCATGCCCACTTCAAAGTATCCCACATTTTTTTCTTAAACTATCAAAGCAGTAATCACCTCCATTTTGTTATATTAACAGAAATGAAAATGAAAATATTCTTGCTAAGACACATTACTTCACTATTTAAAAGCCAAAATCATTCAATTTCAGGATTAATAGTATTGCCATGGAACCTTGGGCTGCGCAAAATAAACATTCACACCCCAGTCACTAGTTCTTCAGTGTTTTTTTCTGCCTAGTTCATCAAAGTCAAGTTCTCCAAGATTAAAGTTCTCCAAAGGACCCTCCTAACGAGGTTCAAAAATTGTCTGCTAAATGTCAGCTGTATACAGAGCTTGCTATTTGCCTTGCTAATTGACCTCTTTCAAAGCCGGTTGACATTTCTGACTCATTTGAAAAGTGCTCATGATATTTTCATCTTCAAGTGGGATTGATTAGCTCTTCTGGGAAGAGACACGCTTCCCATCCTATAGTTTCTCTGCATTGGCTGCGGTTCCGCCAACAGAAGACTCAATTCATCTTCTATTTCCTGAATATTAATTATCAATCAGGCACCGTCTAACACCAACCTTCCAACCTGCATTTCCTGTTGCTTAGCTTCTAACAATTCGCTCGGCCTTTTGTCAGGATTCCTGAATAGATAAGTCCTTGCTGTACCAAAGAACCTCACTGAATTCTCATGTTGTCACCACGGAGAGCTCCACGCAGACCCGCTGGACAGCATTGGACTTGGGTTCTGCTAAGTGAGGAGTTATTAGGGAGCAGCAAGGGCTGATGGGACAACCGGAGGTCAGTCCCCAAAGCCAACCGAAATCACGTGAGTGCTTGGGCACAGGAGTGCAGCCCTTGCTTTTCTGGCTGTTGTAAGAGGTGCCGGTTCCCTGTGGCCTGTGCGGGTTAATTAGCAAAGCTGCAGCCCCTCTGACTGTCGCTACCCCCAGAGGACAGATCTCATCTCGCCTGGGCAACGGAGAAAGGGCAGGTGTACAGGTACCCGGTCCCGCACCTGCCAGAGCTTCCCTGAGAGAGGGTTCTCGAATCAGGCCGCGCAAGCAAGCAGGGGAGCCGGCCCAAGTGCGAACGTAGCTTGGCACTGACTGACTATATACACATAAGAACTTTTCCAGAAAGTGCTCTTGAACGAGAACAAGATGAACAGCTGGGGCTGTTTCTTTCACCTCTGTAGACACAGCACCTTGCCCTCAACAGCCTGCGGGACGAGGAGAAGAGCCTCACTTTTACCACAGTGGCAGCAGCGACACGGAGCTCCAGGGGGACCCCCGGTGTGCGTGCGGCCGGGCTCCGCGGGGACTGTGAGTCCTCCGGGCTTGGCGGGGCAGGAGCCTGGGCTGAAGGACAGCGCGATGACTCCAAGTGGACATCTCTCATTTTCATCCCAGTTCCCACAGAAAAATCTGCACTGAAGTGTAGGTCCAGATCGAGCCAAACCGTAAAAAAGAAGAAAAACAGCAGTTTAGGTCAAAGGCGAGAACACTTCATGAGCCAAGACTTCAAAGAGGGAAGGATGCTTTTGGAAAATGGAAAATGTGATATTTTTCTTTCTCATTAGTACTTCTGGATTCACGTTTCTCTGCCATTAACTTGAGTCCATGATGCAAATACGGTTGCCGTTGAAGTGAAATGAAATGTCCCGAAAAGGCGGCCTCGTGGATTTTCCTAGAACCTTCCAAGTATGTATGCAAATATAGGTGACCCATGAACAGCACAGGTTTGAACCGCATGGTCCAGTTATAGGCAGATTTTTTTTTTTCAATACCGTAAGTGTATTTCCTCTTCCTTGTGATTTCCTTACCAGCATTTTCTTTTCTCTGGCTCACTCCATCGTGCCAACACAGCATGTGACATATAATATACAAAATACGTGTCAATGCACTGCGATTAGCAAGAGTTCAGTCAACGGACTGAAAACAGTTTTCAACCCACAGCCGGTTGAATCCTTGATGTGAAACCCATGGGTACAAACAGCCAACTGTAGTTGAGTTTTGGGGGACTCGCAAGTTATACGTAGCTTTCCCACCACGCATCTGGGTTGGTGTACCCACCCCCCACATTGTTCAAGGGTCAGATGTGTACCGTGTCTACAGGAACCTGCCTTTCCCAGAGAAAGCCTTTAACGCTTCTTCGCCTAATGCAGAAATTGTTACTACATGGCCGTCAGTAGATGCAGGCAAATTTGAGATGCATTTGACCGCAGGTGAGGTTAAGGGCGGACAGGCTACCCGTTTCACAGCTTTTATCAGATTCCAAACCAGGGCTCTGTGCGGCATAGATGCCAGATGAATGGATAACAAAGGTCCAACCCTTTGCTGGTATTGTACCACGCACTTGACAAATGTTACCTTTAGCCATCATTATTTCTACTTTGCATTTGTACAACCTGAGGCGGCGAGGGCAGGCGGGAGCCAGTCCGTCTGCCAGGTGGAGTGGAAAAGAGCCTCCACCTCACACACCAGCGCCAGGTAGACAGGCCCCCAGTGGACAAGTTGGATAAACTAGAGCCAAATACATGTCACAGAGGTTCGGACTGAATTGATTTTTCCCAAAAAGGCAGTGAATGACATCATGGTGTTTTCGGTTTTGGTTTTAGGTTTTACTCTGACAGCCACAATTTGGGTTCATCTGAAGTTCTCCTTTAACACCAGCTCTTTTCTCTCCCATTGATTTTCAGCAACGGTAATTTTTGTGTTTCTGCGTATAAGTGAATATAGACTCCCGTTCGGAAATGATTACATTTGCCTTAGCGTGCGTGTATGGTTAAGTTGAAGAAAAGCACACTTGAAAGGAAAGAAAATGGGCGAAATTGGTGAAAGCGTTGGTAGAGATGGTTCCGTCTAACTCATACATGTTGGTCTGGAAACACAACTCTGTGCTTCATGGCTTCAGAAGCCGGTAGGAAATAGGTTAGCGATTTTGATACACGAATTCGCTTGTGATATTAGTGCATGATGGCTCTGTCATTGCAAAGACTCAGCTCTCTTGGCCATTTTGCACACTGGCAGGAACTCTGGGATGCGCTCACACCTCACCCGGGAGCACGCCCCGCAAGCCGGCGCTGGCTTTCCGCTGCTGGCCCTCAGGGACACTGGCTGCCCAAGCACACACGTGCAGGAAGGATGCAGCCTTCTTCCCCCGCACCGATTTTTATCCTGCAACGTGCTGGTAACTGAAGACCATTCAGTGGCTTCCGGTTCCACTGATCACCAAAACGCTGCGCCGACAAACTAACTCTGCTCGGGTTCCCTCCCACTGCAATGTCAGATTCTGCTCACTGGCCCAACGCGGGGGACTCATCCGAAGCCTTGCACTAGTTTTCTCCGCCCCTCACACATCATCCTATTTATAATAAACATGTCCCTTTCCTCCAACCTTTGCGCATTTTACAAAAACATACCCCGGCATTTCAGTTGAAATGATCACTTTGAAACTCAGTAAGAAAAGAAAGCTCAACGTTTCCTTCCTCTTCCAGGAGTCCCTTATTCTGAATAAACTTCTCCACTGAAAACAAATTTCTAACACCGTAAGTACGTTCCATACGCTCTATACTTTCAAAGTCCTTGGCCATCTTGAGTTCACCCGCTGTATGCTGCCGGCTAGATTTATTTTGAATTGCCACCCGCTCAGTAAGTGCTAGTGAAGTAAACAATGTTTATGAGAAATGTGTACGTGGTGTGCATTGGGCCATTCAAAAGAGGGATAGGAAAGAAATTGAGAAGGACCAGCTAGAGAAGATTAGAAAACACTGGGCAGTCTCCCAGGGCCTGGGGCGTGTGACTTTCATGACATCCAAAAACACTGAAGAGCTGTCCCCTCACAAATCGCCTCCTCTGCTGGCTGGTGAGACCTGCATCTTCGCGGTGTCAGCTGGGCAGGTTGGGGTGATGGATGGTGTGGACGCTACGGCCCACCCAGGACACTCAGGCCCTTGGCAGCCTCCCCCACTAATCCGGTTTGCTCACTCTAATCAGAGGAGTCTCCCTCCAGCCCAGAAGCCTTAAGCCAAAAAAGGAAAAGAAAATGTCTTAGCTATGCTTGGTATCCAGCAGGATAAGACGCTGCTTGTCTGGGAAGAAACCTTTTTCCTCTTTACCTTGACCCTCTGCCCTGCCCACCGCCTCCACCCTCCCATGTGGGGGCCTCTGGATGCGGGTGCGGCCAGGCCTGCAGGGCGCACCTTCGGGGCGGTGGGGGGCGAAGCAGTGTTCCCATCAAGCCGGAACGTGCGGGGAGGGGAACGTTGCAACTGACCTTAGACCCGATACCGTTTGTTCTGGAAAACCTCACTTTTGAAAGTCATTCCACGTGAATGTTCGAACATTATACTTAGCCATGAATCACAGATGTGTGGAGCAGCTGACGTCTTCTGATTATCTACTTCTGCTTTTTGTTTTTTGAAAAAAAGGGAGTCCAAAGGAAAATAATAATTCAAGCTCATCAACCACATTCTTTTTCCTGTTTTCCACAAGCTTCCTGCCGTGGTCTCAGGGCGCATTCGCCTCGAAGTCCTAGCAGCCTGAGGGCCGGCGCTGCGGGGCCACCAGGTGGCAAAATGCAGCCTCAGTCTCTGGGCTCGCAGGACCCCCAAACACTGACCTGTGACCTGTCACCAGGGGGCCAAGAAAGGAAAACCCTGGAGTAGAAATTGGTCGCTTCATGGCTCAGTTTTCTCTTGGTTTCTAACTTACCCTGTTTTCCATTCTAATTAGCATGTGCGTGCGTGTGCGTGTGTGTGCGCGCACATTATTCCCTTTATGAACTAGATACTGTTCTAGGCAGACGAAGCTCACCATTTTCTTGCATTTTCTTCCCCTGGAGCAGGGACCCGGGTTTCTCTGTCTGTGTCTCCTGTCCAGGTGCGAGGAGGACATGGACGCGTGCACCTCCGGCCCAGGACCTGCCCAGCCGCTTCCGCTGCATTTGCGCGCTGCCTTCCTGGGTGACCGCTGTGCGCTGGACATGGGGGTCTCTCCTTGTCTCCCTCTTTGTTTCCTTCTTTGTCTCGTCTGCGGCTGTAGCAGGACCTCTCCCAGCTGCTTTCCCACCTCAGCCTGCACATGGGTGTTGAGCCTGGGAGGCGCAGGGAGCACAGGGCATTGGTAATGCGTGTGTGCACAGCCCCACATGCCAAAGCCAGGATGTTCTAGCCTGGTCTCTAACTACCAATCAGCCAAGCAACCAACCAACCAATTAACCAGCCAGCCAACCAACCAACTAGCCAACCAAACAAATCCACACACAAACATGCAGAGAACAATCTTGAAAACTAAAGTAAATGCAAGGCCTGTTGTCAGCACATCACAAGCATGAGTGGATCCAATGCTGACCTAGTCTGGCTTTAACTGTCTAAAGCCTTTTCTCACTGTAACCAGAGCACTGCATTATGGAGCACGTACAGGAGAGATGGATTCTCGCTCTTGATGCTTTCATGTGTGAACGGTGCCGTTAGAAACCGTGTTCTCCCCCGCTACACTTTGGTGTATCTTTTCAAACGTTAAGCGTCCCTCATTCACTGTGACACTAAGTCATTGGGTTTTTTTGATACCCAGGTATCTACAATGTGGCATTTAAAAAATTGCTGATTCTGTTTCTATATCCATCTGTGCTTTTATACATAGCTTTTCAAATGAAGTGGTGCCAGTTTGCTGATATGTTCAAGAATAAGAAGAAGAAACAGGGAATTACATGAAATCCCTAAAAATGCAGAAGGGAAACTCTGTCATGTAATTAATATCAATATTCGTATTATTCCTCAGCAGTAAAATTTATGATTCCATAAAACTTTCTCTCCTCCAATAAAATGACAAATAAATCATTTCATCATTTCCCTTTCCTGTAATGCTTTATATACAAATATAATTACATTTTAATTGCTTATAAATTTATAAGCTTCTTGACATTTCTACCAAATGGACTAATTTCAATCTCTTCCAATGCATACATAATACAAAATAAGTACTATTGCACGTGCAATACCAAAAATATATGTTATAAAACAGAAATTTCTTGGAGTCATAATTTTCTAAAATTTCCAAGAAAATTTATCCCCATTAATTATCTTTCTGAAAAAAAGCAGATATATTTGGCATTATGATTTTTTAAATAAATACTTGAAATGATAGATCCACAAAGTAAGTTAATAATATATACAAAAACATATCCTTGTTTAGGTTTAGGAGACTATATAAAATAGTAATTAGAAAATAACTTTATTTGCTAACATTTTTATTGCTTCCACTGGCATGTTCTCATTTACGCTAAATATGTTTGTGTGTGTTTATTTATAGGGAATGATAATTTCATCCCATAAGTTCATTGAGAAAGCAATCACAGCCTACCAAGTACCATTGTGCAAATGTGTTTCTATCTTTAGGATCTGCCTCGATTTGAAAATATCAGGGCAGATTCTTTATTTAGTCCTAATTATTTTTAAGAAAGGGGTTTTTTCCCTGTGAAAATGACCAAGTTAAAAAAGACACAACTGAAAACTAAAAGACAATACAGTGTGTTGGAAAAGCAAAGGCAATGTAGTCGCTTTATTTCTCAGGAGTAACAGATGTTATGCAGCGAAGTCTTCACCTGCGAGCCAGGTGAGGTGGAGTTTTCCCTTCACCTTCCCCTGTGCCCCTCCCACAGGTGACAAGGGCCACACTGCTGCCGCCGGTGCGGTCGGCTGGCAAGTCCCGTCAGCACCTGCATCCCTGACATTCGAAGGAAATGCAAACTGGATTCTAGGCAGTTTCCTTGTTTCCCCCCGTGTGGACTCATCTTGGTAATTCACACGCAGGCCCTTCCAAACCGGGGGTCTGCTCCTCGGGAGCACAGGGACGCCACCGAACCATCTTCCCCTGTGCAAGTCAACCGCCTCCGTGGTCACTGTCATCGTCCGCTGCTTCTGTTTGCTAAGTGTCTTGGTGGGAGACCCCAGACTTAACACAGAAATGCTGTTCCTTCATCTCTATTCTCTCCTGTTGTCAACTGCATCCGTCATAGGCAGGCCATGCTCATCTTCTGACAACTGTCCTCACTTGCCCTGACTGTCCTGCTGGTAAATGTCCATAAGCAAGGCACACGCATACGCACGTGCACACACACAGTCACGCACACGCACACGCGCACACGCACATGCACATCCATCACAGAATGAATATGGAAGCACCGGACGCACACATCTTTCCGCCTTGTGGTCCCTCCCCAGATGTGCGGCTACACGTAAACCTGGGGAGGTCAAGGCCAAAGTCAAGGTCAAGGTCAACACCCAGGCGCTTCCCCTCTCTGGCAAGCACCTCTCGAGCTGGCCTCCTGGAATCATCACATGCGTCAGTGTTCTTGCTCCTGGTTCGCACCATCCCCAGCTCCCACCCTCCACAGCCACTCACCTCAGCGCCTGGAGGCTGAGCTCCTGAAACAACCTCTAGTTAGCGGAATGCAAAGAAGCCATGGTGTCCATCTTTAAGATTTAACACTTGAATGAAACAAGACTCTGTTTTGGGCTACGCTGCCTCCTCCCTTGCGCGTGTAGGCGTGGAGAGCGGCTTTTCTAGAACAGGAAAGCTGAGAAGCAGGGAGCTGTGCAGAGGCTGGGCTTCCGGCACGAAGAGCAATTATTTAATTGTTAAACTGTTAGCACGGTGGAAAGCCACTCTGTGCCCAGGCCAGGGGAAGCTATTTTTAAATATCAGAATCTCTCACCTTCCGAATTCTTCACGAAATCGCGTTTAAAGACCCTTTTGCCATGACTGGGTTTTAAAATAGAAGTTATTCATCTGCAGTTTTGTAAACTGAAAGTGAAGCTGTTTCTGGAAATGGAGCTCCATGAAATTTCGACTTTCATGGTTTAGATAGGAAACCAGTGAAGACAAACCTGTTTTTTCCACTACAAATGCTATACTAATATGGGCTATTCCATGTTTGTATTTACTTTTATTTATTCAGAAAACGCTTAATGAATCCCTACTACGTGCCCTGCCCCTCCCTAGGGGACTGCGCCTTTGACCATCATGTAGATACAACTCTTGGTCATCGAGCTGAAGGTGTGGCAGAGGGTGGAGGCGAACAGAGGACATTCCTGGGTCCCTGTTAGGATTCACGAGCTCAGAGGAAGGGCATCTGCCCAGTCAGTAAGGTGGACAAGGAAGGTCAACGAAAGTCCCAAAGCTGAAGCTGAGACCCCAAGGCAGACAGGTGTCAGGCTGCAGTGGAACGGAGCAGGGAGCGTGCAAGAGATGGGTAGGAGCCCGGTGAGAGCAAAACTTGGGGGTGGACGTCAGACACCCCGGCTCTTCCTCCTAAGCGCAATGTGTCTTTGATGGAGCTCAACCAGAAGCGTGACCTGGCCACATTGCGCTTTGGAAAGGTCACCTGCGCGTCTCCGTAGAGAATGGATGACCAGAGACGGTTGCAGCAGAGAGACAGAAGGAAGGGACATCCCACTCCATCCACCTCTGGGGTCCACCTGCACGCAGACGGGGAAGCCTAAGAAGGTCAGAAGCAGCGCGATCCTGCGTTTTTTTTGGCGGGGTGAAGGTGTAGGTCTGAGGGATGGAAGGTTACATTGGTGAATATTATTTTTAAATATTTGTTGATTGAATAAATACGTGCAAGTTCCGCTGGGATATCCAAGTTGGGTTACTCGTCCACTCGTCCGTGGAGAGCCAGGGAAGCATCTCCCTGCGGCAGTGGCCAGGCGCCCAGTAGGGCAGCTCCATGCGCTGGGGAAGCACCCAGAGGAGGCGTGAGTCCCACTGGGCCGGCATCCCCACGCCCCCGGCCACGTCCAACTGCGCCGAAGCTGCGCGAAGCTCACCTAGGCGTTGGTTCAAGACCCGGCTGCTGGGGGGAAAATAAAAACACTTGGCAAGTTGCTGCTGGGGGGTACGATTCCCCGCCGGCGGCGAAGTGATGGCGGCGTCTGCCAAAAGTGGTGCCGAGCTCAGGCAGCCCGAGCCGGTGGACCCCCGCCAACCTGGCCCTCGGGCCACACCCGGTGGCGATTTCCAGCTGCATCTGAACACGGTGCTGTTGGCTTCCTGACGCGGGGGCTGGAAGCGGCTCCTTCCTCATCGTCACCTGAGGAGGTGCAGTTGAGACCCGAGGGGAGCACGCCGTGCGGTGCGGGTGCCGCCCCAAGGTCCGCTGCGCCCTTGGGCTGTTTTGTCTCTGGATAGTCACGCTGGGGCCGGAACAGAGGGCTGCAAGCTGTGAACCGCTGTCCCGGGTGTCTCTCTCGGTTCTCCGGCCGAATGTTGCAGGGCCCGGCAGGCGCTGTGGCGGGGGACAGCTTACCTCCCTGACGCTGGCTGGCTGGCTGTCACCACTTCCTGGAAGTTGCAACCTGTGTCCTTTGTTGCTGCTCAAGCCCACGGGCACAGCCCTGAGAACGCACTCAACCACGGGGTGTATGGGGGACCACTCCCTCGAGACCACCTAGCGGGGCAAGTGCCTTTCACAGGGAGGTGACTTCTCTGCCGGCCAGGCAGGCGGCGACCCTGTCCCTTCTGCGCAGTGCAGCTGTCCCCTGCATGGTCCACACCCAGCAGCAGGTGGCACATAAAAGCATCTCCCCTGCACACTGGAAGCCAGGGGCTGCGCAGGCAGGTGGCCCTGCAGGGAGATGCAGAATTGGCATCTGCCCTTGTCAACAGCATCGGGGAGGGTTTCTCAAGACGGGTGGGGAATCACGCTTTTCTTCCAGAGGCTCTTACCCCAGCCCTGTCCCTGAGGACATCCTCTACATGGCCATGGAATGGAAAGTTACAGACCCAAGGGACCTATTTTTCAAGGGGGCGGCTGTGCTGGAGTGTGGGGAAAAGAAGGCGTAACCGCTGTGAAATGGACGAGGCTTGGGTGACAGTTGGACTTCTGAGCTCTGTCCCGTTGGGAGTTTAGGAAACCAAGTTCCCCTGTGTTTCAGATCATTTCAGTTGGTACAGGGAACATTCCTTCAGCAGTCATCTCAACATTCAGGGAAAATGAACGTGAATCGAGGTGACCCTGAATGACACCGGTTGGAACCACATGGGTCTACTTACCCATGGATTTTTTTCAGTGAGGACTGTACATGTGTTTTCGCTTCCTTGTGATTTTCATAATCACGTTTTCTTTTCTCCTGCTTACTTTATTATAAGAACGCAGTAAATAATACACAAAATCTGCGTTGCGCTACTTTTTATGTTATGGGTAAGGCTTCCAGTCCACAACAGGTTAGATTGTGAAGGAAGCCCAAAGCAGACACAGGTGTTTAACTGGATGGGGGTTGGGACCCCTAAGCACCATACTGCTGAAGGGTCAACTGTATTTCAAATGTCAATACAGCACAGAATGTGAGGACATGTACAGCCATCAACCAATACTACCCAGGAAAAAGCTTACATTTGGAGACTCTGAATAGCACATTAGAGAACGAAAATAGAATTCAGTACTTTAGCTTGATTATCTCATTTGTTCTGTGAGTAGGAATCATAGACTCCGTTTTTATTAAAATCATGGCACAGGAGAAAAGGGGTCTTTGTGCAAGTTGTCGTTGGAGGCTTTTGCAGGAAGAGACGGAAGTTCTTGGCCTGTATTGGTCAAGTGTCCCCTAAACCATTGTTTTCCCAGATGAAGCAGACATTTGGAAAATCGTTATCACTGCAGGTATAGACTTAGAGATACAAAAGTATAGGGTATCCATCTCTGCTATAGTGTTTGCTCAAGTCTGTGCTAAATTTATACCTAGACAGGCTGCGTTCATTCAGCAGTATTTTTAAACTAATAGGAAAATGCTGTCAGGCTTGATTTTTGACCCACCACGGAGGGCCCGGCATTCCTGAATTCTCACGTAAACACATCCTTCCCCCTCGTTGGGTCTTTGGGCCTTTCGGCGGACTGTGAGCAAAGTCAAACATAAGGCTTTTGTTTTTCAATCTTAGCAACTCTAAAGCCCACAGAGAGATTTTTGGGATCTGAAAGCCGGACTTCTGAAGGAGCCCTCTAGCTCTGAAGGAAAGTTGGAGTAACTCTGAGTAAACGTCCCGCCCGTGAAGGGGTCCCCCGGCTGCTGCAGTCTAGGCGTTTGGCGTGGCTTCAGGCTCATGGGGTCGGGCCAGGCGACCTTCGGGTCCTTCTGTGGGACCTCCACGTCCAGTCTTCCAAGACCGACCGCGCAACTGGGCGCCTGACCGTCGGATGGGAACCAACAGCGACCACAGAATTAGCTCCTTCTGGGGTTACTTCCCGGGAGGTGCGGGGTCTCTCGTTCCTCAGCGAAAACTGATGATTTTTCCTTGTGTTTGCTTTTTAGAAGGAGAAGAGAGTTCAGGGCACAGCGGAGTCTATAAACAAGGGCTGCAGTGACAAGCTGTCAACGTTAAATAGATTTTCACCGGAGCGGCTGGACGCCACACTGTATCACCCACACGAGGGGACACCCATTCGGGTCTGTCCGTAAAATGCAGGCTCTGGAGCGGGGGTGGGGCGTAGCTGGCGTCCTGCGGCACAGCGGGCGTTCCTGGGGGGACCCCCGGGGCCGGCCCGGCTCCCATGGGCGCCACGTCCGATGTTGAAGGCCATATGATGATTAAACCGCTGCACACGTGTGTCAGGAGGGGTGCTGCTGGGGGTCTGAGGAACGAGCTATTCGAAAGCTGCGCGTGGTACAGCCTCACAGCCACTGGAAACCAAGAGACATGTGCTGCCTGTGAGCAGGGCGGGGACCTCGTTAGAGGAGGCGGTGTTTGCAGGGGCGGGAGGCTTGGCTGCAGGACCAAGGGACTCGTTTGAATGCAGACGTGGACCAAATAGTTTCCTGATAAGTTGGCCATAAATCCTCCGGAAAATAAGCTTGGTGTTCTCAGCGTATCTGTTGGGTTTTTGATCATTTTTATGGCTTTCCGTTGGCTGGTCAAATTATCCTTATATGCTCCTAAAGCTCTTCCGACGTGGGTTAAATCAACTCCAACCAAGAAGCCTTCATTACCTTGGCAACTGGTTTTGATTTGCGTGCGATAAATACAATGGCCCAGGCTAGGTGACCTCTTGCCAAAGGGACTTGTGATAAGGCACGAGCGCGTCAGGGATTCGGGGCTCCTTTTTTCTGCCTTATGTGAGGATAAACTCATGGCAGGGCTGACCCAGTAAGGAAAGTGGGAACGAAGAAAGGAATCTGGGTGGACAAAGAGCCAAGGTGTGGCCTTTTGGTCAAAGAGGTCCGTGCCAATGGGTCGTGAGAAGGCCTGTGAACACCCACTGCGCGCCTGGCGCTGTAATGTAGGACGTGACCCATGGCCATCTACGCATCCAGTAGGCTGAGGAGACCATCCTGGGAACGAGGGTTCCCGGGCAGTGGCCGCAGGGCAGGGACGGGGCTCAGCCAGGTCTCAAAGAGCCAGGGAAGACAGAGCTGGAGCGGCAGGAGCTGCAGATGTGAAGTTGAGAGGACTTATTCTCATTATAACATTTAAAAATGTACACGTATGACTTCTGCAACTCTTTGGCGGGGGTAACCAAAACTTAAACCAATTCAAAAAATAGTCCAGTGAACACATGTCCACCCTTCACCCAGCTTCTCTGATTTTTTCAACGTTTTACTACCTTGCTTACCTCTCTATATGTACATTTTTTTGCTGTATCTTTAGAAAGTAGGTTGCAGACATTACAACGCTTTGCCACCAAATGTTTCAGTAAGTATCTGCTAAGGAAAAGGGCCTTCTTCTAAAACCACAATACTAGTATTAAGAACTTGATCATCTCCTCTACTACCCACATTTAGGTTTCTTCCATTGTCCCAACAATGTTCTTTATATATATATATATGTATATTTTAATCTAAGATAAAATCAATTGCCCTTAGTTGTTAGTAGTCATGTGACGTTAGTATCATTTAATCTTGAAATTCTCCCTGCTATGTTAATCTATTTTCTGAAATTCTCTTGCTTTGGAAATTGTTAAAAATGAATTGGTCTATTTACCAGTCACCTTCTAAAATCTACTGACTATGTCAGGCACAGGTTATCAAGAAACTCAAACCCTGTTGTGTCCAGGTTAGTAGAGGCTGCTTGGGATACAAATAGTGAACAAAACCATGAAGCTGGTCTGTTTTCAAAACAGGCTTTAGGTCCCATAAAGGGGTTAGGAAACGCTTTTTAGGAAAAATTCTCGAGACACCAGCCAGGAAATGGCCTCTGTGGCTCTGGTCCTCGCTTCGGGGAGGGACAGGGACCAGCTTCCTGAAATGACACGGGTACGTTCCACGTTACCATGGAAACGGCCGTTTCTAGCCATTCACTGGGAAGATGGTTCAAAGATTCAGGTGTGTGGGTAAGCCTTTTACCATCCAGCACATGGAACACAGACTTGTGACAAGAGTGGGTCACAGGACTGCTCTCCTCAGTCTGAAACATGGACCATTCCTCTCTGTGTCTCTCTTTAAAAAAAAAAAAAATTGTGGAAGTTAAAGAGATGTCCTCATTTTGCTTTAGATATACAGAGGAAGGTAAATATCATAGTCAGCTTTTTAAAAACACCACCTCTTTGATTTTTCCACTAATCACTAATTCTCATGCCAGTGCAAAATGGTCTTAACCAGTGTAACACACACACACACACACACACACACAGCCCGAGCACAGAGATTCACACACAGGATGGGCAGAACACAATCTCAGGGCTTATTCTTATATTATTATTCATTAATAATTGTATTATTTTCATGCAAACAGCCATAAACCTGCATTCTCCCCACCCCCCAACACACGTGCACGCACGCGTGCGCGCGCGCGCACACACACACACACACGTGCACACACATGCGCGGTGTTGAAGGGGGAAGTTGACCTGTAATCAGGGGGCAGATCCAAACATTCTCACTTCCCAGCTCAAACTGTCTGCACGTATTTCTACAGAACTGATGAAATTGAGTTCTAAGAGGGACTTGAAGTCACTCACTCCACCCTTGTGTTTTCTAGGAACCAATTTTAACCTCAACACCCCTGGTTTTTAGCCACAGATATTCTGGTTTCCAGAGACCAGGCCTGAAACAGAGAGGGACCCCCAGGGATGACCCTGGTCCTCGGTGTCTCGCCTGGAGTCACAGCTTGTTTTCCACCTCATTTCCCTGGAAAAGGTGAGGTTAAGTCCCAGGAAACCTTGCAAGCTTTGGGTTTTCTCCAGGCTCCTCCCAGGGTGCCGATGGGTTTTCTGTTCCTCCCGACACTGTCACCACCCTCAGTATCTTATGATGGGCACACCCTGACGCTGAGGACAGAAATGGCCTCATTTACTTTCCTCTCCAGCTAAGGCAGCTCAGTTAGCGGGGAAACGTTGCCCCGATGGGCTGGGTTCTGGGAGCCTCTGGTGGCCCTCAGGGGACAGGGGGCACCCCTGGCCTGACTATTCTCCGGCGGAAAGAGTCCAGAAAAGTTCAAGAAACAGACGCACACTACGAGATCCTCCCTTCTCTGTGTGGGGGTGGACAGATGAAGATTAAGTCAACAATTACAAGTGAGAGCGGACATTTTCAGAGGCCCCCACAGAAGACCATGGGTCCACAGAAGACCAGGGGCCCACAGAAGACCACGGGTCCACAGAAGACCACGGGCCCACAGAAGACCACGGGTCCACAGAAGACCACAGGTTTTTGCGGGTCAGGTTCCATCTGTCCTTTGGCGTCCCAGACCTCTGACCTTTCAAGGCCAAGTCTACGGTTCTTTCCACATTTCCCAGCCCACAGTTATCTTTACAGATAAAAGACGTAATTACTCACCAGAGGGCGGCCACACGGTATGGCTGGAGGACTTGCCCTCCAGTGAAGGTAAATTATTCTTTTTTTTTTTTTTTAAAGATTTTATTTATTATTTTTAGAAAGAGGGGAAGGGATAGAGGCAGAGAGGGAGAGAGACATCATTGTACGGTTGCCTTTCACCTGCCTCCAGCTACAGACCTGGCTGGAGACCTGGCTTGCAACCTGATTATGTTGCCCTGGCTGGGGATCGAAATTATTCTTAAAAAGTACTGGGTTGTATGAAACTCTATGCTTGACTCCAAAGTTCCAGCAGGTGGGGGATAACACGTTGCTACGGCCCAGATTTTTTACAGAACACGAAAGTGGACAGGGTCGAGGAGTGTGTGCAGTCGCACCACAGACCTGAACATTTTCCCCGGTACCGGAACGAGCTTTGCCCGAACTGAACTCACAGGCCTCCTGCACCAACCTTCTTCTCTCCTTAGGTACGACCCCAACTAACGGCACCCCAGTCCGGCCGGCCACCTGATGTGGCCATCAGCTGTCTTCCCTGCGCGCTGCCTCAATCTCACACAACCTGACACGGAGCGGCTGTCCCCAGCTGTCCTTCTCCTTCAATTCTCACTCCAGTGGAAAGTTGAGACTTAGGTCACCTCTCATCGAGACAGAAAAGAAACTATTTCCTCTGCCTCTATGTTCTTTCCCACCTTTCCTCTCACCCGGCCTCCCCCTGTGCCCAGAGCCAAGTGACTAAGACACAGGTGTGACCACATGGTGGCCGCCTGCTGACTGCAGGACCGAGTCCGCACAGGAGTGCGGCCTCTCAGTTGCTGTCAAGGGCGAGTGACGGCGCAGCTCCCTCTCTCACCAACTTTTACAATCAATTCAAACCTGTGCATTCGTGATCAGTACCTTTGGTCACACTAGTTTGCTTTCCATTACTCCACTCCTGAAGGAATTTCATATCCCTTGACCCTTCCTAGTGAGAACTGTTTCCTCCATGTGCAATTTCCTATTTGAACGCCCACTCATCTTCAACGGACAATCACACGCCTCATTCCAATATGACTCCACCTACACGCAACGCAGCTCATGGGTGACGCTGTCGGAACACGGATGTGTAATGTCTTGTGTCGTGGCGTAGTGTGGTTGTGTGCGTGTGAGTGACACTCAGTTCAAGGCTTATGTTACTACAACCAAGCCCAGCACCATCCTTTCCGCCTTCAGTCCTGCAGGTCTGCTCAGAGCTCGGAGCCCCTCCCACAGCCCTGCCACAGCCCTACCATCTCAGACTCACCGTTTTCTGTCCCGTTTCATTCCACACGAGCTTCAGGCATTTATGGCGAACTTGATGCCATTCTAGGAACTGGAGCTTCCAGGATGAACAGAGCAGTTTCTGCTTTCAAGGGAATGACTGAGTCACAGAGGGGACACTGGCCACGTCAGCGTGGAAATCAAATAAACTCATGCGCAGGAAAATCCCTTGTTTACTTCATTTCCCCCGATTCCCAACAGACCAGCTAGGGGCAGGAGACGTGCATTACATGTTGGTCTGAGTAGCCTGTGAGGCCGGCTGAGGGGGAAGCTAAGTGGACCGTCACAAGACAAGGGGTTAATCGTGACCATAGAAACTGCCAGAAGCTAGGGGAACCCTTACTAAGAGGAGACAGACTGAAATCAAGCTACAATTTCAAGAATCGGAGCTTCATTGCACTCAGAATATCCAGGAAAGTGGCGGACTTATCTACACTGTGTTCTAGAATTCTATCTTGCGTAAACATTTAAATACGCCCATTTCAATTGGAATCTGGCTGTTCCCCCAGGTGGGACCACCACAGCTCCTGGATGGGAAGGTCACCCTTCCAGCCCGGGACCCCTGCTCACGCACTTGACCACGTGTCCTCGCTGCCCCCGGCTCACGGAGACAGGCCCACCCGTACAGGCATCTAACACGGACAGTCGGTTCTGATGGACCAAGAGACACTCTGGGTACCTGGCTGACGAACATAGGGCCTGAGAAAATCAGTTGGCCGCACCTGCTGGGAAGGTTGTAGCCCTGAGTTCTCCATGAGGCAAAGCTGAGTGGAGATGGGAGGGTCCCGCCGTCCGCCACCTAGAAACACTGAGGGGATAACCGCCCGATGGTAAAAGAAGAGCCACCACCATGCGGAGTATTGATCACAACCGATTTATTTCACAATGGCATATTGGGCACTTTACGGTCATGTGAAGTTGATCCAGTATTGATTTTTGCATATTTTTAAAAAATTCCTAACACAACACTTGCACTCCAACATTCTCCCAGTAGTACACGCGCTAGAAAGGATTTCCACGGTCGCCTCCGGGACACAAGGACAAGCCAAGTCTCGGTGCCGGCAAGGTGTTGACAGATAACTGTCACCACGCCGCGCAGACACATCGCGCAGTCCTTCCAAACAGTTCTTTCCTGAAAAGCACGGGAAGCAAGCGCTGGCGGAGTCCGCTGAAGAGCCTCCCGCGGACCTTCTGCGTGGAAGATCGATGCGTTAGAAGCTGCAGGTTTCATGCACTTTTGTCCGCTGTCCCTGACCGCGGATTCAGGACACCTCGCAGTAGGTACCGGCCTGTTCCAGGTTCTCGAACAGCCAGCGGTGCTCACTGAGTTCCACCTCCACCCCGTCCCCAGCACCAGGGGGTGGGTGGCCTGTTCTTGTCCCTCGATGTCCTCTGCTGGGGGACGTGAACAGACGTCTCGCTGAGAGCTGAAAGGGCACAAAGAGCTCAGAGGTCCCCCACATCAGAGAGGTAATCACTTGTGATTCGGCAAAGGGCCAACGATGGTATAGCTTGACATTCCTTCACTTAACTAAAGACTGGTTTGGAAACACAAAACGAAACAAAACATAGCTTTCTGGTTATAAAGCATCCAGTGAATGGTATTGTTCAGTACCTTGTTTCAATTTTATTTATTTTTTTGGTATATTTGCATATTGTATCTGGAGCTCCTGATTTTCCACAGTGCTTTTCTGCCTGATTCAAGTATCATAAATGTAGAGGCCTATAGAAGCTATAAGGTTGAAGAAACGATACATTATACAAAAATTAACTTCATTTACAGAGAATCCAGGGTGTTGGCAATGCCCTGTGTAAATCCTACCAAAGATTCATCCCGAAGGCCATGACAGTCCACAGATGTGGTCATCGCTGTGGTGTGGACGAGGGTCAGCATGCAGCACTATGTACATTTCTTTCAAAGTAACAATATTGTCCGTACGAATCTAAGGGTCAGGATTCTCTTCTTGCATATTTATTGTTGCTGAGGCAGTTAGTTATAATGCAGTATCCATAATTAGTTTAAATAAACAAAACCATTTCTCCTGCCAACAATAGAAAGACTATTATTATTTTCAAATCACCTAGAACACTGCTACATACAATTTTACACATATACTGAAAAACGTGACCTTAAGGAGTCTGCTGGAAAAGCAGATGTGCGTCTTTGTATAACTACGTTATGCAGGAAAAAATATTGCACAGAATCCTATTATTTTCAAAATGAAATATGCTTCTTTCTAAATACACATAACTCCCTATCATAACCAAATCAAAAATGTTAACTGGTTTGATCTGAACCATTCTGTCTCTTAAATAAGCTTTAAGAAACAGATATTAAGAAGTGACAGAGTTCAAAAAAGTGTGAAAATCCTGACAGTTTGAAAGAACTGGTTCCTGTATTGTGAGGTGTTTTGGAGGAACTAGACTTGGGTATTCGCCTGACATTTTAAACTTATATTCTGATCTACAAATATCTACCCAGAATGAAAGCCTTTGACGCTGAACAAAATGGAATTGGCATCAGAAAATTTATTCATGAGAACAATTTTCCCCTGAAAATCCAGATTTCCTAGACGAGAAGGAAGATCAACCGATGTTGAGACTATTCACAGTTTTCTCCTCTTGAACAAGAGCCTACTTCTTCATTTTATTTAAGAAACAGCAAATTCATTAGCATTCCTGGGTCCTGTCATCAGGGTATTAGCACTGATGACAGCCTTGTCCCACCCAGTTTTCCTTCAAAAGGGAGGGGACTGCCTCTGGAGAACACTGTTCACAAGACACAGTAAAGGTGAGGCCACTACCACACGCCTCTGCGCTCCAGGGAGCCCTGAGGAGGGAAGGGACCCTGAGTGTCACATGGGGCCCCAGTCCAGCCCAGCCCCCCAGCCCCTGCAGCCTGGGTCAGAGATTCAGAGAGCAGCATTATTACAGATACTTCATAGAATTATACAGAAAGTTAATGAAATCGGAAGTGGCACCGTGGTTCTGAACTTAGAGCCTATTTTGGATAAAGCAGCTTTAAAAGAATTTATGATGATTATTATTGAGATTTACAATTCTTTTTCCTTTTAACAGATCCTTTTCCCGGTCACATGTCACATCCATGTCAATTATTTGACTTCCCCACATCCTCAGTGACGGCACCTTGCCTATGACCGGTACAAAGGGTCAATAAATAAATGAGTTATTAATTTTTAATCAGAAAAATAATCGTGCAATCATTTGGTGCCTTTCTAAAATATGCTTGAGTGGGTAACTATTGAAATACTCTACTTAACACTTTCCCTTATCAAAACAGCGGCCCCTCAATTCACACACTCCTATCCCCCGAAATGCCCTGGGTGCGACATCTACGGGAAAGTGCGAGGGTGGGGTGCAGGGGGACCCCGTGCTCTGTCCAGGTGCCATGGAAAGGCCACCTGCCAAAGCCCACGGTCTCCTCATTTATACAAGTCTGTGGTAGGACAGGTGTGATTTCTTTGAAAAAATTCCAACAGCAGGGGAATTTACAAGTATCTGGTCTAGTTGTAACAGATGATATGGGCCTAGGAGACAACAGCCCTTTTTTAAAAAATTTCAGGTCTCACCTCATCCTCCTTCCCCCCAGAATTCTGGGAAACCCGCTTTAAGAACAGACGTAGAATATTCAGAATTTTCATGGTTTGAAATACTGATACTCGCTACTCAACCTCTGGATTTTCTCCGAGAATGAGATGTGGAGTTTCCATGTTTGCTTTTGTTTTGCCGGGGGCTGTACCAGCTGACTTGGGGCGCTGGATAAGGCGCAGGTGCAGTTAAAACAGGGGGGCAGGACTCTCGGGAGTGCTGCGCACCCTCAAACCCAACGCCTCGTCAGGTGACAAAAGAACCAACGCTTCTGGGACCATGACGCTGACCAAGCGAAGCACCAAAACCCCAGGCTGGCCTGTGCTGGAACTCAATACCCTCTTCTTCGGCCTGTGGACTCGGAAGGAAAAACACCCTCGTTCCAGCATTTGTAGGAAAAGGCTGCGTTCCATTCTTTTTAACATCCTGGAGGCGTATTGGCTGGTCCATCAACCAGGCTGAGTTTTCCTTCCCACTGAAAGTAGCTCTTCTGCAAAATGGACTTTAAATTATACCCTTCAATGAAGCAAGATGAGCTTTTGTAATGAGTATATAAAGACAAAATGTGACCAGAACTTGAGTCTAACCTTTGTGTTTTAAAAAAATAAGAAACACCTTCCTTCATAGGTAGAGTTCATTCTTATAAAACAAAAAAACAAACAAACAAAAAGATTTGTCTTTGTTTATAAGCATGAATGAATAATTGTCCCACATAAAATTTATCTATTTAGATTTGGGGATGTTGTTTAAAAAAACATCTTGGTCATTTTCTTTCGAGTGTTCAAAGATTAAGCTGAATAAATGTTTTTAAGCACTATTTCTAACAAATCCCCTTCCAAGTTTTCTGTTGTTTTTCTTTTTCTGAGCTAAAAACTAGATCCTTACAGTAAATATTTTTGAGTACAGCCTGATGGGGCCCTTGAATGGTTTTCGGAAATGACGGTTAAAAATCAATCATGATTGGGATGCATAGAGCATCCATAGTGAACACATGATTCACAAATCAGCCGTAACATCTTTGGTGTTTTCCTTTGTCCATCTAGCCTCTCCTGATACCATCGAGTCTCCATTCCTACCCAGATGAATTTCAAAGCCAAACAGTGGATTTGAGGGAGAAAAGACAGGTTTCCCATGCTGAACCCCAAATAACTGACATAGACCCTCTTTCCTGAAGAAGATGAAACAGAGACTTCCTTCCAAGACCACAGTGTGCCAGGCGATGGGCAGGGGGCACAGTCACTTCACAATGGAGGAACCAGCCAGGTAAGCATGACCTCAGCCTGGGGTCAAGGTCAACATCAACATTCACACATCCTGTGGGCAGGACGTGCACTTCGGGTGACATGATGAAAGTGGCACATGATTTCGGGGATCTTCCTCCCCCAAACCCATAATCCAATGTGATCATGAGAAAAATACCAGACAAGCTACAAAAGAGACCTCCAACCGCATACCTGACCGGCACCCCCAAAACTGTCAGAGTCAACAAATAAGGCAACTGAGCAACTCTCACAGCCAAAGAGGGTCTAAGGAGATGTGACCCCCAAATGTCACACCATCTCCTGGATGGGATCTAGAACAAAGGACAACAGGGAAAGTGAGGAAATGTGAACCAGGTGCGGACCATCAATACTGACTCATCAATTGTGATGAACGGACCATCCCAACGCCAGACGTTGGTGCAGAAAATCGTGGGGTGGCGGGGATGTGGGGACTCTGCACTCTCTTCACAATCTTCCTGTAGGTCTAAACCTTCTAACACATCATGTCAATTATTTTAAAAGTAAGTTTGAGATGACATAAACAATTTAGATAATTACTAGCTGAGGAAAAAAGATTAGAACTTTTTTTAATGGGGACAGTTTACTGGCATTTGGTTTTTTCTGGGGGTGGAAGGCAGATAGACCGGGGACAACGGTGAGTGTCCCCTGAAACCAGGAGTCATCTGCTTCCCACTGTCACCACGTGTCCCACCGCGGGAAGGTGTGGACCTGCGTACATTCTGGAAGACATGGCTGCGGCGCCCATGAGAGAGCTTTTTACCTGAACAAACAGGGACTGGGTCCTCGATTCAGTGACTAGGAAAGGCATTTTTGCTATGCAGAGAATGCTCATAACTTATCCTTGAGAGTTTACAATAATTCCATAAATTATTCAGTTTGCATAATAGAGGAGTTAGATTAAGGCAATTAGTGGGTCGACAGTTCGCGTGTCAAGCGTGGCTCTGAGCAGCCCTGCCAACTCTTCGGCTCGCACTCTGCCAGCCTAGCACAGCGGGCTCCGTGCAAGGGTGACCTGTGGGTGCGCGATTAACTTAAATAAACGAACGGCACGAAGCACCAATGCTGAGAAACCCTAGGTCCCACGACCCGCACAAGAACGGCATGTACCCACGAGGTTCCAGATGAAAACTCGTGTGCAGACAGCGGCGACAGCTGCCACTCCTCCCAACAACCGTTCACTGCACTCATTTCGTGGGACCCTCAAGCGTCTCCCGGAAACCTGGATGGCGGCGACCTAGGCATGGTTTCCACGCGCGTTTTCTCCCGAAGGGTTGGCGTCCGGCGGGAAGGCATCTGTCATGTCACACAGTGACACTACTTCGCGGAGCAGTCCAAGGCTTTCCAAAGTCCCCTGGGCTTCTTTCCCTTCTTTCTCCCAAGGAACAGAGGTGGATGGACGTCGTCCGAGGCTGGGGACGAGTAGATCATCGGGAGTCTGGCTTAGTGTTTCCTCCGTTCCCGTCTTTCCTCCCCCGGCCGGGGACACGTCAGCAGGCGGCGACCCGAGGTCCAGCTCTGGCCTGGTGGCCGCCTGTTCCACCGCCCGGGGCCCGCTCACCAGGTCGGAGCTGGGGGGCTTGACCCTGTTCTCCTCCGTCAGGATGAACAGGGACTCGGTCACGCTGCCGGACGACACTCGCTTCCTGGGGGATGGAGGGAGCTGCCTGCCGCGAAGGGCACTGTCATCCTGCCCCAGGTGCCACTCAGTCTGGTCCCCGGACCCACCGCCGAGCAGGGCCAGGTTGTTCTCACTCGGGGCGTTGGATTTATTCTGCGAGAGGAAACGACACGTCAGAGAGTGTGACCACGAGCACAGCGTTACCTGGGCAATCGCTGTTTCCCACCGCGAAGTCCATGGTGACCTCTCCAAGGCCGGGACGTGACGCTCCTCCCGGAGCGGACACAGGGCTCACTGATTCCGCACCCCTCCCCACCCCAGCGGCTTCCTACCAGGAATGGAACCCACGGCGAGGAAGAGCCTGCCGTTGGGGGCGCACCGGTGAACGTGGGATGAGGGAAATAAGGTGGGTACAGGAGACCAGCGCTGCACGGCCCCACCGGCATGGGGGACCATGGAAATTCATGGAGGCGGAGAGGTGGCGGCCGCGGGGTGGGGTCGGGGGAGGCAGGAGAAATGGGGTGGCGTCAGTCCACAGGCACAGTTCCAGCCATGCAGGGAATCCCCTCTGGGGTGCTGAGTGTGGCTAACAGCCTTTGGCTTGACAAGTCACTCAAAGGGTGACCCTAAAGTGCTCTCGCCCCACAAAGAAGGGGAGAAGGAAATGATGAATACGCTAATTAGCTTGATCGTGGTCACAGTGTCACAAGGCACATGAAAGCATCCGGTTCTACAGCTTCAATATATACAGTTTTTATTGGTTAGCCATAGTTCAATAAAGCTGGAAATAAAGTAAAAAATAAAGTAAAATGAAACGAATTTGCCGGTCCTGGCTGGTGTCCCAGTAGACCGAGCACCAGCCTTTGGACCCGCGGGTCCCGGGCTCGATTCCCAGTCGGGGCGCCTGCCTGGGTTGCAGGCCAGGTCCCCAGTTGGCAACCACACCTGGATGTTTCTCTCCCTCTCTTTCTCCATCCCTTCCTCGCTCTCTCAAAATAAAAAATTAAAATCTTTCTGAAAAACCATCTGCCAAAAAAACACCCCGCAAAAAACAAATAGGCAACCAGAGCATACCATCAAAGCCAAGTTCTGGAATTACTGACAATCACACTTCGACCTTTACTATTTTCACAGCATTCAGTTCAGTGTGTCTAAAGCACTGTCCACTTTTGAAGCCGCACAGGCGCAATAAAAAATTACTTGAATTAGTCTATTTATTAAAAAAAAAAACATTAAGGTCAAGGAAATACCAGAAAAACACGGGGACGTTTCATGTGCAAGCCTTTCTCCAGGAAAGACATGTATGACGTTAAGACTGTTTGACAAAAGTCTTTCCCATTAATGACAAGCCCTCACAGGACTGGGTAAATGAAAAGGAGTTTGTCGCTAGAAACACTTGCGAATGGTTGGGACAAGCCCCTGTCAGGCAGGGGTAGCCACCCGCCCCCTGGGCCGGACCCCGCGCGGGCTGCTCACCGCCGCCTTGCACCCGAGGTCTTCCATGGACCTGAGGAAGTCCAGGCTCCTGGCGGCCGCCAGCTTCCCCCGGTCCGAGCTGTGGGTGCTCAGCGTGTCCAGGATCTCCCCCAGCAGGTCCATCTCCCCCGAGTAGGACGACTTCCCTCTGGTCTCCACGGAGTCGTCGCTTTCGTAGAAGTCGGCGGACACGTCCTCGCCATCCTCAGAGGACAACCTAGGAGAAGGGATGCGCGGGGGTGGAGGGGTAGCCAGCCCTTCACAGCGTCTCTCTGTCTCCCGCCTGCCATTCCCCTGCTGCGTTACGGACAGACAGACACCCGGCCCACGCGCCCTAGCCCCTCGGGAAGCAGAAGCGGGTGTGTCATGCTAACTCCCTGGGATTTGGGGCAACAGCTGGGAAATGAAGGACGGGACCCTTTGAACGTTCCCTAGACTCAAGTGCCCTTTTGCTATTTTCACATGATTCCCCTGCATGTATCCGTGCACCTGTCCTAGAGAGCAAGGCCCTCCTGCTTACAGAGCCAAAGGCGCATTTAATAAAGAAAAGAACGTCTGTTTGTCATCCCCAAGTAGCCCAAATTGTTAACAAGTTGAACATATCCTATCACCAATTCCCTTGGTTTATAACAGAATTCCTTTGTAGCGCTTTGGATTCAACTTTCCTCCTCTGATAGCCGCGTAGACTGACGTCTCCCCAGCCCGGGCTCTGTTGGTCTCAACGGCCGGTCATCTGCTCCTGAGACCGACTCTGCCCCCTTCGTGGGGGGCAGGTCTACCTTGTGGGGGTGTTGTTTCCCCTCCACCGGGTCGCCGATGTCTCTGCAGCTGCTGTGACAGCGGCCCCAGAACAAGAGAGCTCGGGCCCAGCCTGCAGTCCCATCCCAAGATTCACCCCCCACAGGACCCCAGGACATGAGCCCCTTGGGGTGCAGGTCGGTACAGGGGTGACCTCTGATCCCCCAACCTCTGCATGAAGCCCAGTGAGCAGGAGCTGAGCCCGGTACTGACTTGCTGGTGCCCTCCACGTTGTCCGCATCACCCTCCACGGTGCCTTCGGGGCTCCTCACCGGCCTCTTGACATGTGCCTGGGGGAGGGACAGCAGGTTGGCACGGTGGTCAAGTCTCTGTCCTAACGTTTAAAGGGGCGATTTCGTTCAACAAGGAGCCCTTTGAAGAGCAACGCGCCTTCAGGGTTTCTGAACGTTAACCAATCCCTCGAGAAGCTGGGCAGGAAGAAGGAAGGAACCAGGATGAATAACCACATTTCTTCCACCTCGATGTCGTGAACCAGAAACGCCGCGCGATGACGGAACCCTGCACACCCGGCGCGAGCTCCGCCCCCAGTTTCCGAGCACCCGACCTCCACTCGACGGGACCCGCCAGAGAGACGGCGGCTGGCAGGACGGGAGCATCTCCGGCTTCCGCGCTCTCCTGTTTCGGGTGGACGGGGACTCAGGGGTGCTTTCTGGGGAGACACAGGATCTCGTCCACCATGCCCAGCGCACAGGACACCGGGCCACCACCGCCGGCCGCCCCCCTGCAGGCAGAAGTCCTCCTGGGTAACTGGGAGCCAGCCCCACGGCCACTGCAGACCGCAGATGTGCGCCCCTTGGGGGGACCCGGAGCCAACCCCACGGCCACTGCAGACCGCAGACATGCGCCCCTTGGGGGGGACCCAGAGCCAGCCCCACGGCCACTGCAGACCGCAGATGTGCGCCCCTTGGGGGGACCCGGAGCCAACCCCACCACCACTGCAGACCGCAGACGTGCGCCCCTTGGGGGGGACCCAGAGCCAGCCCCACTGCCACTGCTGACCACAGACGTGCGCCCCTTGGGGGGACCTGGAGCCAGCCCCACCACCACTGCAGACCGCAGATGTGCACCCCTTGGGGGGACCTGGGGCCAACCCCACCACCACTGCAGACCGCAGACGTGCACCCCTTGGGGGGACCTGGGGCCAACCCCACCACCACTGCAGACCGCAGACGTGCGCCCCTTGGGGGGACCTGGGACCAGCCCCAGGAGCTCTTCATCTGGGTCCCCTGGTCCCAGGCCCACTGCATCGCTGGCAGCCTGCCCAGCAAATGACATGGAGCCTGAACCACGGACGATTACGAGGGAGGAATCGCCTCCTCGCACGCAATACAAATAAAAATCATACATCTTCTTATACACCCGACGCAGCTTCTGGGAAGGGTGCAGCGGACGGCGTTACCTTTCTAGGGGGGGAGTAACAGCTGTGAATGAAGCGAATCGCAGGTGTCCAGGGAAGAGGCTCCGCGGCGGTCCGGACAGGCTCCCAGCAAGGAGCCCGCGCGGGGAAGCTCCCAGCGTCCGTGAAGACCCCACCACGCACTGTTTCCGACCACCTCCCGAAAGTGACGGTTTCCCCCTCAACGTGAAACTAGCCTTTAGCGTGGGCACAAGGCCACAGGCCAGGAAGCCACCGAGGTCAGTGTCGGGTTTTCACGACAGTAGCTCAAGCGTCACGTCTCCTTCCTTTTACTGAGTCACCGTGGACAGGTGAGCTCAACGCCCCCCCCCCCCCCCCCGCGGTCCCTCCCGCAGTTCCCATCCGCGTCGCTAGATGGCAGACGGACCCCAGCACGGCCGAGGGCCGGGGCCCTTTACACTCTTCAGGGGGCTGGGGTGGGGAAGCACGGGACGCGGATAGAGGAACGGGAAAATGGAATTCCTAGACCTGTATCAAGACGCCCCTAAGACACAGTGTTTGCAAAGGGGGCGCTCCCTCGGCTCCGTCCCCCTTCAGGGTTGCAGTCACTGAGGTGGGCAGGCCTCATCCAAGGTCCAGCCCCCTGAACCAGTATTTGCGTGAAATCATGAGAATCCACTTTAACACTCTACTGGGCAGGGCCGATGCCTGAAAAACGCTTGTGGCCCACAACCTGCAAAGAGCTTTACGCGCTTTCTTTCATCACATACCTACGTGGCGACACATTTCGGGGAACGTTTCCCCCTATTTTACAAATCAGGGAACCGAAAGCTTAATGAAGACCGGGCACCTCCGACGGGGCGAGGGCTCTGTCCCAGGTGCCTCGGACTCTGCCGGACAATCACAGCAGATAAGGATGCCCCCAGAGACGCTCGTGAAATCGGTGTCTGAGAGTTTACCCGAGGTGACCTTCTCAGTGTGGCCAGTTTCAGCCTGGTTTGTAAAGCAGGCAGTAGGGAGAATGATCCAGGTGACCATGGCCCAGGCAGGTGAGTGTCAGGGTGATCCTCCTGGAAATTCCTAAGTCTGGAGAACCCGAGAGGTGGCAGTGGTGACTTCACAAAGAAAAGACTGGCTTTCCCTTTCATCAACACTAACACTGCTCTCTGGCCAACCTTAAAAGCAGTTCCACACACAAAACATGAAGAAAACCATCCTTTTGGTACCCCGGGATGTCTGGGAGAGAAAAATAAGAATTGACCTATAAAAACTGGGTACTTTTGGAATGGAGACAGACCTGTTTTTAATTTCACCAAAAGCCCCTACAATAATTAAAGAGGTAACGGGCCAAATGCTCACGAGGTGAAAAGAGAGCCGAAAATAGTGAGGAAAAGCACTGGTCACGTGACAACTGACGTCACGTCTCGGAGGGTCACGGCCACTATGTTTCCTGCATGGGAAAACGGAGCACCTTTGTTCTTTGTCATAAATGACACAGCCATTTGCAGCCGTAAATTCGAAGAGTAAAATCCTAACATTGAAAACCGAAAGACAGCTCATAACAGATATGCTGAACGTGCTCCCAGAAGCAAGACCGTCTCTCATGACGTTTTTGGAATATGCCAAGTGTTCTTCAACTGAGCCAAACACTTTCAAATGGAAGTCCCGGCCACTTCTGAAGGAAGGAGGCGGTGTTGAATTATTTCTTTGAAAGGAAAATATTCCTGAGCAATTTCACGGCAGTATAAATGCCTCAATGTGTGCTCCATTGTCTTCCTGAAAGAGACCAGCCTGAAAGGTACAGTTTACCATGACGAATCTTGTCTCGTGGACAGAAGTTCTGCGTGATGCCCACTAGAGGGCACCCTTGTACTCTGTACCTGAATTGGGGGGGAGGGGTGCCCGGCCCAGGCGATGATGATCTTATTTGACATGTTGGAAATTAATATCATTCCAACAAGAAAAAGGGAAAAATAACTTCCTTCAAAATGATCAATACGGTCCCCATTTTTTGAAACAGGGCTTAAAAGGTCAATTTTTAAAAATTAATGGCATTAGGATAAATTAGACTAAATACAGTGACAGAGTCTGAGAAAACGTATTTTCACTTAGGCAGTATTTTCCGTGGGCATCTTTGAATGGAAACATATTCACTTAAGGCATTTAAAACTTTCTGCTAGATTTCCTTATTACTTCCATTCAAAAGTTTCGCTTGATCATCATCATAGTACCCTCAATCCTGGGCCAAATTAAATAAAATGCCAAACATTAGATAATGGATCTGTCTGTTTATGACTTGGTTAACCTTATTTTTATTATTTTGTGACTTTTACGTTTTCTTGCCCAGCTTCGGGGCCTCCTCCCCTGTGCAGACACCCCCCACCACCTCCCGGCTCACACTCATCTTTCTCCCTGGGATTCTCGGTCACTTCTTCCAGGACGGAAGGAGCCACTAGTGACTGTGCCGCTTCTTTCCTGACCAATAAAGCAACGCTCTTCAATGGACTGTATTTGTCCCAAGACCCCAAGTGTGCCATTCTCTGAAATCTATCAGGTTGCCTGAGCAAGCAACACCCTCTTTAATTTCATTCACTATTCCCACAGTCC
Organism: Noctilio leporinus; assembly: GCA_004026585.1. NCBI lineage: Eukaryota > Metazoa > Chordata > Mammalia > Chiroptera > Noctilionidae > Noctilio > Noctilio leporinus. The sequence goes on from PVIW01001130.1 coordinate 155,735, forward strand.
ACCGATTCCCAAGGGAAGGACGTGTCCCCTAAGTACAAAGGTCCGTGCCCCCGGGTGTGAATACCCCAAGGGGCACTAGGCTTTGGAGTTGGACAATTTAGGGGGTCTAAGTTCTTGCTTTTCTTGTAAGTTTCACTGGAAGTTTCATCTGTAGCATTTAAACTAGGGAATTCATGATCTGATGGCTTATACGGTTAAAAACACACGCGGGAACTTCTTTTCGGTCAGCATGCAACCAGGATGTGGCTCTGAAATGCCTGGACTGCGAGTCTTTACATGCCAAAAAGGATACAGAACTTCTAAGTACATTCGTTAACGACGAAATGGCATTACTCATCAATTAGAGCACGGGCGTGTTGCTGCTGTGTTCTGCGCCACCAACCCATTAGGGTGATTTATAAACCAATAAATAACGGGACTCAGGAAGACAGCGAAGTTTCCTTTGAAGTGTGCGCATCCCCTTGCATCATGGGTAAAAAATGAAACATCTTGGAGGTGATATTTTATACTCCACACATCTCACACATCCAAAGATAACTACTCCTATCTCAAGCTATCAGTCTCTCTGTGGATGTACTAAACGTAGAATAAATGGCCATGAGTCTAACAGCACTTGGGGTTAGTAGCAGAAAATAGGACTATTAAACGTACTTCTACCTGTAAACGCTGCATGTGGGTGAAGGTCTTGACTACATGCCGAGTGTGGAAAAATAACCTTTTGTGCGTATTTTCTATGCAGCTTTGACATAATTACCTGGACAGGTTGAAAGTAACTGTGTGGAGTGCAATTGGGCCTGGACGTGAAAGAGTTAAGAGCAGGGGGCAAGGGTGTTAAGGGCCCAACACAAAGGCCGTGGCGCCCCCAGACCCTGGGTGCGGGGTGGCTTGCGCAGGGCCGCCCATCTGTTAACGCCGACCGACAGCACAGCGAAGGTCCCCGCTGCAGCCCACCGGGGTGGCTGGCGTGCGCGCCGGTGGGTGGGAGAGGCCGCCACACGATTACTAGAACACGCACGGCTACCACGGCTTTAAAAATGAGGCAGCGTCCTAGACTCACGGACATTTGACCTATTACGTGAAAGAACCGCTCATCCTCAGTCGGTGCCACTGAATTTCTACAGATAAATAGTTTAAGACGCCGTTTTAGAGGCTGGACTCTTGTCTAAACGTGGCTCGCTGGGTATTTTGTTCGGAAATGAAACGGGGGCGGAGAAGGTGAGCAGCCGAGATGAAAAGGGCCGCCCAGCCCTGCTCTGGGCGCTCCCTGGAGCCCTGTTAGGGCCTCGCGCCTGCGAGAACTGTCACCCTCCCACCAAGAGGCCAGGGCCGGATCTACAAATGGGGAGTCTAATTGCGAGCGCTCCTGGGCTGCACCGTGACATTTATGTAAGCCTCATCAACAAAACGGGAAATCACCACGCTAATTAGCGGGCTGACACCCGCCGCTGTCTGCTGTGGAAGAGGTGGCAGCCGTGTGGCAGCTATGGGGACGCCCGGTCTTTCCGACAGGGTCGGACTGGGAAACTGGCTGTTTTCACTTCCAGAGACATTCTGGGATCGGAAATGACCAGCATCTCATTGCCATCTTTTGAAAAGCCGATGAAAATGCAGCATTTCTTTGGCACAAGTCCAGCTGGAGGCTGAACGTGTAACGGCCTCGCTGTTCCCAGGGTCACAGTCTCCGGCGGACAGGCACACGGGCCAGCGACGGGCTGAGTCAGGTCCACACTCCTCCTCCCGGCCCTTTTCTTGGCCACGAAATGACACACAAGGTCCTGGAAACCCAGACACTTCTTGGTGCACGACCTGTGTGCTTCTGTCAAACCACAAACTGGGGCCTTCAAGTCTGTCATTCCCACTTCAATGGAAGCAGGTGACATTGGTCCCCTCACTTCGGTGACCAGAGGATGGTGAGAGTCCGGGAAGGAGCTAACGAGGGATAAGAAAGGGGGTGACGATGCTTTGCTCTGGAAGACCAGAGGCCCGTGGCACGCGTCAGTGTCTGCGTGTACACAGAGCCACCAGGTGCCGGGGTACCTGTTGGGACACTTTATATGCTCCTACATGATCTGCAAGGCCTGCCGCGTCCTAGGAAATGCCAGGTGTCCTTATCACCTCTTTACAAAGGCAGAGAGCAAGGCAACGCTCAACGCTAGGACCCTGTGCAAAGAAAGTCAAGTCCGCCTGGCTGTGAAGGCCACACCCTGGTCTCTAGCTGCCCCTCCGACTCCACCCAACGTCAAGGCCAGACAGCGAGCCTGTCTCAGCCTGTTCTCTCTGTTCAATCCCCCGTCCTATTTATCACCTGCAGAGATGTGGGCACATTTCTGAGTCCCCTGCTTCCCCGTCACTAAATCTGAAACATGGGGAGGGGTAGTCCATGCAGAGCAGGGATCGCGGGGGATTCTGAGTCAAGAAACGCTCACAAACAGCCCATCAGCTTGGGTGTCACCGCAGGAACTGCCCCTCCTCCTGTTTTCCGAGGCCAACAGGCCCCTGAGGAGTCCTGCCTGCAGGTGACGGACTTGACCACCAGGCAAGTCTTTGCAGAGAACCCAGCGCCTGGGAGGACCAGCAGCAGGTGGGGCAGAGCTGGTGGTTCCCGGGGCAGCTGGTCCTGACCCAGTGGGGTGAAGCCCCTCCAGCTCAGGGAGAAGAAAGAGAATAGTGTCGTCTGCATTTCTGCCGGCAGCCATTTTCATGCTTAAAAGCTCAAGTGTCACGTGCAGGCGCAGAGGACAGCCAGGAAACCGGGCCTGAGCGTTCCAATTAGACCAAAGGCCCCGGGCAGAGAACCGACCTGCTCCCGGCCAAGGTCCTGCCCCCCGCCAGGTACCCCAGGTGTGGGCTCGTGGGTCACCAACTTCATCCATTCTCCACCCCATTTTCTGCGGTGGCTGTGCACCTGCTGGGTGACTTTTTTTTTAAAGAAATCTTGTGCTTTAGGAATCCTGGTCTTTGTGGCTGTGACTCAGAGGAATGGGCCTTAGCTTCTCACGACACTTACTTTTTCTCTTCCTTGATCTCAGTTACATGGACTTGAATTTCTTACTCTAGGATTCTTCATAAGGTATCTATTTTTGCAAAGGGGAGGGCTCTAAATGAATAGATAAACGTGAGAATCTCCGGCGTGCTCACTGCAGACTCCACGTCTGCCTTTAAGCACCTCTGGCTGTCCCCAGAAATGCTTCCGCATTTCATGAAAAACTTCAGTGTGTTCAGACTTGGATTACCCTTGGAGAGACAGGCGCAAAAGGACACATTTCTCCACATAAAACTCTATTCCCCTTACGACGTAAATTCGGACACACACAGAGCTACAGCGGGGAAACCTTCCTGCTTCCGGACAGCATTTCAAGGCACCTCAGCCTATACACGGAGGTTGTACACGTTCGTAGCAAACAAATGATCTACCTTTGGAAAGAGACAGGTATTTATGACTGCGTATTCTAGTTTCCACACATTATTTTAATGGTCAAAGTCCCGTATGGGAGTTTTGGGTTCATCTGTGTCACACGTTGAACTGTCCCTGCTCATGGAATTGGAACTGTGGGCTCTGTGATGACATCAGGAGGCCTGGGGACCCGCCACCAACACGCCTGGCCCCCACTCCTGCAGCCTGCCCAAGGCTGCCTGCCCCCCTCGGCGCCGTGATTGCTTTGCTTGTAACGCGACAGACATGAACGGGGCCACACTCGCTCCTAGAGGGGCCACTCGGGTTCTAGAAGCTTGGGGTTCAGAGGCATGAGGGTGCACAGCCTTACCTGGGTGAGCTTGCGCTCCTCAGGGGTCCCCCCTTTCTTGCCGTGGAGGGTGTACACGGGGGTGTACTGCACACAGCCGGAGCAGGTCCTATAATCATTGTCGCTGCTCTCCTGCACGTGGAGAGACAATACACAGCACTTACTTCCAAGCATCCCGGACGATTACGGAAGCTCTGGAGCCGACCCATGCGTGTCTGACACAGAGGCCAGTAACAAAGGGACACATCAGGGATGAGCTGAACGAACCTATTCCCGCTCTTTTCTATATTACGAATTAATCATTTCCAAAACCATCTCTATGTTGGATAATTTGAACAGAATTCATATGAAGGTCATTGACTCTCTCTTGCTACAATGAAAGTTTTAAGGAGTAATATAATCAAATCAAACGTGCACACAGATTGACTTTGGGGGGAATGGGTGGGTGGGTGGGGGGACAGAGGGGAGCAAAAAGGGGATGGATGTAATACAACAACAATAAAATTTAAAAAAAAAAAAAAAAAAAAACCAAAAAAAAACAAACCAAAAAAAAAAAAAAAAAAAAAAAAACGTGCACACAAATGTTCACATACATGCAATATTCGTAGGTTCAAACACAAATGTTTATAAGTGAGAAACCTGCTTAGCTTAGCCCTGGCCAGCGTGGCTCAGTTGGTGGGCGGGTCGTCCCGTAACTGAAAGGTCGTGGGTTTGATTCCTGGTCAGGGCACGTGCCCGGGCTGTGGGTTCAGTCCCCCGTTGGGGCATATGAGAAGCAACAATCGATGTTCCTCTCCCATAGCCATGTTCCTCTTTCCCTCTCTCCCACCCTTTCCCCTCTCTCTAAAATCAAGCATCATGTTCGCAGGAGAGGATTTAAAAAGTTAAATTAATTAAAATGAAAAGCACGCTTAAAGTGGCTACTTTTGGAAAGATCCAAGTGATGACATTCATCGTTTAATTCTGCATCAAAAATCATCTTAAAAAAAAAAATGTATCAGCTCAAAGCAAGACTTTCAACAGTGATGTCAAGGGAGTCACACCCGCCCACCTAACGCATCTCTGAGGATCTCGGCCGTCCTGTGATAAGACACACGAGGGACGATGAGGCCGCGGGGTGGGTGCCCCACAGAATGGCAGACAGTGGTCACTGGGCTTGATGGGAAAACACGCTCCGCACACAGCCCACACCCATTTCCAGAGTCGGGAGAAACGCCACCTCCTGCAGCTGTGCTGTGTCCACCTCCCACGGACGCCCCGCGGGCAGGACGCACCTACCTTGTGTCGCAGTTTGCTCTTCACCTCCTTTATTCCCTGCTTCGCGTGGCTCTTCGCCTGGAAAACGAGAACCTGTCATCAGCACGAACACGAGACCTCACTGGATGTGAACAGCTAACCATTCATAGTTTAGAAAAAGAGCAAGGGAATGACACCATAAAGCCCTATTCAGGGGCACCATCCCGCTCAGTGTGACACCTGAATCAGCTGGGGAAGACATAGCCTCTACGTGCCCACAGATACCAAAGGCTTTTTGCTTCCCAAAGGCCATACACACGGGAGTCCACCGGGTTACTAACGCCAAGTCTTCATCTGAAACCCTGGCTAAATGGGGAAGAGACCAAGGCAGCCCCGCCGCAGCTGTGGGCAGAGTTATCCTGATGGTATCATGACATCATGTAATTTTTCAGGGGCAAATTAAAGGCCTTTAACAACCTAACGATGATCCACAGGGAGTCGGCTCCAGCCCTGAGCCTGGAGGTCCTGCTGCGGTCCCCGTGGGGCGGAACCGAAGACATCAGGGTCCCCCCGATAGCCTGAGACCTTGTTCCGCTAGCAACGCACACGCAGCGGCCGAGTGGGAGCAAGGAGTGATCTACGTGTCTGCAGTGCCTGACAGGGCATGGGGACCAAGCACGTGTCACCTCCTCTAACCACCGCAGCACCTCTGTCTATAAAGTAGGAAACTGGTGTACGTCTGCCGCCATCGAATTTTCAAATAGCAAACAAGAACTCACAAACTTGTACGCTGTCCGGACTGCGGGAGTCGCTTTGGTCACTGCTGAGTTGAATAGTGCACCTCCTTTCTAAAAAGGGGAAAAAGGCATTTGTGAAAACTTTGGCCAGGTTGTCCTGAAACAAGTATCCTTCGTTGTAGGTAAAGAACTTGAGTCACAAGCTAAACAAAGACCTACAAAATTTATTCCATGTTCCGTGTTTTCAAGCTTTTATATACTATGGTAAATTCACACAAAATGTGAACATTCTACTCTTTTTTTAGTCATTTAAAAACTGTTTAAAATGATTTTCTTCAAAGTTTAGGCAGACCTGGGCAATATGGACATTGACAGGTATATATTTAAAGCTTCATTAAAACAAATAAAACTGCTTAGCAACTGGTTTAATGTTAGGCAATGCACTCTCAATTTGTGGAAGAGATTTTCATATTTTAAAAATCCTATCAACAAAGACATTACCAGAGATGATAAAATTCTCCTCAAATGGTGCTATTCCACCTAATTCCTTGTTTTGGAATAAAATGCAAGGTGACAGTGAAATCTTGCTTTTCAAAATAAGCCATTTACCGCAAGACCAAAGCTTTCCCTTTTTAAATTATACGTATGAATACCAACAAACTTTAAGCACAAAATGGAAATTTTTGAACGTGAGGAACTATACACTCAAAACGTTACCAATAAGCAGCTCACTTTCTCTGAACATAATCCACAGTTGGAAGAAAGAAGAAGAAACTTTCAAAGTTAATATTACCTTGACCGTATGCACCCATTGCTGATAGGATCTTGGGCTCCCTGGAATATGTACAAATAAAGTGTCAGGAATAGTTGATCAAAGATAAATCGGTAAACCAAAATTTATCAAGAACGAGTATTTCCAGGATTTTAGTAAGCAAATTTCATTTTTCTGCAATGTTGTGAAGGAAGCAATGGTATATCATGAGAACGAATAAATTGCTCTAATTCCAAGGAACATGGTAATTACCATTTGAAAGCAAAGATACTTTTCCTTTATTCACATAGGAAGCTAATATAGTAAATTACTCTATTGTTTTTCATTTTTAATATTATCTTCAGAGGGGAAAATAGAACCTCTCTTTAGATACCCAATTCCCATGTCTTTTAAACTGATTTTTCAATGTTTTATGTCCATGTTGTTTTATAAAAGTTTTGCCTCTTTTACGCAATTAGGCTCCTTTCAAAACAATCCTTCAAGTGAATAGGGAAAGAAGAAAAACTAGAAGGATATTTAGAAATGCAAAGCACCTTAAAAACAAAAGTAAGATTTTCTGTGGATGTTCGAGATTAACATTAATTGACAGCGAAGTTGATTCCAATGCACTTAGACTGCAGTCACAGCTTGAAAATATTCTCTAGCTGGGAGTCCAAATGTGAAGGATATTTTCCCAAAGACAAGGACAGGGAATGGAGCATCTATGCTGAGGGCATCATGGTTACTGGAAAGCTGAGAATACGACAAATCCCGTTCTCATAAAATGAGTGATCAGATTCTACTCCAAATATGATAAGTTAGTCAGTAAAGTGACATCAGGAGGCAAAAAAAAGAGAAGCCATACAACTAAGCTAATGTTCTGTATCCACCGACTTGAGTTCAATTTCATCTCTGTTCTTGGTTGTTTAAACGCTTCAAAAACCAAAGTCCCAATGGCTACACGGAGCCCACGCAAGTCAAAGAATAATTGCCACGTAAAATGACGTGTCCACCTCACATTCCGCTCTTTCCGTTCTCAGGAGTTTTCTTGATCTACGTCACATGATTTGAGTTGTGCTTTTCGACTCTAAAATCAGGGTGGGCGTCACCCAGGGAGAGGGTGGGTCTGGGAATTAAGGTTTCCTCCGTCCCTCCCACCCCAAGAACTGGGCCCTTCCCTGGCAGCCCCAGCGAGCAACATGGTCCCCCCACATCTCAGACTCACCACATTGTTAGTGATTATCATAAACAACTTGCCCCAGGAGGCAACTGAGGTTCCGGGTTGATCCCTCATTTGCCCAAGATCCAAAAATGAGAAATACAGGTATTTTCGTTCTTGGCTCAGTCCTTCCCCTCGGACATCTACCTCTGAAGGCTGCTGAATAAAACAGCATAAAACTCGGGTAGCAAAGCGAGCTCCGTATCACTTCAAAGAGATGCCATTGAAAAGGAGACAGGCTGCTCAGGGCTGATGGCTCAAGAGCAACCATGGGGACAACCCCCGGCAGGGATCTGGAACACGAGGGTCAGGGGCGAACAGGACGTCCCAGAGTAAACTGCTTGGCACCGTAAGAAAACATGTGGTATAATTTAGGTCGAGTCCTGTTTAAAAATGTTTCAACAGCGCTTGTCTCTCTACATTTAGTGCTTTTCGCATGGAAGGCTCCTATTGGCCCAAAATTTATGAGGCGAGCACATTATTCCTTGAAGGGGGGGGGGGGGGGGCTGTTTTTTTTTTTTAAATGAATTCGAATGCTATAAAAACAAACAAAAAATCCCCAATTCCTTTGGTTAAAGTGACAGGATTATGGAAATAAAAAGCAATATAAAGAAAATTCTTAATATTGTTCTTGTTCATCATGAATCAGATGAGTCAGTTTCTCATACGGAGAGAACGGAATATGTTTCTCATCTGCACAAAGAATTTCTCTTCAAATGTATTTGTTTAAATTCCGGTAATTTGCAGCTACTTCTCCAAAAAATGTAAGTTGGTCTAAATTGTTCACTGAGGCCAAGAAAATGACACGAAAACTGATGATTACCTACCACCCCTTCAAATTCCTTTGCTACCTCAGCCAGTTAAAAGGAAAAAGAAAAAGACTTAGAATTAAGTAAATACAAGACTATCAGTGTATATCAGAAAACTAACGAAGACACAAATGCCATGCACTGCCAGTGGCCACCCGTTCCCATGGAATGCCGGCCTGAAGAAACGTTTCTCCTTTTTAAAGTTCAGATCATTGAAAGTGGATTTAAGAACTAGTTTTATTTTAGTTTAAATTTTAAAAACTACAGAAAAGCATGCTGTTTACCTACTCGCTCCTCCAGTGCTTTTGCAGAGACTAATGTTTGCGTTGCACCCTGGTCTAGGCGAACTTGTGTACGGCCTCCACTCCCCAGCTACCCTGTCCTCTGTGCACCTCCTGATGAGGCTGGACACCCCACAAGGGTCCCGAAGGAGGAAGAAGAACATGGATTTCTTTACCACAGGGCCCATGGGGCAGCAGATTTGGGAAATCACCGCTAACCGCAGCTCTAGACGCGTGCGAATTAGGACGCTCTCCGTGGGACTGCCCCGTATGGTACATTTTCTATCAGATCCAGGAGATCTAGGGCTTCCCCGTGGTCATGTTCATTTCATCACCAGCAACAAGCATAGCAGTTTACAAGCTGCCAGCACAGTCACAGAGAAAGGGGGTGTAGGAGATGCTTTTCTGAAAGTTCCTAATTATTTTTGCTTCAAGGGACATCATTTTTCCTTCTGCATGAGGGAATGGTGATTTCTCCAACAGTAGGGACCTTTCTGAGGGCTTTACGTATTTTAAAAAACCTTCAACCGATATTCAAGAAAGATAGGAATTTTGCTTTTATCCAGCTGGGGTGGAGAAGGCTGTTACTGAGTGTCTTCTCATTAGGAGCATCTTTCACCCCAAGGGAACCTGAGCTTTGAGGGTCAGCAGGTATCTCGGTTCAGGTTCTGGCACCTCCAGCCGTGTGACCTTGAGCGCATGGTCAAGAGGGTCACCTGGTAAAATGGGTGGTGACCAAGTACCCCTTAGGGCACTGTGAGGGTCCCATGAGACACGACCTGGAGAGCTTTTATAAGAGCTTCTGCCACATGTGAGTATTCAATGAGCGTGCAGTTATTGTCATTATTGCTGCAATCATGAGACAATGGCCAAGTTGTAAGGATTTACTCCCGGGAAGGACAGTTCAATGCAGTGGGGCTCACGAATGTCACCCAGGTAACAAGGGGCAGGAGTGAACCTCAAGAACTAAGTTTGGAACTATATCTACATCTTCATTTGTAAGTACATGATCAGTTGTTATTAGATCACCCACCTTTTTATTTCGAATCCTAATGAATTTTGCTTTATTATGCTTAAGATATACATATCTTTCTAAAATAACCTGTACTATTGTAAATTAGATAGTAACACTTGACAGCCAGTCATAATTCTTTAATGTGCTTTCTTTTCATGTCTGGTGAACTATGTTGGATCAGTACCAGCTCCCAATTAAGATAAGAATTTCGAACCGCTTTCATTTTTAGAAAGAACGAAGTGGTTGGCATAAAGTTGTACCGACAATTCAGTCTCTAAGTCAGATGCCAACTGGTGACCAATATTCTACCACCCTTTTTAAACAATATAACCCCGTGTGAAAAATGCAGTGAGGCCACATCCAGAAAAGCCACCCCCGCTCTGCCCATCACAGAGGCTCCTGGACCAATGGTGAGGACGACAGAACTGAACCACACAAAAGGTTCATAGTACCACCCCATTACTGTCACAAGATGTCATCTTCAATTCTACGGAAGACACCGGCCCCACGGGTCCTAAAGCTAATGAGACAGCAGTTATGTAAATACCCAACCGGCGCCTCCAGCAATTTGTCCAGGAGCTGACAATGTTTTGCTTGTCTGCGGTGAAAAGTGAAGAAAGCCTTATTTCAACACAAAAGTTTCATTGAAGCTAAATTTTTACCCATGAGCAGTGAGGAGGTGGACAACTCCACATTGGGCACCAGCTGGGCCAAGTCAACTAAGTTTTTCCCAAAACTGGATTATTTCAGTGAAATGCGGTGCGTCCACCAGGTCAAGGTCAACGCCACCAGGCCAAGGTCAACCCACTTGGGCCACTGACCACCGTTCAATGAACAAATGACCTCAAAGGCTTTTATAGTTCCATAGAGCAAAAATAGATCTTATTTAAGAATCCCACTAAATGTTGGGAAACCTGTAGATCAGTACCATTTGTCTTCTCACATTTTATTTCTTAATTCTAGCAACTGTTTATTCGCACATAGACTAAAGAATTTTTTCCCAAATTAAACCAACAGATAGTGGAAGAATGACTATTGAGCCAGGTGAAAATGAACACATCAGGGGGTTTTGTGTGTTAGTTCACCCCGTGTCAGGAACAATGCTTCACACATAATAAATACTCAGCAGATACCGGCTGAATGAAGAGGGCAATTCAAGGACTGGAGCGCCATTTCCTGCGAGCGTCAGGACTGTGGACTGGGGCACCCAGCCGAGTGGGGGGGTCCCAAGTCATTAACTCCCTGGATAATGACAGCGTGGTTTGACTATTTACATTTCCATCAGCGCCCCTGTTTAATTACACGAACGTTAATCATATGAAATAAAAATGGGCTGGGACGCGCACAAAACCACCTGCGTCCTCAGGTTGCTTTAAGGAGAGCCTGGCACAACGGATGTCACCCCGAGAGATGGAGACCGAAAGGTCCCTTCCTCAGGCTTGTGGTCCCCGGCGCAGAAAAGGAAGGCCTTAGGTGTTCAAAGCTTGCTCTCTGGGTAACACGACTGTCAGTGCCTCCGCTCCCCCGCCCTCAGCAGCGCCCAGCACCCACATGCTCCAGCGGAGGGCGCGGCAGGGGGGTCCCTCCTGCTGGTTCTGTCCAGTGATCTCAGAGATGACCCAGGCACACGACCACTGGCCCACGAGGCCACCTTAACACCTTCAGTGACAGAAACGGGCAAAGCACCCTCATAGCGCAGCTCTTACAAGACAGAAAATGTCTAAGACATCAGAGGGTTAGGAGGAAGTAGTTGTCTCCGGAACAGCTGGTACCAGACACAAGTGCCCAAGTCAAGACCGCAGCCCTCTGAAAAATGGGTCCTCGTCCCGGAAGCTGTCCTTACCTCCACAGAAGCCGCCGGACGTGATCTCTTCTTCAAAGACGTCGGAGAAGCCCTTTCCTGAGTTTAGCTTCTCCAGCCGGCTGTCGATGAACTGAATAGAAAAGTACCAAACATGGTCATCTCCATTTATGACAGAAGAGTACATTTTTACTTATAAAGATGTTCATGGCAGACACTCATACACACATACGCATCACCAGGAAATTCTCAAGTAGCTGAAAGAGCAGGTGCTCAGTACCCAGCGGCTAACCATTTATGTATTAACGTGCGCAACGCAGACTCTAAGTGACTAAGCGGAATCGCAGAGGGCAGGGGGCCTGCCCTGGGCGCAGTGCAGTGCACACACCCTGGCCCTGCTGCCTCGGTGGTCTCCGTAGCTACCTCAGGGCATCACTGACACCTTAAATTAAGCTAACCGGGCTAATGTGCTTAGCATGGCTGCTGACCCGATGAGCACCCAAGAAGAGCTAGTCATTCCTACGGCAGAGATGAACCTCATCCGTAAAATAAAACACCCCCCATCTAAACCATCAGGTCCTCAAGCATAACTCGCACAGTTCATTCTAACCGTTACCAGGAAGGACGTGAACTGCCCGGGTCCCCCGCATATGCCCTGACCCAACGGTCACCGCGGAGATTATGAATGTGTCTAGGCCAGGTTAACTCACGTTGACGTGACCTGTCGCGAAGGTTATTTTAAAGTGTTTTTCCACATTCTGGAGGAAGGGGCGGGAGTGGGAAACATGGTACCAGAGCGCCTAGAAGTCCTTTCCAAAATGCAGGTCCAGGGAGAGTCCCTCCCACTCTCTGCTCTGCCCCAGGTCACATCCTGTCCCCCCGACACACACACACAAGGCAGAGCAGAATCTTGGGGGAATGGGGGCAGGTGGTGGGGGGAGTAATACTGTAGTTTGACAATTATCACCAGGTTATGCGCTATTGACCTATGAATATTTTACATCTATACATATCACTGAGGCTTGAAGACTTCCCACTTCGTTGACCTGTGGCATCTCACAATTGCATGTCTGGATTATGAAAACCTAGCCAGTGTTTTGAGCATCTCTATTCACAATGAAGGGGAAGGCGGAGCCTCTTCCAGGTGCCCCCTTGTGTGGGAGGCGGAGAACAACCTGGGGGGCACGAAGAAGATGTTTTGGTGGTGGACTTGAAGATTTGGGGGTGAACATAAATGCTCATTTTCATCCTGGAATGAATGAACCCACAGATTTTTCAGCCTGGAAATTGAAATGTTACCCCCATTAAAATAAAATGGCTTGACATTTTTTTTAAAAGTCCTCGCACTCTGCTTGAACTGTCCATTTACTTGGTCAACGGACAACGCTAATCGAGAGGTGCTGATGGGCAACCAGTGTTCCTCAGGCAGCAAAGCCTGAGACATGCAGACAAAAAAAAAAATCTCTTACAGAACAAAATGAAGGAAAAAATGGCAAGTGAATCAACACATTCCTGTTCAAATATGGTTTAACTATCTTCTAATTACCGTAGAATAATTTGACCAAAAATGCGGTGAGAGACGTTTAGATATCACCTAAAAGGATATAGTCTTGTTTTTTTGTTTTTGTTTGTTTTTTTTAGTATTTCTTTTGTTGAGTTGTTCTCAGAAAAAAGAGAACTCTGTGGGGACAGGAAGTGTAGTTTGTCCACTTTTGCGTCCTGTTGTGCTTGGCACACAGGGAGTTTGTGACAGTACCCATGGCCTCGCCATGCAGTCTGCAGTAGGACGGGCCGGCGTCACCACTCCGCAACCCATCAGCTTGCGGTCGTGGGCCACCAGCCATCTCAGGCTGTCCCTTCTGTGAAATGGGGGTGACTAAGAACACCTTATGGGCTTTGGGGAACGTTAACTAAAATAGTGTTACGTGCCTTTACTGTGGGCCCGGGATGGGTGCTAAATAAAGTCCACTCCCCTGCAGTGCTCCCATTTCTATCGCGACTAATGGCTGAGCTGTGTGCGCGCCACCCACGTCCCACGTGGTGTCCGCATGGACTGGTTGCCGCAACATAGACATGGACACGGTGCTAACATTCCAAAGTTAAATAACTCCAACGTGTGGAACTATTCATTTCTTTCTGTCTTTGATAAAATAGTAACTTCTAATGTTGGCATCTTTCTTACATAGACTAACTGGTTAATTTGTCAGTAAAGCGGTTGAACGTGCTTGCGAAATCTGACTTGCACACATTCCCAACAGAGCTATAAATCAAACTAAAGGGATCTGATTTGATGGACCACGTATCATTTTGGGGGGAAAAAAATAAGGCAAAGCGGAATGATAAATTTAAAGTAATACATTCCTGAGAACTGGAACAAACGAAGACATCCTTTTAAAGGACTTAATTTGCTTTCAAAGATTAAGACCACAAGCCTTTTTAAAAGGTTTTCATTTTTGTGTTTATTGAAAATAATCCATCCATTTTACTCTGAGTGGAACCATTCAAGTCCAGAAAGAGATAAATCCCCAACTATTTACTGATGGTGCATTTCCACGGATGAGAAGCCGCTCAGGGTTACTCAGCTGGTGATGTGAGCAACACTAATCAATCACGGGTCCTCGCCGCGTGTTATCACCGACTTTGCAAACAATCCTGTCCGTGACAACCGGACACTTATCAACATACAAGCTTAGTGAAAACTTTCGCTTTTAAAGTCAAAGAAGGGTTTTGTGTGCCGCGTACTCACATGGAAACACTCGGGAAGGAGCTGAGAAGTGGTATCACGGGGAAGAATGATGAAGGTAATGGTTCTCTCAACCCCTGCTTCTATTTTTGACTCAATAACAGCTTTTCCCCCCACATGGAGTTGGTTCATGGTCATGTACACACTCTGAAAACTCGAGGGCATTTCATAGTAAGCAAAAGAGATATGACCATGTTCTGCTACTGTAGCTCAGAAGTAGTTCTGAACTAAAGAACAACATCTGTTGGAAAAGCTGCAGCTGCACATGCGCCCGTAACTGGCAGCTCAGGGAATGGTTACCATGTCCTTCCGTGGACACGTCTCTTCACCAACTGGGAGACACATGTTTTTCAAGACCGGGGGCGGCATTGCAAGTAATGACAAGTAGCGCTGCAAATAGCCATAAAAGTGCCCCGCATGTGACGGAAAATTAGACTGGGGTCGATTTTTAAAGGAATTCAAGAGTGCTTTACGATGATGGTGTCTACATAAATCTTCCTATTTTGCTTTTTATTTCAAAAGTGAGAGTTGAAAGGTGAAACTAAACATTCAAAACAATCACGCGGAGACAATAATTGGAAATCTCAAAAAAAAAATATTCATCGACATAATTCGATAGTATGGATTCCACCATTGTATTATAATTTATAAATGGACACAATTAATTTAAATCAGAATACACATAATGCTCAAGATCAATAATATGGTCCCCGTATATTATCAACGTGGGAAATAACTGTATTTTGTCACTCTGGTGGCCCAGTCTTACAGGGCTGACAGGTCACAAGAGAAATATTGTTCAGCAAAAAACTGGTCCCTGTTCCCTCTGGTTAATGTTGATGCCACTCGGGTTTTTCAAAGCATTTTTTCATCTTCAAATAACCAACTGGGTAGGAAACTGAGTCAATGTAAAGACATCACTCTCGTTGTTTTAAATGCACTTCAGTCAGGAACAGTGCTAAGTGAAAATAAAGATCCAATCCCTGCAATTTTTAAATCACAATGAAACATAAAATAAACATTTTAACCCTGCAATAAAATGTAAAGATTAGACTCGAGCACAGGCTTCTTGACAAAAATATGAAGAATCTGTTCTCATCAGATTCAGAGATTAAGTTGAATATATGGCCAATAGGCCAATAGGAATGTCTTTTTTCCTCCAAAAGAAAAATGGTGTGCTTTTCACAGTCCTTTAATTCTTCACTCATCAGGGCATTCCTGGCACTGAATCTAAAAATCTGCCCAGTTACACTGTTCATCAGTGTCCCAATGACTTCAATGGCCTGGACATACATTACATAGATCTTTATTTGCAACCGACCAATCAAAACTCTAAGCGGGACACCAATGAAATATTTGATTCTTTTAAAAATCTCAAAAAAAAAAAAAAAAATAGTGCTGGGGACAGAAGGTGAGGGGAGCAACTCTCCCAGCTGGGCAAGGGGAGGACCAGGCCCCCTTCCGGGCACGGCCCTAAGCCCGGTGACAAGATAAACACGCCACAGACCCGCGTTCCTTTCCCGCACAGAGGATGCCTCCCCGCGTGGCCAGAAATTACCCCGTATCAGCAGCCCTCTCAGACACAAAGACAACTAATCTAATAGCATGACAGTCTTGGGAGCTAGGGAAGAACACATTTTACATGAGTCAGAAGTCTTTAGCAATTAAAAAAAACTTGAAGTAAAATCTTACTTTTGAAACATGAATTACACAAGGATCTTTCCATTTTCCTTTCTATATAATGCTTTGGGCTAAAAAAAAAAAAAAATAAGTAGTCTGATTTAAATATTTCACCTTATAAATGCTCTGTAAACCTTGACAGGGTAGTGAAAACTACATTAAAGTGTTACAATAAATTAAGTCACCAGATGTTCATGGAGAGGGACACCTGCTAAATACAAGGTGTTCTGTGAGTAGCTGTGTATCACAAGTGGGACTAAGTGAGGTCAGTTTAGAGCTTAAATCAGGAGAATGAAGTACGAGAAGGAGCAGAAATACATTGTTATTTTTATTTCATTTCAAAGATTAGGTAATCACAGGCCTGTTAAGTGTACTAAATGGGACGACCATGAAACTTAAGGGACAGAAACCCACTTTGAAGAGTATAAGAAGCCCATTCACCGCCATTTATGATTAGAACTAATAATTTAAAACAACATGAGTGGGACAATGGCACCTTCCAGGGTATATCAACAGACAGACATTCAATAATTTCCTGTGGAATTGAGTCTGTTGAACGTCATGACCAGCAGACCGAAGAATTAATGAATTCAATCACTCGATAAACACGTAACTGAATGCTCACTGCAGGCTGGGCACTCTTCTAGGCGACCAAAACGAAACACAAACAGGAGTGAGAGGGACACACACTCAAGGTTCGCGATGCTGCGCAGCTGGGGGCTGGGCAGGGCCGCGTGGCACAGCCAGGAGGCCGGTTATTTAGGATGTGGGAAGGCGGTGAGCGCTGCAGAGCAGCCTGGGACCCCGTGCGCCCGGCTGGCGTGTGGCAGGCGGCTTTCACAGCGACAGCGCCGGGCAGGCAGCGAGGGAGGGGGGCAGCCATGCTGGCCTGCAGGACACCCAGGAGCCCAGAGCAATGCCACCCCCGCACCACGGTGACCACGTCCCTGCGAGCCCACCTCCTGCGATGTGCCCGGGTGGTGTCAACAATTCTGTTACCTCCCCAGTCCCTCCGTCTGCAGGCTGCCCACCTCTCTCCTCCAACGAGACGCCACCCCACCCCGTCTCAGCTCGTGGCCTGTCCCCCAGGCTCACGGGAAACGAGAAAGAAGGTGGTTTCCCAGCTCTAAGCGCCGCCTGGCCTGCAGAGAGCTCCAGGGCCGCCGGCCTCCTTTCTGTGGGGGCCCACGGACTCGCCCCTTCTCCCCCGACCCCACTACGCCTCCAGCTGGGTCGTGGCTACGTGGCAGCATCGTCCACATGGCGAGGTCCAGGGCCCACGTTCAAGCCCTCGTTTGATAAACCGTCACACGCGTGGCACAGCGGTGAGCCCGGGCTCCTCCGCGGCCTTTCCTGCCTGGCTGGGGAGCTCACTCGCTGCGCTGGGTTCCCTGACTCTCGGGGGCGCACACCCTCGGCGGCCCTCTTCCGGCCCCTGGGACCCTGTCCCTTGGTCTCCAGTCGAATGGCTTTCAACCCCATCTACATGCTGGGGGCCCCCAAATCTGTGTCTGCAGTCTACCTAGTCCCATTGGATGCCCGCTGGCCATCTCCCACTCAGCATGTCCGATACTGAGCTCCCCCCGCAGCCCCCCGGCCCCCGACGAGACAGGGCAGTGTCTAGGGCTCCCCAACCGCACCATTCCAGGGTGAGTGTCAGATAGACGCTGACCCCGGTGTTGGAGCAGACCCATCGGCTGGCTGGTCCTCATCCCACCTTCCACCGACCAGCTTCTAGCCACTACCCACTCTCAGCAGCCTCCCTGCCGAGGCCTTTCTCTCTGCTGTCATCTTCCGTCACCCTGCGGCCCACACGACCCTCTGGTCCTGCCCGACCCGGCAGAGTCACCCTCTCCTGTTCTATTTACTTTTCTACGGTACTTATCTCTGAACAGCGAAGTAATGTAGCTCACTGTCCGTCCCCCTCCCACCACAGAGAGAAGATTCACGGAGGCAGAGTGCTTTTCTGCTTTGTTTCCCAGGTACCACGGCCCCAAGGACATGGCCCAGCCTGGTGGACACTCAGATCGTACGGTTGAGAGAGGGAGTGGATAAATACTGAGATGTGTGTTTCTGGAACATTAGCATGTGTACTGTCGTAATATTTCATGAGTAAGGTAGACTCCTGGGTTTTCATCCAGGCCTCCTGAACGAGAGCTTTTGAGGGTGAGAATGAAGAATATGCCTCTTTAATGGATTTTCTAGGTAAATCTGAGTCAAGTGGTTGGAGGCCACACTTAGAAACACGCGGCTTACGCTACTATTTGCAGTTACTCAAGAAGGAGGCTTACAAACATGCAGCCTTTGCGCTCATCCTCTCTCCTTGTGCATCCTTTCCGTCTGCCCCTGCGTCTCCACAGCGCCACCGGGCATGTTCCCTTTTCCCTCTCTTTTCTCGTCAGGAAGCTTGTTCCACACAAAGCCATCTCCCGCCCGTTCGCCACAGAGCTGCTGATTCTCAGTACGGCTAATGCATGTGTTGAGCTTAGCTATAAATTACGTACCATAAATAACCAACTATGTGTTTCTTTTTTAAAAGAAGATTAGCAGGAAATGTAGAAATGTATAAGAATTTATTGTGTATGTTAAAAGCTTTCTGAAATCTTCCAAAATCTCTAGCGAACATAAAAGGGAAACATTTGGCTTTTGACCCTCTCCTTTTACCCAGCGTCTTATTAAGTCAGAGAAAGTGGGTCACGGCAGAAAATATAGAGCGCCCGGGTTTCGCTCCACACAACACACCAGCACGTGACTCCAGATTTAGAATCACAGATGCCACTCCATTGAAAACCCAGGGACACTTGACTCCCACAATTTTTGGATGAGCCTTAAATGAGCTCCATTGTGTCCAACTGTATGAGCACGTCAACCACCAAAACTGTCGAAGCATTTTCACGCCTACTCCTTCTCACAGGGAATCACTCCGCAGTTTTTAGCTCATTTCTTTCTTTAACAATACTAAGTGTCTATTACATATCAGTTATAAGATACAAAAACACTTTTTTAAATGATCCTCGTCTTTAAAGAGCCTACAATTCAAGAAGGAGCCAAACGGTGCCATGACTGTAACACAGGGTAAATCCGGAATGCTGAAGGACAAGCGTTTACAGAAGGCCGGGAGGTCAAGGGTGTGGACATGGGACGTGGAGGTGCACCTGAAAGAATGGCCTAGATGGGGGAGGGTTCAAACCAGAGGCCGTAAGGAGGAGCCCACCGCATGGATTTGTTCATTCGTGGATTTTCATGGGGACATGAGCTTTCCACAGCTCCTGGTTCCTATCCTGGCTCTGTCACCTGCCGGCCGCTGCGTGAACTCTCAGTAAGTCCTTTACTCCTTCCATAATGAAGGTTTGTAACATGAGAAGTGGCAAAAATAAAGTGTGGACTGCTCTGGTTCCGCGCCACCAAGACCCTCCATCCAGTTACCAGCACGAGGCGCTGACATGGACACCAAGAGGATGAAACGGACAAGACGGGGTCACGTGGAGGAAGCAGCACCCACAGAGCGGAGGAAATAGCTGGAAATGGAGGCAGAAAGGCTGGAGGTGACAGCCTGGTGCTAAAAGAAGGGACGCAGGTGGATGTGTGTGTGTGTGTGCATGCACAGTACATGTGTGTGCATGTACACATGCAGATTGCATCCATGGCATGTGATCATGTATGAGTGGACACGTGTGTGTACAGATGCATTGTGTGTACGTGAGCAGGTGCGTGCATGTGTGTATATGTGCATGTGTGTGTTTGCAGATGCAGGTGTGTGCACATGGGTGATGTGTGCACATGGGTGATGTGTGCACAAGTGATGCATATACATGAAGACACGTATAGAGGTATGTACTACACACTCACATTTACCCTGATGGGTCTGGGCTAAGGATCTACACACCTGGGTTCACGATACAGAGGTAGCTGCGACCTCACGCAAGCAGAGCGGGGAGATGGGGTGAGTCAGGAAGTGGTCTGAGGGTGGGGCCCAGGGGACAGGGGGAAGGTGAGTGTGACTGCACGGGACACCGAGGCAAACCACCAGGAGCCACGGCTGGGAAGTGCTAGGGAGTCACTTTGCAGATGAAAGAAATAAGAATCACAAGAAGAGCTGTGTGAGTCGTCATGAGTCCCCTAACAGTGCACAGGACAGGCGTGATCAGGAACGTGGCCAGGCCACTCAGCGCGCCTGCGAAGACCAGCCTGTGCGGGAGACGTGGTGACAGGCAGGAGCCCCGTGGGCAGGGGCGAAGAGGCCCCCCGTGTACTACGGGTGTGCTACTGCCCGTGTTCTCGGCCACTTGTTTATTAAGCTTTCCGTTCCGAAACGCTCTCAGATTTACAGAAAGGTGGCAAACAGAAGAGCGTGCTCCCTGACCTTCACCCAGCGCCCCCAACGCTAACGCTGCGTGTGGCCACGGTACATGGATCAACAGCAAGACATCAGCCCGGGGCTAATGCTTAGTCACCCACCGACCACAGGCTGGTTCCAGGTTCGAGACCTGAAACAAAGGTTTACAGCCCCGTCGGCCAAAGAAAGAGGGAGCTGCTTCTGGGGTCCCTTCCAAACTCGGCACCTAGGGAGGAGCGACCCCACGGAGCCCGGGCCCAGCCCTGTGAGTTCTGCTCATTTCCTGGCATCTCAATGCCGAGCCGGAAGGTCTCCCGGGGGCGTGACCTTGACACTGACGTCTGGTACCCAGACAGAGACCAGAGACGGGGTTCGGAGAGGCTCACAAGTCAGCAGCCGGGGAAAACACAGCGACTGCAGGCTCATCCAGCACCACTTGAAAATGTGCTTTGCATACGATGCTGGAATAATTTAAATCATCATAACTTAAATCATTGCTAATGTCATAATAGTAATAAAACGAACTGCCGGAACCTCGCCGTGTGCCTCCTCCCACAGGAAGACACATCCTTCCAGCCTCTGCTGTGTTCCTCTTTCTTTACTGTCTTACCACGTGAATGTTTCCCGAAGTGATGCGTTATCTATTTTTTATCTATCTATATTTATCTCCATGGAGCATTGCATAGTAGGACCCATCCCATTAATTCCTCGGGGATCAGTTGCTTTCTTTTTACTCATTCATGATGCTTTGCCATAGCTCGGTTCTCTGCTGTATAGTTTTCCATTGCACGATACAAAACTTGATTTAAATCGTGCTGAACAGCGAAGATTGCTACCAGTATTCTGCTATGATGAGCAATTTTTGTAAGTGATTTCCGAGGGCCTAATTTCAGAGTGGAATTGCTGGCCCATGAAACATTTGCACAAGTAAATGTGTTCTGAACACCTGGCTCAGATTCACATGCCCATGAACGGCTGAAGCTTGGCCCCTTGCTCCAGTTTTTTTGCAAAAATTTGAGATTTTCAGGTTTTAAGACTGGGCCAATCTCCTGGCTGTGTGGCTCAGTGGACTGGAGCCAGCCTGCGAACGCAAAGGTCACTGGTTCGATTCCCCAGTCAGGGCACATAACCAGGTCTCCAGCCAGGTCTGTAGCTGGAGACAGGTGAAAGGCAACCATACATGGATGTCTCTCTCCCTTTCTTCCTCTCTCCCTGACCTTCTCTCTGAAAATAATGAATAAAATCTTATGAATAAATAAATAAAACTGGGCCAATTTGGTGAGCATGAGGTGATATTTCATTGTGGTTTTTATTTGATGTTGAGGTTGAGTATCTTGAAGGTCTTTATTGACCAATTGGGTTTCTCTATTTGCATATGTGTATGCAAGTCTTTTGCATAATTATATTGCATATGCGTTTCATTAACACATAGAAGTGTGTTTATATTCTACATTCTAAATTCTTGGGTAGTTTATTTATATTGTAAATAGGATGCCTTTTAATGACCGAAAGTTCTTAATTTCAGTGAAGTCAAATTTATTAAGCTATTTCTTTATGTCTCAGGAAACATATCTATCTTCAAAGTACTAGCAGTAATGTCAGTTTGGTATCTTCCTTTCTAGATCTTTATTTTATTTTATTTTTTTGGCAAAACTGCATATGCTATGCATTCCAATGGCCACAGTCAGCACCTTTCTCAGAAGGAAACTCCTGGTGTTTCAATATTAGGCATGACATTTACTGAAAATATCCTTAACCATGCCTGAGGTTAGTGTTTGTCACGAGTTTTATGAAAAGATGTTGCACCTGTTGAGATGATCTAGATTTTTCTCCCATGATCATGAATATCATGAATTACATTTCCGGATTTCTTAATACACGGCTGCTAATTACTCCTTGGAATCAGCACTGCCTCCTCAGGCTGTAGTATATTTCTCATGCACTGCTAGGATTAGTCACAAATACTGTTTAAATTTTTCAGTCTGGGGTCATGAGGGAGGCAGGCCCACCGTTCCTTCTTTGGCTACATCCACCTGCCATACCAAAGCAGTTCCTTTGTCCGAGATGCCGCACATAAAGTTAACCTAGCTGCTTTTTCGACAGTGCGTGAACCTTTCTCAGTGAGACCGCCAGCTCAGCGCTTTCAATGAGTAGGATTTTAACAGCCAAGTTGTAATGCCATATTTTTGGAGTGCCATGCCATAGATAGCTATAGAGTTACGAAAGAAAGAAGAGGTCTTGAAATTTTATCAGAGGTATTACTTGGGGTTTAGACATGATTGAGAAGGGATGAAAATTGTGTTCAACACTTCCATTTCGTTCTTGTCACCCTCTATTGCAGAAGGAACCATGGAGGGCCGCTCTTACCTGCTTGAAAAGTTGCAGGTTCACTGCCGTTTCCAGGAACTGTTTCATTGGACCCGAGCGGTGCTTCACGAAACTCTCCTCACAGAACGTGATGGGCTCGCCCTGGAGAGAAAGGACATCAGGGCATCAGCAGCAAGTCCGGGAGAACTGGCCTCTCTAAAGGGCCCATGGAGAGTCTCAGAGAAGGTGTAAGACACGGAATCCAATTCAAGGTGCTTAAGTCAAAACAGAGTCAAACCGACCCTTATCCGTAACAGTTGGCTCTCAGGCTGGTAGAAACACCCCCCGGGGCAAGCTGGTACCATAGCTGCCCAACTAAAAGTCACGGGGGCTCTTGAAGTCACTCAGTTTCACTGCCTCGGTGCCGAAATTAGTCCCTTCCAGAGATTTAATGTTATTAGATTGGAGTACGAGTTTGCAAAATAACATGCATATCTGAAAACGTCCAACAATTCAAAGTAACCTCATGTTTATGATAATGCTTTTCTTTCAGGGGAGCAGAGAAGGGTCTTTTATTTTAGTGATGGGAAACGGATTTCCTAATCCAATTTTCTACTTCTAAAACGTCATTCTTCACAGTAACAACTACCATATAGACCATTGACCGTATCTTAGGCACTGTTGTAAGACACATACATCCTCTAAAAAACACCAAAAGTAATCCCTGACTGGTAGCACAGTGGATAAGGTGCTGGCCTGAGAACCCGAAGGTCACTGGTTCAATTCCCAGCCAGGGCACATAATCAGGTTGCAAGCCAGGTCTCCAGCCAGGTCCCCAGCTGCAGGCAGGTGAAAGGCAACCATACGCTGATGTTTCTCTCCCCCTCTGCCTCTCTCCCTGCCCCTCTCTCTGAAAAATAATAAAATCTTTTTGAAAAAATACTACCTTTTTTTTTACCCAAAGGAAAACTAAAGTACTGAGGTCACACAGCACAGTTAGTCACAGAAGGAGGACGTGGACCACACCCAGACAGCCTGGCACTGGGGGGAGCCCACCTTCTCATCACTGCCCTGAAAGGGACCGAGCACCTTAGTTTGCTCTCATGTTCTTGAAGTCTTCAAACAGAGCTAACTTGCTATGGCTAAGCCCTCCACCCCAAAGCAAAACATCCACTATTTTATGGAAAGCACTTCCCAGCACCTTTAGGCAGCTGCATGGTCTCTGTGATCAGCTACAGGTACAAGTGATATGTTGACCCTGATCCTAGGCCATGTAAAGGGTGTGAATGAGGCCCCGTGAGAAAAGGGCCATGTTTTCAGGGTTGTCCCTCAAAGTGCTTAATTCATAAAAGAAGCCACTCCTTGGCAGTGTTTAGCTCATGTATTGAGTGTCTGCACTTGAAAATGAATATCTGTACATCCTGAGGGTTCTCCCTGATCCCCACTTCACTGCGGAAGCTGGAGGAAGGGGAAGGAGCAGTTCAAGTGGGGGCAGAACCACAGGGAGAGGAAACCACGCACAGAAATGTGCACTGTGTATAACCATGGTTCTCCAATTTGTCTGCATGCTGTGTGGTGGCTGCACCCTCCATTCTTCTAGAACATTCTAAGACTCTGTGCCACGTGCTCAGGCTCCCATAAGCAGATACTCAATGCCATCCATGCACCTTCATTAAGGAGAGGCATTAGGTCAGGGAACTTATCTCTAGGCAGGTGTGGTGTCAAGTAGGGACACCAGAGAAAACAGGAGCATTCCACCTGAAGACCCACTACTCACCCCCTGGGGACCTTTGTGAGGTGATTTAAACTATAAATACCATTTTCCTCCTCTTTAAAATGGAAAGGGCAATATTTCAAAGGCTTGTAAAGATTAAAAGAAAGAGTTTATCTAGAGAGCCTATCAGTGCCTGGAACTGACTGGGTACTCAGTGGTCAGTTATTATTTTAATAAAAATTAATAAATTTTGAGGATCAGTAAAAATAACAACCTAAGAAATATAATAAATAATATAGCAGAAGGGAGAAGAGGTGTTTTAAAGAAAATACGCATCCTCAATTCACAGACAGAAAGGGTCATACCAGCTACAGCTTTAGAGATGAGGGTGGAAGAAAGACCTTCAAAGGTAAGAAAGGGAAACTGGCCAGAAGGAAGGACATTGTAAGTAAAGGCTGGGAGTCTGAGGAGCTTGGGACACTTGGAGCCTCAGGTAGGATTCTGTGAATTGAGGTCCAAGTTCAGAAACAAAGGGTTAGCGTTAGGGTTAGAGTTAGGGTTAGGGTTAGAGTTGGGGTTGGGGTAGGGTTGGGGGTGGGGTTGGGGGTGGGTTAGGATTAGGGTTAGGGTTAGGTTAGGTTAGGGTGAGGGTGAGGACACCCAATGCCCTTGGAGGGGTGGGGGGGTCCAAGAGACTCTGGTCAAAGGTCTTCCCGGCAGACATATTATTGTCGAATGTCGGGGATATAGTGGTTTATATATGTGTATAAACAATCACAAAATACCAAAAAATAACGCCTATTTACAGAATCCACATCCAGTTAATGCTATTTAGTCATTTTTTTCTTTTCCAGTTGTAGTCTAATGGCTAAAGGATGCTACTGAAACATATTCATGAAAAGGCACAAAACCATTACATAATTATAACTTCTAAACTTGGCTTTTTTTTTACATCAGTCATAAAAATATAACAAGGAATTGTGCCTATTTTATATTTGTCCAAAAATATTTTATAAAGTAAAGTATATGTATTTTAAATAAATTACAATACAGGGTAATCTGTAAAGGCAATGCCTGACACAACAATAAAGAAATCAATAATTCCCCTTGACAACTATTGCCCTTTGAAAATAAAGAGAAAAAAATAGTCTAAATACACTCAGTACATTTTAAAAATTAAGCGTTCATTCAAAGATCGAAGCACAGAAAGGCACAGGCATACAGAATCAAAACACCATCCCCAACGCCCAGGAAGAACTAGCAGTGAGAAGGAAAGAAGAAAACATCAAAGAAAAATGGAAAAATGTAGATAACGCAGTGATTCCTCAAAGGTGTACGAGTCACCAGGGGGGAGCTGGGAAGTCAGAAATCGGTGCAGAAAAAATGCAACCCGTTTGCCTTTGTTTGGTGCTTCCTGGTTATGAGGGGTTCACACACCAATCCTGAAAGGCAGCAGGGTGTCAAATTTTCCCTGGACTAAAGGAGATGGAAGACCAGAGACAGGAAGGAAGTGGGTGGAGCTTGTTGTGCAGGGTGGGAAGGGCAGGATCCCTACAGGTCGCAGCTCTTATCACTGACTCCGCGTTTTTCATCGGGTGCAACTTAGGTATCGGGTCCTGGAGGGGAATTAGATAAGTTTCATAAAATCAGACTAACATACTTAACCAATAATTCAGAGAGGGATTTACACCTTTCTGAACAACCTCAAGTCTCGGCTACAATTCTACAGAATAACCATTTTAGGATATTAAAACAAAAAAGAAATGGTAACATGAGCTAGGACATGCTAAACAGGTGAGGCCATCATGAAGCACAAGAACAACAAACCTCCAAATATTGCATAATGTTCAAGTTCTTGTATTTTTAATCTTTCGTTTTGTACCTGCTACTTCCAAACTCATGAATGTAATATAAGCCCAATGGTCTGGCTAACTTCTTAATGATGTTAACAAGATTGGGTGGTTTTTAAAAAAATGCATTAACACCATTCATTAGTTAAGAAGTAACTATTGCAATTTTAGAAAGATGAATAAGGTGATAGAAAAAAGAACATGGCAAATATGAAGTCAAGGTTCCTAAAAAGGCAAAAACTAAGAGGTCAAGTAATTGGAGATGAAACAATGTTTTAAAGCCCATTATTTTTGGATTTTAAAAGACCCTAAAGGTACCTTTAAAAAAAAAAAGATTTTACTTATTATTTTCAGAGAGAGGGGAAGGGAGAGAGGCAGAGAGGGAGAGAGACATCGATGCATGGTTGTCCCCCACCTGCCTCCAGCTGGGGACCTGGCTGGAGACCTGGTTTGCAACCTGGTCATGTGCCCTGGCTGGGAATCGAACCAGCGACCTTTGGGTTCTCAGGCTGGTGCCTTAGCCACCGTGCCGCCAGCCAGGGCTAAAGGTACCTTTCTAAGGTGTAGATTTGGAATGCTGAGTCTTGTTTGCTCCCTTCCAAAGCACTATGAAGGAGTAAATGACAATCGCCATGAACGGCAGCTTACGTACGGGCTTGTATCTGAGCGCGTCTCTGTAGGATCCGAACAAAGCCGCCTGGGCCCGGAGAAAGGCCCGGGCCACTCCATCCCCTGTCGCGGTGGACTGCTTCTTCAGTTTGCTTTTGAGGGCAGAGACCTGCGTGACGGAGAGGAACGGTTAAATTAACACCTCGGAAATTGGTCCAGCGAGGTCTGAGCCAAATCAGCAGGCAGACCGCAGCGCCTGCGTTCACCCCCAAACTGGGCCTCCTCCCCAGAGCTGTGTCTGTGACCACAGGTGGCACCCGGTAATTGAAACGAAAGCAGGAACCCACGGAAACGTGCTAATGCGAACGGCGTTGTGCTCCCTTTTCTCCCCCAAGGCCTCTTGACATAAAGAAGCTTTAATTATTTTACGGTAAACTGCTGGTGAGTCGCCTAACTGCAGATTTTTAGCAATTACAACATGCATCTCTTCGTTCTGAGATGAAACCGGGTGGGTGCTATTCCCTTCTGCTCTACGGGGCTGTTTGTCACCCATCCTCCAGGGTCACTAACCATTCGATTTTATTTTGGAAGCCTCATGGGCATGTGTAATTTCCAGTCGCTTTCGGAATAGTTTTGACCACTATTAGATAAAAGGTGGGGCATGAGGTAAAGTTATTAATAATTGACTGTGAGCAGATCATTGTTATGCAAACGTGATATACGCTGTCTCATTTCTTGTCATGGTCTTCTGAGAAAAGCACTCGTATTACCCTTTATGAATGAAGAACAGGGGCTTAAAGATGAGAATCAGTTCGCTGTCACTAAATGGCTAGTCAGCAACAAAACAGGTTTAAACCCTGTTCTTTCAAGTTTTGCCACCACCACATGGGGAGTTGGAGTTCAACGTCATTGCCTCATGAACTAGTACTCAGGTTAACATATTAATGTGTTTAAATTATGCCCACTTCTCGTATCTGGAAATTCGCATAGTTTTAAAGATCTGTTTTATTTGTTTCTTAGAGAGGAGAGGGGAGGGAGGGAGAGAGGGAGAGATATGTCCATGTGTGATAGAAACATCCATCAGTTGCCTCTGTCACACACCCCAGCTAGGGACCTGGCCCACAACCCAGGCATGTGCCCTGACCAGGAATTGAACCCATGACCTTTCGCATTCTGGGATGACACCCAGCCTGCTCAGCCATGCTGGTCAGGGACATGAACTGGCCTAATTTTAAAAGGCACCTAAGGTCGATATCATTTTCCTCCATGTCCATCCTTCAATTCAGGTTCTTTGTATTTGAGGGAGGCATATTGTTTAAGAACAGCCCTTACTTAGAGGAACATGTTGCGAGTGTGATCATCTACTGACATGCTCCTGTTTTTAAGGGGGAGGTGACTGGCTGGGTGTCCTCTGCGATCGGACATTCTGCTTGGACCGCTGCCTTCACGGGCAGGCTGGTATCCCTGAGAAGCTACCGGGGAAGGAAGCAGCATCCTCTCACCTGTTGGTACTCACGAGTCTACACCAAGAAGGAATGTTTTTATTTCTTTGCACGCAGTCCTGACTGTGCTTGTCCATGATGATTGTAATTGAACTGTCAACCTAATTAACAACCAACTTTTGAATAATGCTCATGAGGAGTGAACACAGCATCAGAGCAAAGACCAGCCCTACAGGTGATAAACCTTCACAGGAGTGACATTTCCAGTGTAAAGTCACAGTTCCTCTGATCTGATCAAAGGAGGGGCCCCCCACTGGGTCCAATTATAAGCATAGTTTTGAGGAAATTATTGAGTTACGACGTTCATCATCCATGCAGAAAGGCCTCTGCAGCAAAGACCTTCTCCCAATAGCTGTGATCTTTTCCGTTTCTAGCCCAGCTCCGTAGGTTCAGATAAAAGTTTAGAGCCTAATTCATTTAGCCCACAATGTACATAAAGTAAAAGTCATTTAATGGGACGTTTTCATTATTAAAATCTAATCTCAAAGAATGTGCATGTTTAGGTAACCCACACAGTCAAACAATAAATATAGCAGGAGGACGTGAAAACAAACCCTCTGATTTAATGTCCTTTATTCTGAAGTTAGTTAATAGTTCTTTTTTTTTAAGTTTCAAATGCCTTTTAAGGAAAGCCAATGGGAATGAATATAATACATGTATGTATTTAATTATTGCTTCCAAAAATAGATCATAATGGAAAAAGTGTGTGTCCAGTCTTTCCAAGTATTATAAAAAAGTACTTGATTGGGTCATTTTATATTTTTATCCTCACCTGAGGGCATTCTTTCATTGCTTTTTGGTTTTTTGTTCCCTTGTTTTTGAGAGTGAGAGAAACACTGACTGATTGCCCTCATACATGCCCGCCCAGGGATGGAACCCACAACCTTTTGGTGTGCGGGAGGATGTGACAACCAACTGAGCCACACAGGCCAGGGTGGATTGGGTTATTTTAAAGCTTCACTTTAGGAAATGAAGAAAAAAGACACTTCACACGACCATGCCTTATATCTTTGCTAAAGAAAATTCCTTGGAGTATTTTCTCTACGAAACGTGAAGTTAACAGTTCAGTCCTGCACACATCAGTGCGGAGGACAGTCACCACACATGTGGTCACAGAGGATGCAGGGAGTTCAGGGCGCTCCTGCGTGTCTTACGGGCCTGCGCTGCCGCCTGACTGACCCAGGGTACGGGTCACACTGCCACCCACCCTCCCCAACGAGGAGCCGGTCCCTGGCAGTGCTGGAGGAGAAGGGACGAGGAAGGGACTGTTGACTCTGGGCTCCACTATCAGACCGGTGGCCTCAGGACACCCAAGTCCTTGAAGTGTGACCAATCCAAGTGGAGGCCACTGTGAGTGTAAACTACACATTCAGTACCAAAAAGATAAAACATCTCATTAATAATGCTCATTTTGATTACATGATGAAACAATATTTGAAATCGAATGGGTTAAATAACAGAGTAGTAAAGTGATTAATTTTACCCATTTCCTCTGACTTTGCGATGTGGCCACTAGAACATGTCCAGCCACGTGTGTGGTTACTATGACGTTTCTACGGGCCGGCGCATTCTGTCTGATTGCAGGCAGCTCGGAGAGACTAAAAGCTACTACCTAGCAAGAAATACGGTTGCACTTTTCCTTTGCCCGTTTCTACGCCGTTTCAACCCTCCCAACAGCATGAAGGAGTAAGTCTGGACCTGCTTCGGTGGATTTCACCGGTCAAATCTGAGCTGGGTCCCGTTTTCAGAGGCCAGAGGGCGGCCCAGATGAGCGCATCTCAGGGCACGGAGGTCCCTCCGAAATAGCCCTTAGGAGGAATCCATCTGTAAAGCCCGGTGCAGCTATGAGCTATGGCTCTAGTATAAAAGACTGTCAACCGCTGTGTGCCCTGCGCTGGGACCAGGGGTAAACCGTCACCGGCTACCCTGGGTCCTCTGTGGTGCCAACGCACTCCTGGCAGGTTGTATCTGTAAAAAGCAATCATGACGTCCCCTGTCGCTTCTTCAGTGCGTGGTCTGGGAAACAGCATTTCCTGCTCCGGTGTCCACACTTCTAGGTTTAGGAAAGTATACCTCTGCCCGGGACTCCGCTCCAGCTTGCATGTAACTGAATTCTGAAAAGCACTTAGGACCCTAGTCGCATGGCGATGATCACACAGCCCTTGTTATGAATGACAAAGTACAAAATGTCCCCCCTTTTTATAGCAAGCAAGCCTCCATCACCGACAGCTGAAGATTGCTTCAAAACCCACGTTGGCCCTGGCTGGTGGGGCTCAGTGGACTGAGCG
Organism: Noctilio leporinus; assembly: GCA_004026585.1. NCBI lineage: Eukaryota > Metazoa > Chordata > Mammalia > Chiroptera > Noctilionidae > Noctilio > Noctilio leporinus. The sequence continues at coordinate 186,356 of PVIW01001130.1, forward strand.
CCGGCCTGGGAACCAAAGGGTCGCCGGTTTGAGGCCCAGTCAGGGCACCTGCCTGGGCTGCAGGCCAGCTTCCAGGCTGGGGGCGTGTGGGAGGAAACCAATCAACGTTTCCCTCCCTCCCTTCCCCTCTCTCTGAAATTACATACAATCTTTATTTTAAAAAAGAACATTGTATGTTATCAGTTTCCCATCTGCAAATATTTTTCAAGTGTACTTATGTGTTATAGAACCAAAGAAAAGGGAGTAAAAGGAGTTTCCGAAGTAAACACCGTTTGGTGGCTCTGATGACGGGCTCAGGCCGGGCAGCCGCCCACGGGGGTCGTAACTGGTTCCAGCGAGTGGTGGGCGTCCGAAGCGGCATGGACCCCACTGCCAGCAACCGTGCTTCCAGGCTGAGCACTCAAGTGATGGTGAAGAAAAGGAGGAAACTACAGGTGTAAACATAGCAACCAGGCTCCGATGGACGGAGCGCCCGCCGGGTGGGCAGCGCCCCAGGAATGAAGGAATGACGCCCACGAGGAGTTCAGACGGAGTATAAATGCGCTGAACTTTCCAGAGAAGTGACATGTTTTTCTCCTACTGGGCTTTGAGGGGCAAACAAATGAACCACCGTGCCTGGCAATCTCCAGGAAACTTAGGGTCACAGAGAGAAGCATCGGGCTTGAGAACAGAAGTAAAAATAAATATTCAGAAATGACGTTTAGATATTAATCTCCATGGCCTGAATTGGCCTGGTGGTGGCTTTGTAAAGTCTCCTTTCCGTAACTAAACTGCCCTCCAGAACCCACGTCCGTTCAGGAAGGTTAAAGCTTCTCACAGTCATCTGCTTTAGGATAAAAATGTTACAAAAGTTAAGAATCTTTTAGCCCTGGCTGGTAGCACAGTGGATAAGGTGCCGGCCTGCGAACCCAAAGGTTGCAGGTTCGATTCCCCAGCCAGGGCACATAACCAGGTTGCAGACCAGGTCTCCAGTCAGTCTGTGGCTGGAGGCAGGTGAAACGCAACCATACATGGATGTCTCTCTCCCTCTCTGCCTCTCTCCCTTCCCCTCTTTCTAAAAGTAATGAAATAAAATCTTTAAAAAAAAAAAAAAAGAATCTTTTACTCTCCCACAGAACATGTGCTGGTTCCTGTATGAACCACATATTAAATTCCTACATGTTCTCTCATCCTTCTCATGTTCATTATTTTGTTGTTGTTTTTTGTTTTTAGGAAACAAAATTAACCACTCCTTCTTCATAGAGTTTTCTAACAAGCTTGTATTTAAGGATTAAAACAGTAACCTCCAACTTTTGTTAAATGAAAAGCATATGATCCCGTGTGTGTGTGTATCAGTTACCCATCAAAACCTAACAAATATGGTGTCATCTATGACTGGCTTCTTCTCAGGGGCATCTTCAACGGCTCCTCCCCGAGCCTGACCCAACGTCCCAGCCCTCTCGCAGCACGTGCGTCCACGCGCCCAGCTGCTCTAAAGGGAGACTCGTGGGTCCCCGGGTCTGCGTCCTGGGAGAGGGCACATCCGCCCATTTTTCTCTCAACTGCTGCTGTCCAGGTCGAGCGGCTATAGTCTCTCGCCTACGGGTGTTCCTGCCCCATGCCTGATACCCAGGGATCCCCAAGGCCCAGAACCCAACACAATAGTGTTAGAGGCCAAAATGCATCCCACTCTTCCTCTGCTAAAAATCGCCAGTGAATTTCCAACAACGTCCAAGGGTCCCTCACAAGAGCCACTGGTCTTCTAAGCTCTCGCCCCTGCCGGCATCAGGACCCCGCTCTGCCTCACCCTCTCTTTGTTCATCCCGCTACAGCTAACCAGGACTCTGCGTTTCTTGAACCTGCCAACCTCTCCCCATGGCAGGACCTTCCCATGTGCTATTCCTCGCCTCCTGCTTTGCAGGGCTCCACTCCTCCTCGTCACTCAAGCCCACTGTGCACGGATGCACTGGCATGTGGACGTGGCTGGATCACAGAGGCAAACCTGAGTTTGCAGACGTAAGAATGGCATGTCAGCTTGGGGAAAATTACTTGCACTCCAGCTTACCTATGACGGAGATGGCTGTCAGTCCACCAACCCCCGCTCTCCCTTTCCTTGATCATAGAAACTCGAGAGTTTCGACTGGTGGGGGGTGAACTCAGCTATTTTCCCAACATCCCTTGTGACTTGGTGTGGCCAGGCAGTCAGACAGCGTCCTGGTTCCAGGGGAGCAGCACCTATGTATTCCTGTTCCTTCTGCTCCTTGCACAATGCAGGCGTGCAGTAGGAGCTCAATAAATACTGGTTGGCTGAATGAAAGAAGAACTTAACAACCCATGCCAGGCACACTTCACCACTAATTTCTCTAGTTAAATGGAACAGAATGCCTGTGCTGGGCCCCAAGATCACAGTTTACTGAGAAGCTCACCAAGTCATTATGGTATTCAAAAGATCTGGGGACTGATTGTGACATGGCTCATAACATCACACACCCAGTCTCTTAAAAATGGAAAAGCCAAGAATGTAAAGGACTAGAAACAAATTGGAGATTATACATATACATATACATACTCTACATGTACATATATATACATATACGCATATGTAGGGCATATGCATAATCTCCAATTTATTATATATAGTATATATATGTGTATGTATATATGCAGTAAGAGAGAGAAGCATGCTATTAGGTTGATACAGTAAAAAAGAAAAAGGACATTATCAGAAAAGCTCACGGGTCACTGCAGTGAGGTAGACAGTCTCACTGGAAGAAAATAAGGAAGAACTTTTCAGGGGTTGGAAGCCCAGTTATTTAGGGTGTGGAGTTATGCTGTGTTTTGCTCTTATATGTGAAGTTTATATTTAAAACTTACACCCCAAGAAAATAGTAGGGAACATAGCCCACTCTCTCACAGCTTGCTCACGCCCACAGCGACCAGAAGAACTTCCCATAAACCAGCTCCAAACAGGGCTACCTGACAGGGTGTTTCCGCAGACGCCCCGCGCGAGCGGGTGCTCACAGCTGCCCCGGCCCTTTCCGGGGCCAGCGCGTAAAATCTGGGCCCTCACAGCCCCCACAGTAGTGACACGGTGTGCCCCCGGGTTCTTCCTTTCCCGACCATGAAAGGCAGATGAAAGTACCCTCGTAAAACGCTCCTGGATGGAACTCTAAACGGGCACTCGGAAAGCACGTCCTGTTACAGAGGATGAAAGACACGCGATCCTATTTCCCTTCCCCGAGCGCGCGCGCCGGCCGCCAAGTCACAAAGGCTGCGCCGAGCACGGCTCGCGGCTGCACATCTGGGCGCCGAATTCCGGCAGCTGGAGAGAGACGGGGCATGGCCGCATGTCTCGGGGGGACAGAAAGCCGTATTTGTCTCCCCAAGTCTACACTCGTAAACGGAATTTCTCAAAAACCCGGCCAACGCTGTTATCTCGCTGAACTGGCCGCTGCAGGACTTGCTGGACGCTGGTTCACCGTTACACACAACAAGAATCGCAGCAGGGCTGGGACGAGCCTGGAACTAATATAATATTCCCTGGGGCCTTTTTCTTTTCTTTATAACATGCATTATGACAATTTAACATATTAAACCTTCATGTTAGATTACAGGGAAAAGCCAATGAATTAAACATATCTATTGACTATCTGTATAGTTGTGAGAGTTAAATTTGTTCGTACCTTTCCTTTTTTAAAAGCTAATTTTTTAAAATGATCTGAGCAAAATTGTATTTATCAACCAATTCTTTTCCAAATTTACACCCAAAACAATGAACTCACTTGAATGCAGACATCTAAAATTAAATTTCAAGTCAGAATGTGGGTTTTTTGTCTCTACTTCTTTAGGCTTTTAATGATTGTTAGTAATTCAGAACAAGTTGTGCCTTTTTAAAAATATCACAATAAAAACATTAACCTATTCCTTCAAGAGATGCCTGAAATCTTCACTCCAAAGTAAAAGGTATTTCAAATGACCCCTTGTACACTAAGGTCTCTTCAGGGTTTGGTAATCACATACGCTTGGTTCTAAATGTAGCCACCCTGCATATATGTGACCTATGTGGTTTACAGTGAATTGTACAATAACCCTTAAGTGTACTGTATTTTCTACACACCCTCATCATAGAAAATCAAAAATCATTTTCTAACACTAGTATGTAGAAGATGAAAACAAGTGGTTACAACGGTGCTGAAAAGCCTACTTTAAGGCACACGGGTGCCGGTGCTATTTCCTGAACGAGATTAGAATGCAGAGCGGGCTTCTGCGTTAAATCTTTGCAGACAGTTGCTACCATGCTGACGGGAGGCCTGGCATTACGCCTCAGTCTGAGGATCAAAACCCACGAGGCCCGAAGCTCCAGAAACACAGGGACAGTCCATGTTCTGTCCTTTCATCCTCAAATCAGGGGTAAACCTGTTGGGCTGTCTCGGGGAATATTATTTTCACAATTTACTGAGTTAAAGTTACCTACAGACAGCAGAACAGCATAGGCCAGGATTCACTTCCTCAGTAACGAATATTCAAATGCATGTAACTTTTTCAGATGTCACCTCTTTCATCTGTGAGTTACGTTATAATTGTTGTAACTTAACAGTCTCAACGACAGGTTTCCTAACTCTCCGTTTTATTCTAATTTGCTGAATTTCCCAACAAGCAGGGTTGTCCTATTTATTTCTGAAAAAATAAACAGTTGTCTAAGTTACTTGAAAAATGTCAATGAAGATAAAAATAAAAATGGGCAATAATAGCTTAGAAATGCAACGTTTTAAATTAGTATATGCTTGAAACTAAATTTGTGTATATAATTGAAATGGGGGACTCTTAATAGTGCATTTACTTAAATTAAAATGACCTCACTGGAGATTTCATCCGACTGGGCTTTACCCCTCTGACTTAACACAATAACACTAACTGTAATTGGCATTGTTTGTAGCCCTAAAATTTACTTTTTTACTTCCAAACACGCAAACTACATATGCTTAAAGATCTCTGTATTTGGTACAGCCAATGAAAAAATAAAATCACAATGTATTCATAGACAAAACTATAATAGTATATCTTAACAGATCCACTGCTTTTAAAAGTTATTCCATGCAATAATCAATATCGTTAAAATCACTCCCAATAAGATTTGTGTTTTGTTTTCTTTTAATGATCCAAATCTATAGTGAAATGATGAAATCAAAAAACAAGTGTTCTTGTCAGGAGACAGGAAGAGAGTTTTTTCCCTCCCTCAAGGAAAACAAAGGGTTCCTGAGCTCTCTGCCCTGATTTATTTTTTCAATTTTAAATTCCCTGAGTAACGGAACTGCTACTGGCAGGGTCGTATTTCTCACAGTCAATAAATCTAAAATATTATGTGTGAATATTGGAATGAAGCCATTAAGAAGATTACAGCATGCAACGCCGCAGAGGGTCCGCAGGAAAAAAGACGAGTAATGCAGGACAACTGTGACCACTGACCCCGCCGCTCCGGCGGACGCGGTAATGGGGAGCACATGCCCACCAGTCACCCGCTGCCCGGGCGCGGCCGCCGGCTCTTTAAGGACCCCCGGTAAAACCTCAGTTAATTTACTAAACAACCAAGCAGCACCAACAGTAATATTTTTCAGGCTTCTGGTACATCCTACGCACTGAATCCACACACACACACAATGATTCAGGAAGATCACTTGCGATTTTTAACATGCCTCGCTTAAAACATTCACCGTGGCAGAAAATATGAGTGGAAATCGTGTCGCGTTTCTGCAGAACTGTAAGAGAGGGCTTAGGGAAAACGGATAAGGAAGCGAAAGATGGGGAACCAGCGATCTGAAATGTTTTTTGAGACAAGGACTGAACATACAGCATCTCATACGTGCTGCAGATAGTTTTAGTGCGGCCTGAGAGCTGTCTCCATCTCTGCAAATTCTTCAAATGTGTGAGTCCAGGGTTCCCACCTCTGCACACCACCGGTTCCGTCCACACCCGCCACGTCCCTTGTTTTTCAGTGTTTCCCTTACGACCAGTTAACTCTTCCTGTATGATGATCCCTCATGTCATTTTTTTACATTTAAGCTTTCATATTTTAAGAATATTGTTTAACTCCTTCGCATCGTTAATGAAATGCTTTAAATAGCAAAGTAATTCTACCAATAAAGTACTACATCTCAATTTAAAATTACCCATCCAAGCAATTACTGGTGAACACCATTTTTCTCAAAGAAAGAAGGAGCTATCATTAAAGTGGACTACAAAAATTCTAGTATGACACACACACACACACAAAGCTGACTTCTTTCTCATCTTCCTTTTTTCCTCTTCTTTTTTAAAACAGCAATCCTTTCTCCTTAGGGTATTAACAGTAGCAAATACATGCACAGAAGGAAAACATTCTTAAAAGTTGGGACTTGATTTTCATAATTATTTCTCTTTCCAATGAAGGATCCTTTGAAGCATTTCCAAATGAGTAACTCTAATCATTTCTAGCTGCTTCTGCAAAATTTTTATAATGAGGCGATCTTGTTCTAATGAGCTAAAAAAGATAATATAATTCTTCACTGCCCTGGGTTTGGATTTGCTCGTACATAGCATTAATTTTACGAGAGTAAGAAAAAATACTTCAAGATCAGCAAGTATTTTAGGTTATTTATGGGCATAACTCACTGGACTTAGGCTTTAAAATCACATTTTCCTATCAGTAACCATAAAAACAATCAAGTTTAGTCATATTGTATTTTTTAGGTTTGAGATTTTTTAATTCCATGTTTCAAACCCCCTAATCATGATTTCAAAATCCTTGCAATATCACACGGTCTCACAAATTTGAAGGGAGGTTTGTTTAATTCTCAAATGTTAATATCCCTGAAAAGAATGAATTTTTTTAAACGGGAGCTATTTTAATTTAGAACTATGTTAAGAAAGATATTTTTAAACCATCACTGACATAGATACAGAAACAAGACGAGTCTGCGTTATTGCTCTGTTATCAGAAATACGGAGGCCAAGAATGCACTTTTGGAGACTATTTACCATGAAATGCAGAATACATCCCATTATAAGCAGCAGACACACACGCGCGCACACACACACACACATGCACGCGTGCACACACGCACACACGCACACACACCCTTTGCAAGATCAAAGACGGGGAGAGAACGGGCACTTCATTTATCAGCCTTTACAGACAAAAGACAGTTTTCGTCATTTCAAAGGGATCAGATGTCTTTTATGACAAACCGGGTTTGCAGTTTAATTTACAAATAGAATTCTAAGTAAGCAGTCTTTGCTCCGCCAAAGCAAATGACACGCCGCGTGGGTTTTCATTCCCTCAGCAGGACCAAGAAGATTAAAAATAAAACTGAAATAATTTAGAGAAAACAAATAAATGTTTCAGAAAGTTGAGGGAGATCAAAGCCGGAATTTTCTGACCCCAACTGTACAAGCATTTCTGATTATATTGACCAGCGCCATCAGATCATTAATTAAAAGGAATGGCGCTGGCAGGTGGCAGGGAAGCGGAGCCGATAATTGGCTCCCTTCTTTTTCCTTCAAAAAGTCTCCTTCTTTTGCAAGACATGCCACTAGGCAGACAGAAATGCCTACTTTGTAACGTAATGATTAAGATGAGATGAAGAGCCCCGTGCATGTAAAGAAACCCTGCCTAATGAAGGCGCCGGGCTCTTTAATTACGGTCCCACTTCTACAGCAAGAGCGGGATGCCCACTGGACAACTCAACTGCCAAAAGGTAAAGGGAGGAAAAGCGGACCCCGCAGGGCTCCCTGCACAGCCTCAGCCCCTTTGCCGCGCCTAAAGGCAGGCAAGCAAAATCGCTCTGGGTAACGCGAAGGTCCAGGAGAAAACATATCTACGCATCTATGTTCACCACAAAATAGCCTTCAGACTTACCACATCACTCGGTAGGTTGTTCAAGTCATTAAATGGTGATTCTAAAGTGTTTGTGTCAACATTTAACATAACCACATCCTCCAATGATTTATTTTTCACTCTCTGTTTGAAAAACACAATGATGAATAAACATCTTAGTATATTGTCCAAAACCTAATGAGCTTAGAAATGTAGAGAAAATTAACTTAATGCGTTAGTCTTGGGAGAAGGGGAAAAAAGGAAAATCCTACATTATAAAAGAATATAAACAACTTTGCTTTGTGAGGAAAATAGTTTGTATACCACCATTCAAAAAGATCGGATAAAAGGGCTTAATGCAGAATGCTTGCCCACCAAACTACTGTTCTAGTTTAAAGATACTGAGTATAATTTATCTACCAAAGAGATATTCCAACAAAGACTTACAAAATAGGCATGGATATAGTGAACTGTAAAAACTTATATTCTTTAAATTTGATTGACTGAATTTCAATTCTATGATACAGGAACTTATGTCCAGTTCTGTGCCATTTTATAGCATAAATCATAAAGCAGATCTAACAGAAACTGACTCAAGTTGAAAGGAATTGATATTTTCTCTATATTTCCATTTCAACTTGGTATAAGTTTAGGATGATGACTGCAGGTCAAATAAGAAAAAAATGACAAAGGGCAGTAATAGGTAATTCATTATTAGTAATATTTATCACATAAATTTCAACAGAGAAGATGAAATTTAACAGCTTATCAGATTAACTATTCAACTTGTTTTGTTTGACAGCTTAGTTCAATGATCTCAACATGGACCAATAATCTCGAATAAAAATTTCATTAAATTTTTTTATACTTAAGAAACAAAATATTTACAGTTTCTATTTCCTATTTAATCTAATCTGTACACTTAAATTATATACTTCTACAGTCTTACTTAAATGATAGCAAATAGTTTTATTCCCTAGTGCAAATAAGTTGCTCATTAATGAAATATATCCATCGATTCAGAGTTACATAATTGTACAGGTCAATTAGTGGGGCAATTAATTTGAGCAAATTTTTATTCTAGAAGAATAGCCATTTTGGAAATTATTAAATACCTTAAGTTTTAAATTGGCCAAAACAAATTTTTTTTTTGTTTGAAGCTGTGCAAGACTGCTTTACAATTCATTTAGAATTTCAAATCTATGCATATGAGGTAGAAGTGGCCGTCTTTAGCAGGGCATTCTCACATGTTACGAAAGCCATAATGTCTATGTGGAATACAGATTCGCAATAGGACAGATGAGTTTAAAAATCTCTCTTGTAAAAGACATTATAATGATTCTAAAGTAGGACTCAAAACAAGGTCCTTTTTAACATTTGTAAATTAACATTTATAAATAAACTTATTCCTATCCTCTTCATGTGTATACATGTGAGTAAACAAGGTTTACATACATAAATGGGTAGTCATCTTTTACTTACAGTGTAACTACAAAAATAGCCTATTTTATAAGTGAAAATAGATCTATATTAATGGCACTTATGTGAAAAAACTATGCCATAATTTTTATTTCCATCTTCAATTCTAAGTTGTCCTTTTAACAGAAATTGTAAAGTTAACCCATAAACCTAATGTATTTTTTTAATATAAAAATAGCCTAGAATAATGGCAATGTGACCCCAAAATACTTTGTGATGAGACTAACAATAAACTCTGAATAAAGGAAATCCATTTTAATATGAAATGTATACTTTTTTCAAAGCTGCTCTTAGCTTTAAAAGATCTGATAATAGCTGGGTATTAAATGCTGTTCAAGGGACCACCCAAAAAGAATGGAAAATGTATTCATTTTAAGAAACCAATATACGGACACCTTGTAAAATGAGAGCAATTTTATATTTTAAAAATACTATGCCATTTAAATCATTTTTGTACGTGGGAGTAAGGTCAGTATCTTTTTTACGTTCTCCTTCCAAACCACGCTTTAGCTCTTGTTTCTGCTAAACAGAAGTGGGCAGTCATTGAGCCTCTAAAATGGCACCACTCCCGTGTTTTTATATCATAAAATCCATACTTGTTTAGAAGGGAAAACAGTAAGAAAACATAAAAACATAATTTTCCTTTCCCTTCAAAAATAAGCTGAAGAGCAGTAGGAAGGTGCTGAAGGTGGCACGTGTAACCCATGTCCTGTAGAGGACCCCCAGGTCGGTGCAGGACGGGGACACAGAGAGGCAGCCGGGCCGTGTGAGGCTGTCGCACATTCAGATGGCCCAGCCCGCCCTCACGTCCGCGCCTCCACCGAGGGACCTGGGCTGCGGCCAGCCTCCCTTCACTGCGGGTTCCCCCCTCAAGTCGTTTTCAGGCCGAGCAAAATGTCCTTAGCCTTTATTTTGGGAACAGGCTTACATTTTAAAGAGAGGTTTTACATATGATGACATAAAAATAATTGAAAGATTAAAAAAACATCAATATCATGTCTTTGAACCATTATGTTCAGAAGTCTTAGACCTGTACTTGACTGAGAGAAAATAATATTTGATTTTTCCTTTAAAAAATGAGTTGTAGGGGCCTGGCTGGTGGCACAGTGAATAGGCACCATCCTGCGAACCCAAAGGTTGCTGGTTCGATTCCCAGCCAGGGCACATAACCAGGTTGCAAGCCAGGTCTCCAGCCAGGTCCGTAGCTGGAGGCAGGTGAAAGGCAACCCTATACATGGATGTTTCTCTCCTTTTCTTCCTCCCTCCCTGCCCTTCTCACTAAAAATAACGAATAAAATCTTTTTAAAAATTAGTTGTAATTGCAGCCAAACAAAATGTAAAAGATCACCTCAATCTCACATGTAGAATATGTAACTAGATACATCTACATTTTAAGTAAATATCATTTATATAAAAGTTAAAAAGCAAAAAAGATAAAAAGTTAAAAAAAAAAACAAAAAAACCCTGCCTAATAATGACATAATAAGAATGGCATTACAGCATGTATATCTCTCATAACAGATTAAGGAGAAAGTTACTAAATGGTACCCAACTAGTTTAAAGACATTCCTGAAGTTCCTATTATACTCTCTCACTCGGTATTAAACCACATAAACTGAATAAAGTTGACTATTAAGGTAGTTTGATAAATCCAAAGCACATAAGCCACAGAGATTTCAGCCAATCTATTCATGGCTTAAACCTTCTCCTTTATGATAGCAGCCAATTTAAGGGTAGAATGGACTACTTCTCCAAGATAGTACTTTAAGAAGTAAATAATTCTTAAATTGCTGCTCTAAAAGCATACTCTTTTTTCCTGTAGGGATCCAATAAGTATGTGATAAATTTAATTGAGTATTTAAAACATGTACCTCCTTCTACAATAGTTTGGAAAGCTGAATCATTTGTTTTAAAAGTTGATATAAAATAATTATACAAAAAAAAATATATATATATATAATATATAATGGGTACAGTCAGTAACTTTAAATATTTTTCATCTGTATAAATATATTGTAAAAATTACATATTCTACTAGATATATTACATTTAAAAAAGACATGTATGCTAATACCAATATTAAATTTGATGACTTTTCAAGCCATACCAACCAAACATGGTTAGCTTATGCAAAAATCAAACTACTGATGTGTACAATGCCAGTCACGTATTCCACAACCTAATAACAGATTAATAACTGTTTGTTCATTTATACACTCGGTCCTTTCACTGCAGGTGTCATGGCCTACAAGAACAAGTTTTCTAAAAATAACAAAATATAAAGAGTCATAATGTTACCCAGCCCAGACGTCAATATTAAAAACAAATTAAACCACTGAAGGAAACTCATTAAAATGTATTCCTTATTAAAGGTGAAACAAATAAAAAAATGTTGCCCTACCATTTTGCCAAAAAAAAAGAGAGAGCAAAACTGGAAAGCAAGAAAACTTGCGTTAAGTCGGGACTCTGGAAGAACATGACTCTCTCTATATGGCATCTTGTTTCCAAATCCCCAAAAGGATCTCCTTCCATCAGCAAAGTTGCTGTCCTGTCAACACCAACCAGGAAGAAAACCAAATCTAACTCACTGAGGTGAGAAACAGGGTAAGAGTTCAAATGCACAACCAGCCAAAAAGGAAAAAAATATGTATTTCAGTAAAACTGAAACCAGCCGGCATAAGGCTACCATGTGTTGATCCAAGTCCTTTGTCTACAGCTCTAGAGGACAGCCTGAGACAGTTCTCTGGAACTGTCCCTGACCCCAAGTTCAAGGTGGTCCAAGTTCAAGGCGGTTCACTACAGTGATGATTCAGGTGGCATCGGTCACTGTGGAATGAGGTGGTGTTGATGCAAAAACACTGCTACAGGTCTAATCCCCCAGGGAATGGAAAATTAAACATAATAGGAAGCTACGTTCCAATAAAAAATTTCAGGATTGGTGTATTAAAACTACCTTTTTAAAAACAGACTGATAAACTAAATCAAAATGAAGTTGAGAAAACAGGCTTTCCTTTTTCACTCCGAATTACATCAGTTCTGGCTTTCATATGGGTATGAAAATCCCAAGTACCATACAGAAAGCAGTTCACTAAGAACTCAAGTTTTCAGGATGTAAAACTTACCACATGATTTCTACCACATAGGACCTATTTTCCTGTGTTTTATGCCAGAAGATGACCATTTAGTATACAAATTCAAATGAAATTATTTCCATGTTACCTTTTAAGAAATGACCATGTCAGGGCACTCATTTAAAACTAGTCACTGCTTTGTACTAGACAACAGATCATCTTTCAAGGCATAGCTTTAACTGTGGTTTTGTGAATGAATTTATCTCCACCGTATGTCTGGAAGATACTCACCTCTATGAGACTGGAGTGTATCCCAATCAGGTATGGCATTGGAGCGCTAAATGAAAAAAACACATACGTATATTCACATAGGTCATTAAAACTGAGACAACAGTACAAATAATTCTGTATGTCTAACAGAGGAAATGTATTACATAGCGCATTATAGGTAATTTAAATTATTCTACATATAAAATTCATAGCTGATCTTAAAGGCCACTGATAGATTCAAGTTCGTTGATTTACATAAAAATCACAAAATCACGTAATTAAATTGAGATATAATGCCTTACAACACTTTAATTATTAAGAATATTAGGGTCTAGGCATAAGCTGAGTTGAACTTTTCCACATACTTCATATCAAATATTGAACATTGTTTCAAACAGTCAACCATGCACTTAACCTTCAGCCAGTTAAGTAATGACTTTGTGCAATATTCCCCAATGAGGGGGTCACTGGAAATTATTTTCAGAAAAAAGACTATTGTCAAATAAGTTTAGGAAAGGCTAAATATTAACTTCTTATCCCTACTAATCATCAAATTTATTGACATTCCTTTGACATGCCTTCTTTTATTCAATTAGGTTCTTGGTTCTAGGAGGATTTTAATATATCATTATTTCACGCCTGCTACCTCACCCAAATCCTTAAGCCAGTCAGTACCCAGTATCTACCGAGACCTACTGTGTGCCAGGCCCTGTTCAGGAGCTGAGGTGCTCACCCACTGGGTCCACTCTATGTCTGCGATGTCTGCTCATGAGCCTTGTCTTTCCATCCAAATTTTCTATATTGACATTTATCCCGCTTTGGCTTCGATTACACTAAATTTTAATACACTAAAAAATACTCAAGCAAGTTTAAGAACAATATGCAATTAACTAAGTCGGCCCGGAAGTCCCCAGAGCATCCGATAATCAACACTACGGACAGAACACACTCCGCGGTGGGGCTCAGACCGCAGTCGAGAACAGCCATTACATGGTTGTTGCAACACAGCAAATCAGACTTCCTCATAGTTCCAAAAGCACGTATTAAACATGGAAGGAAATTCTTCAACTTGACATTTCAGTGTTAAAACTCTCACAAGAACACGTGAGAATGGACAAGTGTCTACAAGGGTGATAAAAAGCTATTTAAAAATAAGACACTTTGACCACGTTCTGTTTTGGTGTTGCGTCAACAATAAACTTTTCTGTGAATGAAAGCGGCTAAGCTGCTTCCTCTGAGGACGCGCCATTGGCCGGCGTCTGCCGCCACCAGAACAGAGCTGTGCCGTCCTGCCAATCCTGCCTGTGCCCTCAGCAGACCCAGGCTTCCCAGCCCCAGGCGTCTGCGGGTGGCTAACCACGAACCGAAACCACCAGAATTCACGAAAAACACGAGCGGCTGAGGTGCCTACAGACTGGTTCTCCCACCCATCACTCCTCATGGGCTCAACTACGGAGCTGGCCCTTCCAATTTTATTGGAGCTGATCTGGCGATGCGGACCCTCCACTGGGCCACCGTGGAGCACGAGACCTGCATATCCTTAAGTCCCAGTCGATTGGCCCTGAAAGGTCGCTGGGCAGGTCCACGTGGACGGTCCCGCTTTCACTTAATGAAGGGAAGGCCGGTGGGTCCCCTCGTTCACGTTCTCATCTGAGTAACTCCTTCTGGGGCTTCTCAGAAGACGGAATGCATGTCGATAATGATCTGTCTCCCATGACTGGGCTCCGGCACCTTTCACAGAGCAGGTGGGCAACGCCAAGATCTTAAAATACAGCAAGCCCCTGCCACACTGTAAGTCCTATAAAATTGTTAAAGTTGCCGCTCAACCTTCCCATCAGCCCAGGTCAGGTGACCTTAACCACCAGATTTATGAGTCAGGGAGCCCGGGGTTTCTCACATTTCAAAGCACAGATTGTAGAAACATGAGTGTGAGTCGAAATATTCAAGCCTTTTAAAAATAAATAGTATTATGTCCATTTTACAGATGCTGGAGGAGGAACACTGAGGGAAACCCTGAGGTCCCACGGACCACATCTGCGCTCGTACCTCCCAGCCACCTCTTGATTTGTAGAGATTGTTCAACTGGGATGAAAACTCAGCGATGAGTGCCTCCTGGACCCTGACAACACGTTTCCTACGGGATCAATGAGGTTTCGGGTGTTCTGAGCTCACTAATTCGGAACAAAAGCAAAACCGACAGGTGTCAGAAATGCAAACACCATTCATCTGGCGCATCGTTCCCTGAAACAACGATGATGCTGTGCAGAGCGTAGGTTTTGCTGAATAGCTGCTTCTCTCCCGTGAAAACGGAACCCAGTGCACTCTGACACCGAGTCAGCCGACGCCCCGAGGGGAGCTTCGGGCCCCGTCAGGAGGAGGCACCGGCAGCCCAGGTGTCCCAGCCTCCACCTGCCCACCTGTCCTAGCTCTGTCTGCAAAGGCTCTACGGTGACCGCTTTTTCTTTCAGCAATTGGTCTTCATTACAGGCTTCCTTACAGGGACTGTGCATGGGTTGGCTGTCCCGGCAGTCAAGGGACATCGGGTCGTCAGGACAACTGAGCTTTCCCTTCCTGTTCGTAGGAGCTGCTCTCTTGGAAACTGGCTCCCTCGGCCCCATCCGTGCGACCCACGTTACAGAGGGAACCCCCACCCCTGAAGCAGGAAGTCACACCACGTCCCAGGCGTGGAAGGACTCAGGGGGTGTCCGTCCCCACAGGCTGGCTGCGCTGCAGCAGGGACGCCCAACTCCAGGTGCGCCCTCTCCACAAACTGGGGACCACACTGCACTGCCGACGGAAGGCACCCTGCCGCGCAGCAGGTCTCGGGAATGTCATCATTCCGTGCGACCGACATGCACTCAGCAGAAACCTCTCCCACCAGTAGTGACGGGACAAATGCCAGCAGGTGTCCCATGGGCCTGGTAGCCTGTCCCATCCCAGCAGGCCATGGGGGTCCCTTCCGAGGTGTCCCCAGACAGGTTCCCTTTAGACACCTCTGCAATGAATCTCACGCGTGTGCCCGGCACGCAGGTGTACATGCTAATGTGTGTGTAAATTCCTTCCCATCTGTGGACCCTACATGGGCAGCAACTACATCTTCTTGCTAAGCCACATGCTCACAGCTTGGCAAACAGGTGCTCTCTGAACATCGACGTATGAACGGAGGCATGAAGGAAGGCAGGCGCCAGCACACTAGCAGGTCTGCATCCGTGCACCCTGAGGTGACCATCCCCCGCGGTCACGAGGTGGCCTCCTGGCTCTCACCACCTCTGCCGTCAGAGGCACCCGTGCAAACCCAAAAGCCCTTCCAGGAGCCAGGAGCCCCACTCACCTGGGAGAGGGGGAAACACACATCTACCACAGTCCAACCTTCCTCCTGCTGTTTTCAGATCAGAACCTAAAAACGTCTTTACTCAAGAGCCATGGGATGGCAGGGATGATCGCTAATATTTTTCTCCCTTCTGCCTACAGATCAGCGCGACTAGAACCCTTTGCAAGGGTGCAAACAAAAAGGAAAACCATTTTCCCCGGAAAGAGTTTAGTCCACAGAATTTTCCGACAAGGGAAGAGAGTAGGATCTTGGACGGCTATTTCTTAAACTAGATACATGTATGTGTATGTCCTCATGCCCAATTCTGCTGATGGGCGTGGAGCCCACCTCTGGTTCGTGGAGGCTCAGGGGTTGATCACCACTGTCCGGGCCGGGGATCCCCTGTGGGGCCTGTTAGAGCCCGTGAAAGCTAGAAACCAGAGGGGAAATTCCCAAGAATGACCATGGAACAAGCTTCCTTCCTCATCGTAGAAGCTGCAGGAAGACCACTTGAGGGCAGGAGTAGGAAGTGTCAGGGTGGCATCTCTAGAAAGGACTAGCACGGATCTATGTAGAGTGATTTCTAAATAACAGTGTTTTAGAAAGCCTGACATGGGAAATTAAAATGGCACCAACATTATACGAGATCAAATGCAATTCTAAGCCTCATTGGTTCGAATTGTTAGTTCCTGACGTATTTTCTAAAATTGTGTATCAATATATTTTCAAACGCTTTCATAGAAAATTATTTAAAACAAATGAGTTTCCATTGCTGGATGCTATGAGCAAAGACCAGCTGCACGTGTCAGAGTGACAAATGGAAGTTCCTGTGTTCAAGGATGCCGCTGTTCTAGGCTTGTTGGTCGGGCAGAGGAAAAGGAACTAAAATGAAAACCAGCAGGGCCTGTGGATAGATGCAGCTTTGCTCTGGGACTTGGGCGTCTGACATGTTACAGCCTAATGACCTGCTGTCTCCTTTCCAGGACGCAGGGCCGAGTGACAGGACCGACTTCACCCATCCTCAGTCCTCGCAGGGATGCCACAGTCACCCACGGTCCCAAGTTGCCACCACGCTGTGCCAGCAATCAGGACAGCGAGACCGTCAACCTCACTGGTACACACTTCTTCGTGACAATCCCTTGTTCCAAAGAGGGCCGGTCACGGTCACGGTGTGAACCTAAATCTGCTCCCTCCTTAAATGCTTTGTGGGTTCTGGCTTTCATGAAATAAGAATGTTAAATACTTTGATTCTAAAAGAGTTCTGTTGTGGTTTTTCAATAACAATCAAAAAACACAGTAGGGTGACAATGACATCCTTCCGTGTACACGCGTGTGTGCACGTGTGTGAGTGTATGTGTGCACGCGCCTGAGCACACGTGCACTTGCATAATGTAGAGGAAAGGAAGGCGCAGCAGCTCTCGGAGAACTGAGCTGTGGCCTCAGGACGGACTGCGGGTGAACATGACCTTTCACCCTCGGCCCAGACCAAGGTCAAGGTCAAGGTCAAGGCTGCTGTATGGGAGCCCAGCCCCCACCCAGCTCCCTCTGCCTCCGGGGGAGAACAGGGAGGCTCTGCAGCGGCAGGAGGAGTTGAATCCGGGCTGGGAGCTGATTTTAACGCCAGGAAGCTCCTCCGAACGACTCCCAACACTTCTCAGCGTTGCTTTCAGGGGCTCGGGTGAGGCTTTGGCTTGGACAAGGCAGTGGGAGATCCCCGCATCGGGGCAGGGTGCTGGGTGCTGGGCTGCTACTGGGGGGTGGGGGGAGCGCGCCTGCCTCCCCACAGGCTGCAGATGGCAGGCGCCGCCCCCGGGGACCCCGAGCCAGTCCTCTAAGTGACACGCCACCCCCCTAACTGCAGCCGGCTGTCCTGGTCTGCACGAGGAGCTGGTAACCCAGGCTCACACACCCAGCGGGCCGGTGGCCGCCTGGGGGAACCGGGGGGAGGCGGCGGGCAGCTTACCAGCAGTAGTCCAGCAGGCGCGGCGGCAGCACCGGGATGTAGATGTGTTGCCAGGCCATGGGGAAGAGCAGGGCGGCCGATCCGTGCAGGCAGGCGGTTAACTGCAATTTGCAAAGGAAGCAACAGTCAGCAGCGCCCGCCCGGGCGCTCGGCTGGCCCGCGGTGGCACAGGCGGGGACGGTCCTCCACCCACGCGCTCGCGGCCCCTAGGGTAGGGCTGCGGGCACCTCGCCGTGTTTCGGGGGCCCCTGAACGACAGCCAAGACACGGCCCGGCAGTTCCTGGGCACCTCGGGGAGAGAGGGGCCGACAGGACAGCGTCTGGGGGCACAACAGAGCCGAGAAGGACCCGCAGCTGAGACGGCGGGGGAGCGTCCTGGTGGCCATGGTCGGGAAGAGCCGCGCCGCAGCCGGCCTCCCTGAGATTGATGCCCCGCGATTAGGCAGGGGAAGGAGGGCGGGGGCTCCCGAGGGACATCATTAGGGCAAATTGCCAAAGGATGAAACATGAGTCAGACAGGAGAGGCTGCGCGCGGCAGGCGTGCCAGGGGACTGCGACGCTTGACAGTTGGCACTTGCGCCACGTGCGCTCGGCGGCTCCTGGTCTCAGGGGACGCTGCTCGCTGACACGGAGATTGTCACCGCTGACCAGCGCGCGCCGGGCCTGACAGCTGTTGTGCAGGAAGCCAACGACATCATAATTCCGTATTTAAACTGCCCGGCGCAGACGCGCGTCGCGCTGCCTGGCTTCAGGCCCCGGCAGCTGAGAGGCTGGGGGAAAGGCCTTTGCCACCGGAACTGGGCGGTTTGCGGCACGCGGTCCGTTAGCTATCTTCAACGCCCGACCAACAAGACACCCGGCTTCTTTTCCTTCCCTCCTGCCCACCCGCATCAGAATTCCGTACGTTTTACGTGATTATTTCTCTAAGTGTAGTTGCGTAGGGCTTAGAGCAGTGATGAAATCAGCACTCATCAACCATTTACAGGTTGGCTAACGGTCTGCATGTCAAGGCTGCTAATTAAATCGCTTTATTCAACTAGAAAATCAGAGTGGAAAAGTGAAACCATCTGCAAATGCACCAGACTTTGCGTAAACCATTCTTCCTATCTGGTGATCTAAGGAATTAAAATTTACACATGGTAATCAAAAAATGAAAATAAATTAATGTATACAAAGCCATCCAATCTCTCTTGTTTTTGAACTTCTTGGGGGGACATCGGTTCATAAAATTACCGAGGTTTCAGGGGTCCAGTCCTACAACGCGTCACCCGCAGATTGTACCGTGGGTTCACTGCTCCACGTCAATCTCCCTCCACCACCATTGCTTTACCTCCCCTTTCCTGCCTTCTCCCACCCCCTTTCCTCCCAATTCAATCTCAAGAGCAACATTGTCCATGTGAAAATGCAAAACAGGTCTACTGAATTTTTTTTTAAATCAATTCTAATAATCTAATCTGAACTTAAACCAAAAATTGTTATTAAAATCATGTTCATCTGTATTATATCTTGTATATTTTTTCCCATTGGTTTTCCAGTCAGTTATGTGTGAAAAACAATATATTTTCCTTCCGTTTAGAATGCTATCCTGGAAGGGTCTTGGTGCTTCCCGATTAGAAGCTTTCATCATGTAGCTACAGTCTTCTTTCAATGAACATGGTTTTTAGAATTCCTTAATGAGAACATAAACTACACCACTAGGAGGCATCAGATGCTCCTTATTTAACAGTTCCGGACCAGGGGCCTGTTTAGGGAACCTGGCTGAACCAGAGGGTTGCTCTGGCCCGAGTCACACTCTCTGGGGACGCGAGACAGTCTGGGGTATAAACGAGGCGTCATTCAACCTGCATGAAGTCGGTCCCCTCGCAGGTACTTGACGGGCTAATGGCACCCGTGCAGCTCATCGGCTCAATGTCTCCATTGCTTCCTAGGTGACTCTTTAAACAACTCCTTTTAAATCTCAAAAATAAAATGGAACGTGTTCCTTTTTTAAGTTGAGAAAAATAATGAACCGTGTCAGAGGGGAAGATACACTCTCAAAAGGAAGAACTGTAAACAGGGTACGTTGTCTGGCCGGGCACACCTAGAACCCAGTTTTCTGTCAAATGCCAGACAAGTCCTTTCCTCTGCCCTCAGGAGCCGTCTTAACGGACCTGCAGCTCACTCGCCAGTGGGGCTCAGCCCGACCTCACGAACTGGACTGGTTCCTGGGGGGGTGACTTCACCGGCTACAGCGGGCAGCCCGTGGCCGGGGATTGTCAAGGTCGACAGGGAAGAAGGGCGTTCTTCATGGTCTGACAACTTTTCGGATCTCAGGGTAGGTGATAGGAAGAGGTAAAAATACCCCCACCCCATTTGTGGCCTGAGGAACTACAACAAATTATTAGAAGTAAAACAGAGCAAAGGTCCATTTCCAGTGGAACTGCAAACATTCCGTCTGTAACTGCCGGACCTCCCCGAGGACAGTTTCAGAGAAAGAAGAAGAACAAAGAAGGTTCCCGGTCCCCACCTGGTAGCTCGCAACTGCTGCAGGACTGAGACTGGAGAAAACGCTACTACAGCAAATTCTCCGTCGAGGAGATAGTGGAGTGGTGGGTTAAAAGGAAAAAAAAGCAATGAAGAGAAAATGGACTTACTGAGAAATTGAAAACAGTGATGTACAAGCTGCATCAGGTAATGACAAGGATGTACATTGTAGACAAAGTCAGGGCTCAGCCACCAAGTATCTGTACGACGTTGGCCCATCCGCTAAATAGAGGCAGGAACCCGTTTTCTAATGTTTAAAGTCAGAAGCATCAGCCAGATGACCTGAAAGAACTGTGTCGGGGAGGCCTCAGATCGGACCAGTTCTAACACTGTAGATCCTTAACCACACTACGCATTTTTAACAGAATATTCTAACTTGACCGTCGTTCAAGTCCACCTTCAAAACACCTACAGATCATCTCCAACAGCTTCACAGCCCATGGGCTAAACATGCAACTGGAAAATAATCCTTTACTTGCTTAATTCAACAAACGTTTTGCATGCTGGCTGCGTCTGCTGCCGTAAAGGTTCCCTAGGCTACGTGACGTGCCGAACGGAAGGGCACCCCGTCTTCATGGAGCATGTTAGTGGGAGACGCAAACAACAGCAAGTAAAATACACATTATGTCGGTTAGAGGTAATTCTAGAAAGAATCCTGAAGTAGAGGAAGGGCATCAAGGGTGAGGTCGGGGCTGGTTTAGGGACCACATCTGATGCAAGGACACTGACTGAGACATGCAGGAGACGCTGCGTGTCATGTTCACAGGGAGTTAAACTTCAGCACATATGACCTAGAAAGCTCATTGGAAGAGAAACACTCACCTGACTGAGAAAAAAACTGTACTATGTAAAAACATCAATATATAAGGCCCATTAAAAAATGTACTACTCTCAGCCCCGGCTGGTGGCTCAGTGGATAAGGTGCCAGCCTGCAACCCCAAAGGTCGCTGGTTCGATTCCCAGCCAGGGCACATGACCAGGTTGCAAGCCAGGTCTCCAGCCAAGTCAGTAGCTGGAGGCAGGTGAAAGGCAACCATACAATGATGCTTCTCTCCCTCTCTGCCTCTCTCCCTACCCCTCTCTCTAAAAATAATATATTTGTTAAAAATCTTATTAAAAAGTATTATCTCAATAGTCCTTTTACTAAACAAAAAGAGACAAAATGCAATCACAATATTCCTTATATTTAACATTGGTCATCACTAAGCACAAAAGTCAGCTATTCTATAGGGTGAAAACACTACCATAAACCAAAATCTTGGCAGTCATTCTTCTGGAGGTCAAGGTGGAGGTGGGGACAAAAGTAAAAAATGGTAATTTATGTAATGGGGGTAAAAGGGGACAACTGTAGAAAACAACAATTAATTCATTTTAAAGTGTGAGAAAATCTGGCTGGTGTGGCTCAGTGGATTAAACACCGGCCTGCAAACCCAAAGGTCGCTGGTTCGATTCTCAGCCAGGGCACATAACCAGGCTGCAAGCCAGGTCTCCAGCCAGGTCCCCAGCTGGAGGCAGGTGAAAGGCAACCACACATGGATGTCTCTCTCCCTCTCTTCCTCCCTCTCTGCCCATCTCTCTGAAGATATTGGGCAAAATCTTAAAAAGATTTTTTTTTAATGTCAAAAAAATAAAAAGAGAAGAAAATCCAAAGAATGATAACATACAGTCCTTGGATAATTCCAGAACAGCTACATGAGCATTTGTATTTTTTTACATTGAGAACCAATTGTTTCCTTTGAGGAGACAAGTGGACTGGACCACAAAGCAGAACTAAGTGCCTGTTTCCTGTGAAAACGGAGCTCCCACCACCACAGGGGCACAGGGCCAGGGGCACAGACACCCCGCTGTCTCCGATGAGCCCCCATCCACAGCTTCCAACCGGGCGCCACCCCGCTCACACGGCCCTGCATGGAACGCTGAGCTCACAACAGCGGTTGGCACGGCGAGATGCCGTTCCCGCTGGCACAACTGGTTGCGGTGGGCTTTGGGGAAAATTAAAAATGCAAAAATCCTCCTAGACTCTGCCTCCCTGAGAGGTCCTGATAACACTTTCACCGCACCACGTGGCTGCGGCCCCACTCACACGAGGACAGAACTCACGCCAACACCCTTCACGGGCAAGCAGACCTGGGGAGCCTCCGTCCCTCGCCAGCTGCCACCGCGGCCCCCAGAGAGATGTTCCGGGTCCCAGAGCCGACGCTGACACAGGTAACCGACCAAGAGGCAAACCAAGGCTACGGAAAGTCAGATGCAGAGGTGAAAATCCTCCGGAACCCCCTTCGGTCTAATTAAACCTATAAAATCTGCATATTAATGGCCAATTTTCCGGGATCGCGCAGATCCCCTCCGGCCTGCACCCGATGGAATTAACCAGCGCCCGAGGGCGACTCTCACAAAGGGCGACATTCCGGTCGTTAGCACCACCCCACCCCTCACGCCCCACCGCCGGCTCCAGAAAGGACCTGCGCACCCCTCCAAATCCCTGGAACTAACGTGCTTAGACGTGTCCAGAGGGTGGTGTTTGCCCGCTCAGCGTTGGTCAGAATCGTGGCCGAAGTGCAGACATCTGCTTTGGAGAGAGGCCGCCATCCCCCGCCTCTCCGGGCCACAGCCCCCCAGCCTCCTCGGCCTGCTGACTAGTGAGAGGAGTCTGAGGAGCAACTCGGCGGCAGATGACAAGGCGTCACGCCTGACTGGCCGAGAGCCGCCGACACGACTTTACGCGGCAATCCTGCCCGCTTCTGGCCACAGAACAGCAGTAAGGCAACTGATAGACTCATGTAACATCATGATGTCTCCCTCCGCTCAGGCGCCGGACACGCCGGTCTGACGCCCTGCTGGGCCCGGGCGCACTGGGGCTGAACGCCGCAGCTCTGCCTACAGCGGCCGGGCCCAACCCATGTCCTCCTCCGGGACACAAACGGTGCATAAAAGAGGGGACCCCCTCCCCCTACCACGCTACGAGGTGGGCAAGTAGAATTCAGATTAAACTATGACTGTCATGGCTCAGTGGATTGAGCACCAGCCTGCAAACCCGAGTGTCGCTGGTTCGATTCCCAGCCAGGGCACAGAACCAGGTTGCAAGCCAGGTCTCCAGCCGGGTCCCCAGCTGGAGGCAGGTGAGAGGCAACTATACACTGATGCTTCTCTCCCTCTCTGCCTCCCTCCATCCCCTTCTCTCTAAAATTAACAAAATATTTTTTAAAAATTATGACTGTCACAAAGAGTAGATGCAAACAAAATTCCTAAAATACAACAAAATAATGATTGTAAATACAACTTAATTTATACATGTTCTTACTGTAATTAAATTTTTGGCTGTACATTTTATTTTTTTTTAAGATTTTATTATTTTTAGAGAGAGGGGAAGGGAGAGAGGCAGAGAGGAAGAGAGACATCCATGTATGGTTGCCTTTCACCTGCCTCCAGTTGGGGACCTGCTGGAGACCTGGCTGGAGACCTGGTTCTGTGCCCTGGCTGGGAATTGAACCAGGGACCTTTGGGTTCACAGGTCGGCGCCCTATCCACTGTGCCACCAGCCAGGTGGCTGTACTTTTAAAAATGAGTAAAACCATTTCTTGTATGAAGATTAAGTACGTCAGTCTTCATAGTATATAAAAAATATAAGCAAGTAGTAAGCGTAAAAGTCAGATCACTGATGTTTTAACTACGTTTTTCTTGGATGTTTCAGAGTTTTCACTACCTTCTTTCTACAAATAGTTTATCCCTAATTTATGTATGGTACCTAGTCTTTGACCTTACTGGTTACTATGCGTTGGATTTGAAGCACATATAGATCCATGAGTTCTTCAAGGCGGATTCAGGAAAAGCAGATGAGAAGGGATAGGAGACCCCGAGCCTGAACTTGATTTATGTATCTGCTCTCAGCTCGGCCACCCAGACGGGACACAAAGCAAAGCTGGCACCTCACCGTCAGGGGTCCGCACACCGTCATGAAGGCGTAGGAAGCCACTCCCTGAATGATACCAAGCCTTTATTAAAACAGTTTGTTTTTAGTTCAAATACAGTTAAAGGGTGGGCAGGTTAGTTTTTACTCTAAACTGCATAGCTAGCCCATCAAAACACGATTGTTAATAATCATTGATGAATCATTGAATCTTATGCAGATGCAGTTCTAAGCAGTTCAGCTATATGCAAATTACATGTGTGTCTACATATGCACACGTACGAAGATATGTAAACATATCCTTGAGCTTTACAGCTATGCTATGTGATCCCCTGTGATGTCCCGTTCCCCCAGTTCAGCCGTGAAGACGCATCACCCAGGACATACAGCTATTCTTCCATCTGTCACATCTGAGCGCTAAGAGCATGTGAACTCGGCTACCGGCTGAGTCCGCGGTGTCTAGAAAGCGTGGACCACCCGCGTGCACTCTAACTACTTGTTACGTAAATAAATTTTGTGAAGAATTTAGTTCCTCGACCTTTAAGACAGTCTGTACAAGCTTTTTAATCTTCAGGACAATTCCGTAGAGAGGTATTCTTTCTAATGGCGAAAAAATCACATTTAAAAAATGATGAGGCTGAAGAGGGAGAAGAAAGAAAAATGGTTTCACCTCAACGGTAAATGACAGGAGAAGAGCGAGTTTATAAAAAGGACTGCATGATTCGGATCGCATTTCTCACTGTCACTTAGGAATAAAATGTGGGTAACTACCTAGGTCGCTGACTAGCACTTACTCTCCGATGTCCTGCGTCATTTCTCCGCCCATACTCCTCTAAGTGCCTGTAGTTTTCCAATACGTAAAATAACATATTTTCAATTTTTGGAAAAGTTGGAATATCAGTATTGCAATTCAATATCTCTAAATTGCCTTCTTTCTATTGTAGAGTAATGGAAATAACCCGAAGTTAGAATCAGAGACCCAGAATACCTTTCTTGGCATTAAATATTAAATAGATACACTACAGAAGTCCTGAAACTCTTTCTACTCTAAAATACTAAAATTTTATAGTTTTCCTTCTAATACAGAACAAAGTATGAATATATTACCTTATTATTATCAATTAGCCACATGTGCAAGAAAGCAAATTCGTACAATCTTACACAACGGTTTGAAATACATATTGATTACCCTACATTACATTGAAATGTCCATTTAAGAAATGTATGTCAATCAAAAATATTAAAAACTGTAACGTCTAAAGCAGGAACCAAGTAGGCAAGGCAGCAAAACACTTCTGACTATTGTCTGTGACCCATGGAAAGTCCCATTTTCCCCGCCTTCACCATGTTCACCACGACCCTGAAAAGAACATTTCCGTGAGTGGTATAAAACGTGTGATTAACAAACAATGCTACC
This sequence comes from Noctilio leporinus, assembly GCA_004026585.1. Taxonomy (NCBI): domain Eukaryota; kingdom Metazoa; phylum Chordata; class Mammalia; order Chiroptera; family Noctilionidae; genus Noctilio; species Noctilio leporinus. Next base: position 212,127 of record PVIW01001130.1, read on the forward strand.
TTGACTTTTAAGTTATTATCAGTCTGAAGAGCTCCTCCGAGTCCGGGCTGCTATAGAACCTTCCCCCCGACCACGTCGGCAGGCCTGGCGCCCCGCATTAGCTGGGGGTGACGCTATTATCTGCGGGCCAGACTCCTTTCAACCGGCGCGGGTGGAAAGAGCCACGAGTGAATAATAAAGATCTCATAATAGCTCCTAAGAGTTCTTTATACGGCAGAAGGCAGGAAAATGAACTCTGGAGAGTTAAAAAGAAAAAAAAAAGACGCCAAGAAAAAAAACTCTCATCTCCCGATCAGAAAAGATAATTAACCCGACTTAATGCATCTGAGAAGGGCTCCCATCAGCCCGACTTTTGTCCTGGAGGGCCAGAGCAAAACCATTTGCCGGTACTCACGGTGCTCAGCTTGCTGGAGGCCACCAGGACGCGCCGCTCGTGCAGCATGCTGGCGTACAGGTGCAGCATGTTGTTCACGTCCACCGCCACGAAGTACTCCGTCAGGTTTCTCTGCAGCGGGACAGCGGCGTCAGCGCCGGCCAGCCCCGCGGAATGTCCGCCGGCGCCGGCGGGCCCTCGCGCCGCAGGGGCGTCATGATGAGCAACGTGAGGATAATGACAGGATGTATTCTGCACGGAACATCCGTCAGGATCTGGAGCACAGTCCTACTCCGGGGGACCGTAATTGCCACCCCCACCCCCAGTCGTTATAAAAGAAGCCTGCTTCCTGGGCCCCCCACACACCTGGGACCTGCTGACGTGTCACCCCTGGGGTATGGCCCCAGGAATCCGTGTCTTCAGCAAACACTCCCGGAAACCCTGCCACACACTGACAGCTCGGGAAAATGCACCTGGGTCTGCCGAAGGTCGCCCTGGGTGGCCAGGCTGTGCCAGGGGCCTGATCCCGGTGCCGCGCCCAAGGCCGCCGGGACGGAGACAGGTTTAGGGCAGATTTTTGGATCTTTACGAGGGACAGTCCCTTGTTTTTGTCCCCAGCAGGCCTGCTTTATGCTGGCACAACCGAACGCAATGTGGTAGAAGTCTGATCTGATCCCTGGACTTAGACTTGAAATGACTTTGCCCGTGTAAGAGCAACTTGGGACAAGCTACGTTAGTTAACCATGACGCTTTGATCCTCTCCTTCCTACTTTTAAAAATATACTCAAATTTAAACCCATAAAATCACAACAAAGTAATGAAGAGGGCAGATGAAATATAAAAAGTTGGAACTCTAACATCATGTGAACTATGGGATGGCTAAAACTTGGAGTTGGGCGAAAAGTAAAAAATCAAATTATTCCCTTGATTTTCCTTCCATGGAGTATCGGAAAGCCTCTCTGTCCCTTGCACTTACCCATGTACACTTTCCTACCAAATGTTAACTGGTCGTCAATATTAAAACACTGAAAATATTTCTAAGTAGCGCTACCATTAGGACTTCCATAAAGTGCAAAACTTAGCAATTTCTATCATGTCTTGTGACACCCCTCACGCCTTCCAAAATATGTTATTACTTAACTGGGAATTCAGAAATTGGATACTGGACATCCATGATTTGAACAGGTACAACCTGGAACTTGAAGTTCCACGGTCAGTCCACTGAAGTAACTATCTGCGTGACAGCAGTGCCCATGGCCAGCACTGTGTCCCCACCCCCCGGGATCCCCTCCAGCTCTCGGCTGCCGGACCCCCGCTGAGGTCCGTGGGCCTCCTGCCCCCGCCCCGGGGTGGGGGCAGAAAGAGCTGTGCTCCCATGAGAAGCGGGCAAGTGGCCGGCGCATAAAGAGGAGACAGGGCCCGGCCAGGGGCTCAGTCAGCCAGAGCATTTTCGGGGGTTGTGGGTTCGATTCCTGGTCTGGGCCCCCACCTACCCAGCGGGCAGGGTTGACCCCCAGGTGGGGTGCACGTGGGAGGCCACTGATGGATGTTTCTGTCTCACATCAATGTTTTTCTCTCCCTTTCACGCTTTCTAAAATCAATAACCATATCCTCAGGTGAGGGTCAAAAATACATTTGAAAGAAGGAAAAGAGGAGAAGAGATAACACCATGATCCCTTATTTCTTCATTACTTCTCACAAACACAGACAGGAACCAGGGATTGCGTTGCTCGGTCAGGAATCCTCCACAGGGGAGGCCAGAGCCACAGGCCCGGGAGGGGAACCGGCGGGACGCGCGGAAGCACTTACACTCTCGGGGATGGTCGGGAGCCCGGTCACGGCGGGGGCGACGAAGCAGGCGTGCTGTCGGGCAGAACACAGGGCAGAGAGCAGCGTTACAGGTGGCATCTCACAGAACTTGTGCTAAAAAGACGGTACGTCGAGCCCTGGCTGGTGGCTCCGTGGATAAGGTGCCAGCCTGCGAACCCAAAGGTCGCTGGTTCGATTCCCAGCCAGGGCACAGAACCAGGTTGCAAACCAGGTCTCCAGCCAGGTCCCCAGCTGGAGGCAGGTGAAAGGCCTGGCTGTCTCTCTCCCTCTCTGCCTCTCTCCCTTCCCCTCTCTCTAAAAATAATAAATAAAATATTTTTTTTTAATGAAAAATAACTAAAAAGAAGGTACATCAACTCTGTCCCTGCACACTGGGGCCGATGCTCAGATTTGCTTCACGTTGAGAGATTTTTAAACGAGGTGGCAGGTTTCCATGAGATGCAACAGTGTCTTTCTCACAGAAACAATTCAGTGGTGGTTAAAAATATTTAATTTTAAAATTAAAAGGCCTGGAAAAAGCCTATTAAGATAAAAAGTATATTACTGCAATATATACAAATATATATTTATAGAAAGAGGGAAATTTATATAGAGTTACATGTATTTTTTATGTAGTTATATATTTAGAACACATTTAGTTTAGCAAAACTAGAAAAACAAAGCTACTTACTCAAGAATGTATCAAAACGTATTAAGATTTCCTATAGTAAGTCAAAACAAATTTCTCTTTGTACACATCGGCCACTATATTATTTAGAAAGCAGCACTGGAACCTAATTTTTGAGTATTTAAAACTTCTTTAAAATATAGTCACTTGTTTACAAATAAGACCCTCATACACCCACTGAACAAATAATAATTGGCTTCCGTACCACTCAGAGCAACACAACGGCCCACAGACACCATGCAGGTCATGTTCCACACCCAAAGTTTTCCACCCAGAATCAACGCACCAGGAAATCACCAAAATTGTCTTATTTTCTGTTCATATTACCCTCCAAAATTATTTTGCTCTCTTAATCTCATCAAGACTTACTTAACGCTGTCTTAGATTTAGAGATGGGGAAAATATTCTAGCCAATGAGTACAGCTGAACTTGTCAGAACATGGCTAGTTCACACCGTCATAATGTATAATTTTCCAGGGTAGGAGAACAATACGTGATAAATCACAGGTCTCCAGAGGCCTTGTGACAGAAAACGTGACAGAAATCTCATGCTGTGAAGGCCTTTCAACATTACTGCTACTGACAATGCAGAATATGCATAGATTTGGTCTCTATTAGCTACTTTTATTTGGAGGATTTTCCAACAGGCCTGCATTTCATACAACTATGCTTTCAAGGTTGGTATAAACAGAAAATATACTCCAAATGATTCATTTTCTCAGGAGAGACACATTTACTATTTCCCAAAGGAGTGGAGTGAATCATAAAGATACGGTGAAAGAAGTAATTATTTCCCCAACGTGAGAGTGATTTTCAGAAGCCAACGTCCCTGGAACTCACCGGTGCTAAGGAGGGCTGATCTTTCAGAACTTGCTCACTGGCAATAAATATCTCTCGGTTCTTACAATATGTGAGAGAGAGAAAATGAATATTTTACTTTCCTGGGGGAAGTTTACACAACCATTTGCGTAGCCCTGCTGTCCACGGGAGATATTTGAATAACATTCATTGTAAATGTTATTTCCAATGCAGATCTGCTCATTGTATGTCAGAAAAATTTCAAAGGAAGCATTTTCCTTCTCAACTGATAGTGGAGAATGCTATGGATAATTAAAGATTTGGAAAAACAGTTTGAAAATCATCATTTACATTGGATATTAAATTTTCATAAAATCTCTGTGATAATCTGGGGGTTATCAAAGGCAAGCCTTAAAATTCCATGTGCTAAATAAAACATTCGTGAAATAGGAAGCTGTAAGAAAATCACAGTAGTTTCTCAAGAGTTGTCCCATTTTCCTAATGGGAGTTCTGCAAACAAGCATTTCTTTCCACTGGAGGAGGAATAACATTTTTAACTCACGAAACAAAAGCCTCTACAAAGTAGTTAAAAGTAAGTGATTAAGTGGCAACTTTGGCCCATTAACAGCACAGGACGGGCCACATGACCCTAGAAATCGGTTTTTGAAATCCAATGAAATTACTAAATGCACTTCGCACAAAGTTAAGGCAGTATTTTATTCCCCAGTTGAATTTGCCAATACTTAAGGTATTGTACTGAGAATAGGTGTCCTTTCTGAAAGCCATCATAAAGGATCCGTTCTAAAGCTTTCAAAACGCCTTCCATCATCGGCAGAAATGGAGCAGTCACTCGCATGTCTTCGACAAGATTATTGTAGCTACAATGAAAGATATTTTCTCCCGATGAAATCAAACCTCAGTATACTAACAGCTAACATTCGACTAGCTCTTCGTGAGATATACAGATATATCATTTCCATGTAATTTCCCAGGCAACTTTCTCAAAAACCAACTCACTCAATTTCTCAAATGGAGAAAAGAGATCATCAAAAGAAATTCACATCTTTGCCTAATGTCACACATTTAGTGACTGTGACTTCAACCAAAGTCATACCGTCTTAGGTCTTAAGAAGCCTAGAAGTGTATGGTTTACAGTTTTTATTAATAAAGGTGAAGGGTTTCAATCTCCAGTATTTTTGAAGCATAGTTTTGTAAGATACTTATTTAGCCCTGAAAAACTATAACCCTCCAATTTAAGGAGAGAGAATACCTTTGAACTTCTCATTAATAATCTGCATGCCTCTATTACCTTAGCATCTTTTTAACCCGTAACTGAAGTGCTAGGATGGCTTTATAAACACCAGTCATTCAAAGAAAGATACTTAGGTTTGGAAAATCCAGAGCGTTTCTTCGTTTTTCTTGATATTTTTCCTTGGCCTTTCTGCTTTGCTCCCGCTAACGTTCTTACGACTTTAGCTACTTGCCGATCTGAGCTCCCCCTTCCCTGCTCCGTCCTCCAAGTCTTTAGGGCAATTAGAACTTGTCCTCTCTATAAACGGATCAATTATTCCTACCACGAGATCTGTGGAGAGCACCCAAATTTGGGTTTAAAATTCCACATTGTCCTTAGCTTCCAGGAGCACGAGCTTTCAGTGGGGGCTTTCCAGAAGCTTCCAGAGTAAATAACCGAACCCACACGCTTCCTGTTTGAAGAAAGCTCAGCCATACTTCCAGTGTGTGGTGGTTATGCTAGAAAATGCATTTCAGAATGGGGAAGGAGAAGCTTTTCACCGAAAGTTTCTATCATATCGCTAGTAATGTGTTATATGCTCAATTTTTGACTCTTAGGTGCTTCTTTCATTTTATGAAGAGTATTTGCCGGGGGGTGGTGTTTGTGTGTGTGTGTGTGTAAGTGCATTTCCTTATTCTGGATGGATTTCACCTGGAAATCAATGATCCTCACCATCAACAGATTCTTACAGATTGGGTTACTTTCAGTGTGTCATAAAAATTCTGTGATTTAACAGCTGCCGAACCACACTTCCAACGTATAGCATTATGATAGCTAAAGCACGTCCCAAAGCCTCAATGCCACCAGCCAGGAATGTCCGTCCTGGCATCGAGTGGCCCTGGGAACAGAGGCGACTCAGAATTTCTTGACGGCACATGTGTTCTTAGCTGAGAAACATCCACGATTCCAAAAAATCCATTAGTGACTGAACACTTACCACGCTCAGGTTGACGGGACTGTTTGCCTTTGGTACTGGGTGGTCATAGAGGGCCCTGAGCGTCACATTCAACTCATTTTCCTACAGTTAAACAAGAAGGGAATTTTATAAGTATATGTTTGGCCAACACGATGAAAACTACCTGATAAACTCATACACTGTTCTCATATTAGACTGGCTTCATATAACTGCTTTCCATGGAACGTTTTACATACCTAAAATCAAAGTATTTAAATCTAATAACTATGGAAAAGATATTCATATCTCTTTACCCAGAAATAATCATAGCAGTATTTACATTTAGTATAAATACGTATTTGGCAAAATTAAATTATATAATATACAGTTACCTATCAAAAGAAATTATATAGAGGGAAAGTTTCCATTTCCTATTTTAATTTTAAAATATCAAACCTCGTTTTTAAGGAATAAGTATAATTTAAGCAAGACTATTACACTAACATCCAACACAGAGGCCACCCTAAATATTTTGTTTCTAAGCAGCTAGTGGTCACTACTGGACCACAAAAAGGGGGGAAATGAAGTAAATTATATAACACACCTATTTCCTAGAATTTGTATAATAATAATGTGTCCAGATGTGCACATACAAATGTGTTTCTGAATTACACGTACAAATCTAGGAATAAATCTAGGAAAGCAGCTTTTCAAATAGTTATTTTTTTCTCTCCTAAAATATGGAGGTTGAGAGAATAACCCAAAGGGAAGGCAACTCTCCGAGGAAGGTGGTACAGCATGTTGGGGGGTGTGGATATGGAAGAGGACTTCCCACCAGTTCTCTTATAACCTGACTCCCCAAACTGAACTCAGCTCTCTGCCAATGCTTGCAAGTGTCCACTCAAAACGGCCTATTTGAAATTCTCTTTATAGTGACCTAAAAACAAGACAATCAAGACTTTATTTCTTTATCATTGAAGTAGGGAAGAAATATACCACAGAATATGGGATTGGGTGATATCAATGCTCTGTATGTAAAATATTTCTACGGCTACGTAAGTTCTGTAAGAGTCTAGCTTTCAAAAGCCCTTTGCCCACTGCAGGCTAAGGATAATGAGAATGACAAAATCTAAATAACCAGTAGTACTGGATTAAAAATGAAAAGACCAAAACTGAAGACTTGCTTCTGGGTCACTGAACGGATGCCATGCGCCTGTATTTTCCTCTGAGAAGGACACAGTGCACCTTCCCATGTCCTCTCGGCGGTAAACCATCGCTCGCGGGAATGTAAAATGATGCAACCACGGAAAGTTTTTTGAAAACAATTAAACACGAAATCACCACATTTCTCGGCCACTCTGAGTGCATCTCAGAAGACCCGGCCGCAGGGACCCCAACAGGTGTGAGCCCGCCACACCCGCGGCAGCTCTGCTCTCACGGCCTAAGCGAGGAAGCCACCAACGTGCGCCTCAAGAGGGATGGAGAAGCATGACATGAACATGCCAACGTGGGATGCTGTCCAGCAGGAAAAGGAAAGAACTTTCCGGGCCAGACATGGGATGAACCTTGAAAACGTGCCTAGTGAAGTGAGCCAGTCACAGGAGGGCAGGTGTTGCGTGACCCTCCTGACGTGACGTGAGGGACAGTCACATTCATACAGATGTAAATACAATGACTGTTGTCAGGGACGTGGGGAGGGGAAATGGGGAGTCCCTGCTCAATGGGGACAGAGCTCAATGGGGAGACAAAATAGTCCCAAGGTGGTTGCGGAAAACCCCGTGAGTGGACTTGTGACCCCGACTGCACACTTAAAATGGCTTAAAATGGGCCATTTTACGTTCTGTGTATTTGACCTCAGAAAAAGGGGGGAGGACAGCTTACCTGTTCCTTAGCCAGGTAATCTGCTAGCGTGTTTAGAAGCTTATAATATACTTCGAACCATGGCAGGTAACTGTAAAAAAAATAGTCACTTCAAAATGCATACATGTTACTTAGCATCAACATAAACATCAAGTTTACATTATTTCCAAACGTGAGATGGATGGACTATAACAACAATCAAGGAAAATGACATCATTTCCAACAGTTTGGTCCTGGAAGGCAGAAAAGAACTAAACCTCTGTTTTCTTCACTGTCACCACGTTACTTCGATGTCATCTATTACTGCGTGGCCTGGCCAGAATCCGAAGTTCTATTCTGAACGTTATTCATTCCCCCACTTCGATTTTACATCAGCAGTATCAAAAACTACCCGTTCCTCCTCCATGGGGGGCATGGCGCAAGCAGAGAGTGAGCAAACCCCGGATAAATAGTAACCACTGCGACAAGGTTAATATGACATGAACACCCAAGGGCGGATCAGTGACAAAAACGAACACGCTGAGTTAAGACGTGTAAGTGTAACATGTGAATGTGTATATTATTCGAACTCCTCTCTAAACGTTTAATTTTCCAGAAGTAAACCCGGAAAAACAAATATGCAAAAAAAAATCCAGCTTTTTCAAGAAAAATTCCACTGTTACTGCTAAATCTTTAAACCTGATTGATGCTGTCTCTAGAAAGCAAATAAAGTTATTTCGCAACTCACTCAGGGTTAGAGAAAACGAGAAAAATGAAGGATATCTGCAAGCACCCTGAAGTGCAAACGGAAGACAGGCCTGTCCCGTGCGCGGGGACGTCTCGTAGGCAGGACACGCACCTGAGGATGCACAGGCAGACGCGAGCCCCCGCCGTGAGCCTGCAGAAGCCGAACCTCTGCCTGCTGTCGATGTCCGTCAGCACGAAGGCGAAGTGCTGCCCCGCTTGGTTCTGAGACACCCTGCAAGACAAGAGTGTCAGCAATGTGCCAGGACTTTCCTAAAGAAAAGCAAACGCAAGAATTCGGTTGCGCGTGGCGTTGGTTCCTCCTTTCTAATTGGCTGGTTCCTAACGCTAGGTCGATGTTCCAAAATCAAAGCGCGTGTTGAACGTGCCACCTCGGACTACAAACCACGAATCCAATGTCAAAAAAGTTACCTCCCTGCAGGCCCAGCCGTCTGGCATAACAGTTCACCGTCACGTTTTCACGGCCTAAAATACTTATAACTACGTCAGAGTCCTGAGAAAACCGACAGCGTGGGACCGCTCCGGCCTGGTCGCCTCCCCGATGCGTCTGGGGTGCCAGAGGGCTGGCGGAGCCACCAACTGTCCCCCGTCCTTCCGTTGACCTTGTCCCCCCCAGGGGCCAGCCCTCGCGCTCTCTTCTCCAGCAATTTCTCCAAGGAGAACGGGTTCCCCAGCACGAAGTCGGAACCCTTCTACAGAAAGAGCTGCTACCGCCTAGAACGTTAGCCAGCTTGAAACCAAGTGCCACACTGATCCGGTCGCTGGCGCGCTGCACGGGGCGAGGGCGATCGTGACGCCGGGAAGGGACAACTATTCAACACGTAAGTGCGTTTCCTGTGCCAGGCTGCAATGCCACCGTGGGACAGCCATCTGCGAACACCTGCTCCCTCTCCTGAAATGACACGGCCACGGCAGCCAAATGTCGGCTCTGGAAGGGCACAGGGGTCGTGCAAAAGGCAAGTTGCTACCAGTGGGCCCGCACCGCTCATTATTCTCAATTTCCAGGGAACAGCAAACATTTAACAAATGCACGTGTAGGCGGACGGTCGTTAAAAATGTTCACCAACCTCAGAAGCCCCCTCTGACACCTCCTGCACCTGCCAGGGCCCGGGCCCACCCCTGCCCAGCTCCTCATCTATGTCCCCTTTGCCGCGGATCTGAGGACTGCGACCAGGACAGGTACAGCTGGTGCCCCCGGAAGGAGGGAAGCCGCGTCCGTCCCTGCACAGGACACGGAGGGGCGCCTCCTCGTTAACAGCATAAGGTGTGCGTTTTCACTGCTCTTCAGCGAACTGTTTTCCTAAATACACATTTTCTTGTGAGAGTCCCCTCCTGCCTTATGCTTTAAAAAACTGATAGCAGGGGGTAAAAATGCTGTGAAAAATCAACGATCTATGGTGACAGTTGGAGCTGGACATTCTGTGACATGCCACGGGGACCGGGGTGCTGCTCCCAACGCAATGAGACGCTGCACAGGCCCGGAAGGGCCCCCCGCCACCCGCAAAGTGGCCCTGCCTCTGCACTGCTATTCCTGGGAGACAGGAGCACAGGGCCAGGTGGATGGTCTTTCCAACGAGGGCGAAGGCAGAGGGGAGCATGGCGAGCACAGCTCATCTGAAGCGTCACCGTCGATGGCTCCGACCAGTGCACTGTGTGTCTCTCTGCAAGGGCGCAGACCGCACGGCGGAAGCACAGAGAGCCAGGGATGGAGCCTGCAAACGCGTCCCCACCAGCCAGGGTCGAGGGCACCGAAAACAATGATTTCAAACACATCTGCGTTCCAGGCAGCGGTTCACTTTGAGGCTCTAGTCATTTGCTGCTGCTGCTGCTGCTGCTGTTGGCAGCCATAGGAAGAAAGGACGTTTCATTTTGTTTAAACACATGCCAGGATTGTACATGCTCACTGTGACGGGCAAAGCAGCTTAAAGGAGGACTTGGCCGTACCGTTCCACGTCAAAGGGGAAGCAGAAACTGGGCACATTCTGGAGCACTTCCTGAAAGGCAAGGTCAAAACAGAAAAGCTTTAGAATATTTCCCAAAATGCACGTAAAACTTCCTTCAGACATCTTCTAGGGGGAAAGGGAGGGGTGGGGGTTGTTCCTTAAGAAAACCAGCCCAGGTCCTAGACGGAAATAATTGGCTGTGGAACAGGACTGGAGTGAGGGCCTTGGCAGGTTGCAGGGACAATGCCAGGAGGCCCCAGGAGGGAGAGGCCTGGCCTGAAGGGTATTAACACCCTTCCCATCCCCGCTGGGGGCCCCGCAGCAAGGCCATATGGATTTTACAGGACCTGCCGCACCATATGGGGAGGCTACCGGTCCCACAGACTAGCCACAGGGACTTCTGACAGATCCTGGCTCAGAAATAGAAATGTTGTTTCAATTAAAATGCGGGTGGAGCAAAGGGACCGAGCTGGTGGCAGAAGGAACCACTGAGAGTCTAATGACATGACGTGCCCGCAGGAAAACGGGAGAAAGAGACTCTGCAGTTCCAGGGACAGGTTCCGTGATGCCACCCTTGGCCAACCTGGAGACCGAAACACTGAGTTAGGTCTCAAATAAAACCCCTGAACGTGCCTCTACAAACGAGCCTTTACATTTAAGACAACACAGCTTCTGTTCTGTGCATTTTCATTTAAAAATTGCCTGATAACACAAATCAATGTTTCCATTAAGCACAGAAAGTAACCTTATTGATTTTGAAACCTGTCGTGATTTTAGAGTCATTCTAAAATGATGTTTAGCACTTTAAGAAATCATACACCTATTCACAGTTATAACAAAATGCAAATAATTGTCAGGCATTCGGCCAAAAATAGAAAAAGAGCTATTTTGTTACATATGAAAAACAACTGAAGATAAACTCTGATCTTAAATTAAATCTTACAACAGTCGTACAAGTTCAAAGCCAGGTAATTTGACAAGACAGAGCAGAGATTTATGAGACTTTTTTCCTGTTAAAAGGAAATGAGTGCCCATATCTAATGCAGTAGTCACCCCCTCCCCCCAAAAATACCTAACCCATTAACTCTTCACTCATAAAACTCACATCAAGGGAAATCATCAATATCCAAATATATAAACCCTCGACAGAAACCCAGGCTCGAGTGCTTCAAAGTGGAATCTGTCATGGTCTTTTAAAACACAGGCTGCAGCGAGAAATAAAACACTGTAAACTCTAACGCTGAAAGCTTCAGGACCCCACATCTCTGCAGGGACAACACAAGCGTCATGTAACCAAGTGACCCCGTAATTTGGCCAAACGAACTGTTGTACAGCTAGCACCGTTCTACTGGAGGGAATGAGGAGGGCGGCTGAACTCGAGGCGATTTAAATTACTTAAACTGAAAAGGCTTCATCACACACAGGACAGTCGGTGTGACCCTGGCCAACCCCGCTCCTGGGCCGCAGGGGTGAGGCCGTGGGCCACCCTCCCTGCCCCTGCAACCTATTCTGCATGACCCCCTGCAAGGTGCTCGCGTCATTTCTGGGACAACGGATAGACAGACAGAAAATTCATTGTCTGCTTCTCAATGCACCAAAATCAGTAATCTGGTGCCCGCGATTTGAAGCCACAAATGAAGGAGGTTTTCCCTGGGCTCCGGGTTCACACCCCCGCCCCCTTCTGCAGGGAGAAAGCCGCAGCTCAGCGCTTCCCAACTGCCAGGAGCGCCCCTGGGGGGACAGGCCTTTAAACCTCCGCGCTCTTTAAAATTCAGCCAGCCAGCAGGCCTAGCGCCGGGTGTATAAACAGCGCAGACAAAACGCCCGCCCTTGTGTGGGTGACAAAGCAGCTCAGCGCCTGAAAGCTTCCCCCCTCCCTGACAGTGTAGCCGGCCCACACGGGTCAACGGGGCCCCCCCGCCCCCGGGGCTCCCCAGCCCTCCTTCATTACAGGTGCTATTTAAGCTGGAGGTGCAAAAGGAGAGGGAGAGAGAGAGGGCTGCAGAGGGGAGCAATTAGTTTGGGGAGATCCTTTCAGCGACCATGTTGATGGAAAGTCGTACCATGCAGCGTTTTTGATCACACACATGCACACACGCGCTTCTAGGCCGGCTTCCATACATTATGTAAAAAGTCTACGATGATACTCTTCAAACGTGATTCTTCCCCAGCCTCCACAGGTTTTTGCTTTTCCGAAACACCTCATTTTCTTGGCCAAAGAAAAATTGTCTCGGGCTTTCAGAATCTTCTTAATTCTCTGCAGTATCTTATTTTTATACAGAAAGAGCACACTAACAAACATGTCAAGTGTTAAAAATAAAGTAACCGAACCGATGAAAGAGAACATAAATTCTGAACAGCAAAATAAAGAAGCGGAGTAACGTGTCTACCCGCGTGTGTCCTAATGAACAACATGTCTACTAGCAAGTAGGCGACTGAACACAGGACGGACGGAAATCACACATTGTTTCTTTGTTTCTTCTGAGCCTAAATCAGCATTGATAAGGACTCTGATCAAGTGGATCTTGTAGAAGACAGTAAACTGCTAGCATCAGCGGGGTGGATTAAACCTTCATCCCACGGGGTGCCCTTCAGCTTTATAAACTGATCAAATACCGGGGGGAACAAGTGTTCAGGCATCTACTTATTTTAAAAGCTACTTTACCTCCTAATTATTGCAGAATAACCACAAAGGTCCTAAAATCTCTAGGAGGAAAAGCTCAGCGGGAATGAGGCACCACACGTCACCGTGTGTCAGTGATGGTTTTCCTCCTTCCTGGTGGCTTAGGCCGCCCTGGGGGAAACCGGGCGCTCTCCAAGGTCCTGCACACCCTCGGTGCCACATTCGATCCCTACACCCGCCTGGGCACGCCCATCCACGCCCATGGCCACCGCTGGTTTAGATCTTTCTGTGAACTCCCGGATTATACATCCATCTACTTCCTGTTCATTCATTTCTGGATGACCCCCAGAAACTCAGAATGGACAGAACTGAAATGACTCTTAGTTACTGTCCTTATCCCTTAGGATCTAAGGCAGCACCACCTGTCCCGACTCCCAAACCAGAAACACCGCCTTTGCCAACACCCCTCCCTTTCTGTGACCAATCATCTACCCTGTGTAATCAGTCTCTCCCCGGACCCTGTTCCAGAGGTTCTCAACAGGAGGGCAGAACGGGGCAGGCGGAAGACCAGAAAGTGCGAGAATCGACCGGGAGGGCTTCCAAACCACGTCTGAGTGACCCGTCGCCTCCGAACACTGACTCAGCGTGAAGGCGTCTGTAAGGGTGGAACGAGGCCACCTGTCAGGTCAGGGAGCTTCGTGAATTTGAAGCCCAGTTATTCTTTCATGGAAGACATGACGTGCTGGACCTGTTCCGGGCTGGTGATCCACCCGCTCCCGGAGGACGCAGGAGGCGCCCGTCCCTCTGTCCTGAGTGGCCTGGCTGTGTCCTCATGGTCACACAACTTCACTACATCGTGTGACATCACAGGAGTGTCACCTGTGAGCCCCTTTCCCAGAAGCCCCTCCACTGGTTCTCCTGTTACCTCTAATTAGGTCAAAGCCGCCGCTGACCTAACCACTGGCCAGGAAATCCCTGTGTTTGCCTCGCCTTCGCCTACGAAGCCAGCATTGACGCGCACTCTTTCTGCCACCCTTGATACATGATTATGAAGAAGCGGAAATCTATTTGAAATAAATTTCTCCTTCATCCTTCCTCTTTAAATTAGGAAAATCACTGCAAGACCATGAGTTCTGACACTAACACTGTTTAGCGTGTTCACTCTTAATAAGTTATTCTTCTCTATTTGCATTTAAAAATGAATATTTATTGTGGGAAGATTCAAGTAACCGCCATGAAGCCAAACTAGTGCTAGAGGAAGAACTGTGCTGTTGACACTCGAACGTCAAGGGTCTGGCTGGTGCGCCTGTCAGCCTCAGACCCCTGCTGTCTGCAACCCGCCCCTTCGGCTCAAGGAAAGCCCATGGGAAAGCCTGTGTCGAGGCAGGTCAGAATGATGTTCCAAAAACGTGTTTATAATTAGACGGCCGGCTTGGAAAATAAAAGGCATCATACATTTTCCTCATCAGTGGAAGAAACAGCAGTGAAAAGGTTTGGGGGGTCCAAGATGGGAGCACAGGTGTCACTAGCTCATCTCCCCCTACACACACCCAACCCACAGCTGCATCCGCATGAGCTCCCTCCGGACACCAGCCACATGCACATCCACAGCCCAGGACACAGGGGGACCTGAGGTGGTGGAAGAGGCACAGACCAGTCATGCAGAAACCCCAACCCCGCGTGGCGACCCACAACAGGGACAGCATTTAAACATTTTTTCTGACCATAATGATAGTAAAGTAGAAATCAATTACAAAAAGAAAATTGAAAAAAATAACAAATATGTGGAGATTAAACAACATACTACTGAACAACCAATGGGTCAATGAAGAAATAAGAGAAATTAAAAATACCTGCAGGCAAATAAAAATGGCAATACAACATACCAATATCCATGGATGCAGCAAAAGCAGTTCTAAGAGGGAAGTTCATAGTGACTGAGGTCTACCTCAGGAAACAAGAAGCAAATCTCCAATAAACAATCTAACTTTACATTTAGAGAAATGTGAACAAGAAGAACAAATGAAGTCCAATTTTTGTAGAAGGAAATAATAAAGATCAGAGCAAAAATAAATAAAAACTGAAAGAACGATAGAAGAAATCAATGAGAGTAGGAGCTGGTTCTTGGAAAAGATAAACAAGCCTGACAAAACCTTAGCTAGATGTAAGAAAAGAAAGAAAGAAAGAAAGAAAGAAAGAAAGAAGGAAAGAAAGAAAGCCCCTCATGTAAATGAAATCAGAAACAAAAGATGAAAAGTCAGACATACAAAAAAATCATGAGACAACTATAAACAATTACAATCCCAACAGGTGGGTATGACTTTGGGGGGAATGGGTGGGTGGGGAGACTGAAAAAAAATTACACTCCAACAAATTGGACAGCATAGAAGAAATAAATTCCTAGGAACATACAACCCCTAAGTCCGAATCATGACAAAAAGAGAATAGTGAACAAACCAATTACTCATATAGAGGTTGAATCAGTATGAAAACACTCCCAACAAGCTCAAGCCCAGGGCCAGAGGGCTTCACTGGTGAATTCTACCAAATATTCAAAGAAGATTTAATACCTATCCTTCCCAAATTCATCTCCCCAAAATGAAGAATAGGAAATACTTTCAGATGCATTTAATGAGGTCAACACTTCCTGAATACCAAAGCCAGCCAAGTATACCCCAAAAAAGAAAATTACAGGCCAATATCCCTGATAAAGCAAAAAATCTTCAACAACACGTTCGCAAACAGAATTCAACAATTTATTCCAGGGATGCAAGGATGGTTCAACATCCACAGATCCATCATTATAACTGATGGTGACAGAACTCAGCTCCGTGGTAGCCTGGAGCAGTGGGGATGGGGCAGGGGGTACAGGGAGTAACCAGAGGCCAGCAGAGGGAACTTCCTGCAGCGACAGAAAAAGCCTGAATCTTTAACAGAATGTGGGCTACACAGGTACGTGCATCTGTCAAAACTTACGTCATCCTATGCTTGCGATCTGCCTTGCACCGTATACAAATTATCACTCAAAAAAAAAAAGGTGAATCGATAAGTGCCACAGTCATACCATGACGAAGATAGGCCATCTTTATTTCCCTAGTGATGTGTCCCAAGGGAGGGTACAGAGCATGCGGCCACTTCGGGGGTCAGAATCACACTAGGTCAACAGTCAGTAGCCAGAGATCAACCAGTGAGTGAACAAGAGCCCCAGCGGTTACAACTGGCAGGATGAGTGGGAACAGACGACCCTCAAACCCCGGGGGCTCAGTCAACCCTGGAGTGGCCCTAATGCCCACCCCGCGCCAGGTGCAGCGCTCATGCTGCGAAGGACTCTGCTGAGGTGACACGAAAGGAACGGCTTCAGCGCCAGCAGAAGCCACGCGCCTTGGGAGACGGTTCCCACCACCAACTTAGCAGCTGCAAGCTTTCCCTTTGATCCTCTTCCTAAGCGAAGACGCGAATGATCCCTTAGTCTGTGACCGAGGAACTTTACGTACGAGGTCTGTCCTGAAAGTATCAAGCCCGTGTCAACATTAGCTAAACCCGTTTGCGTGGCCAGTGCTTTGGGGGCAGGCCTCCTATATCCTCTCATCTAATTCCTACCCATGTTTTATTCCCTTTTGGACGGAGGGTGGGATGGGGAATAGAAGCCAAAGAGGTTAAATAACTCATCCCAACATCACACAGGTAGCAAGTGCTCAAGTCAGGCTTTGAACTCAGGCAGAACCTTCTAACCCTTCCCCAGCCGATGCATGTATGTACAGATATACATATATATATGTACTTTCAACCTTGTTTTCATGTAGGTTCCAATATGTAACCAGCAGATACCTAACTGCTGCCTACTTGGCCTCTGCATGGTGGGTACACCCCCATACGGGAAGAGTGGTGATGCAGTAACACTTCGGCCAGGGCAGGGGGAACCCGGGAGAAGAGACGGTGTAACACGGAAAACCCACGTGCGTCTCCCTGCCCTCAGCTGATCTAGTCCTTGGGAACGGAGCCCCGAGGCTAAAAACAAGCCAGCCCCCCAACTCACACAACCCCTTACGCTGACGCTTGTTGATGACTACTAGAATCCAGGAACTCTGAGACGTTTTTAGGTTATCCTCAATTACACAAGATTTTTCTTTTATTTAAAAAAAAAAGGTCCCCATCATCCACATCCCATGTCAAGCCACCATTAACTGCGAAGTTAAAAGACGTGCTCCTTGAAATTCTAAGCAGGAGCAGCTCGCTGCTCTTTCACAGCCGGGTTCTACCCCTCCCGGGACGGCCCTCCGCCCCTTGGAATGGAAACTGAGCTCCCACTCCAGCGCTGACGTCAGCGCTGGCCCCTGGCCGGGACGATAAATCAAGGTGCCAGGCTGGTCCCCCCTCCTCTAACGGGGCCCTGTTTCCCCGGGAGGCTGGGCTGCCAACACTGGCCCTTTTCACCAGCCGCCACCAAACAAGGGCAGCAACGGGCCACTCGCTCTTCCCTGAGCCGAGGCCCTCGGCTTAAGTCACCTCCGTGAGCAAACACAATTTCCTGAGTCCCCTGTAAAGGACTTCGCGCCATAAACGAGACACCAGGTGTACTGGCCGTTATTGGGCAAACTTCCTCAGGGCGGCATGGATCGTTCTCTTGAATAAATTATCTCATACCTTCTGTTTCTCCTTTACAATAGGCTATGTTATTGGAAAATAAGGAGTAATCAAACAAAACAAAAACCGGGCGAGCCTCGTTTGGAAAAGCAGACCACAGGCAACCTGTCAGGTGAGACCCCACCCTGGGTCCGCTCGAAGGCAGAGCTGAAAGTTCTTCTTCCACCGAAAATGCTCTTCAGAGGACAGTGACTGTCAGGTCTCTGCTGCTGCGTGCTGTGCGTCCCTCGCGGCTGCAGTGACCTCTCGTCTACGGTCCCCAGCCTGGGTCACGGCTGCCGTTTCTGCAATGCCAACACTTGGCCCACTCCGTCTGCCTGCGAGGACACAGCTCCACCCCACGTGAAACACTGGGGATTAAACATGAAATGCCCTGTCCCTGCCCGGGAGCCAAGGTCAGTCCCCCGCTTGCAAGCACCTGCCCCCAGAGGTCCAGCTCTCCTGTCCCTGTCCTCTCTGCGGGGGACGGCTCCCTGCTCCTCCTCCTCATTGGTCCTGCAGGGTCTGGCTTCAGCCTCAGCTCCTGGGGGACCGAGCCTCACCGCCGGGCACAAGGGGCGGACGCCTGGCTCCCCAGCCTGGAGCGAGGTGTGGACCCTTCAGGTACTTCTCGCTGTGTCAAGCTGCGCACTGACCTCTCCGGGTGCCAGCCAGAGGCCTCCGGCTGCCTGGAAGACGCGTGTCCCTACCAGGCCCCCAGCACGTGCAAAATGGGCACATCCTCTCCCTCCGCAAGACGGTTCTCCACGCGACACCTCAGCTCTACCCTCACGCTCTTTCCCAGCCTCTTTCCTAACTGCAGCATCAGGCCAGGACTTCCATTGTCCGCAGGCACACCCGGAACCAGGGAACCCACGTGCCTGCGGGCCTGTGTCCGAGAACGTGACACCAGAGACTACACTGCTGTCTCTTCCGGCCACGCAGGTTCAGGATGAAGACGCAGTTGCCACTCAGCAAGTCTGCCAAGGGCAGCGGCAACATTGCCATTTGCCTAAAAATGCACACAGACTTAACCATGCTTAACCATGAATAAACACGGATACGCATGTCACCATGTAACTGAACGGGTTATAAACGTAACAAACCATTCATGTTGCAAAGATACCATTCACCATCACAGTCAGTTAAAATGTTCAACGTCCAACAAACAAGATGTTCGTTCTTAAACGATGTCTTCTTAAAGGTTAAACACGAACCAGGTCTCCTGCGCGGCTCGGGCAATTTCTCCGGGACACCACGCCCAACATTATCCCTGTAGGGTTTAGGAGTCTCACAAACGCCCGGCCCGTTAAAATGCACATATTTTATCGCGCTGAAACTGCACATCGATCGAATAAATAGCACTGTTCATCTGGCCCCCTTCCGCTCGCCCCCACGGCAGCTGGGATGAAGCGGAGGCCCGCCGCCCACCGCGGACTCGCGTCCTGTCCCGTCACCTTTTCATCCGGCCGCCCGGCTCCTTTCAGCCCCTTCCACAGGGGCCCTTTGGAGATCAATCCATATTTCCATAATCCACGCGGCTGCTTCCTCCTCCGCTCCCCTGGGTGGACCGACCCACACCCAGAACGGGGCTTCCAACTGCCATTAAGCTGGGAACAATCACGGGGTAACAAAAGGACGGTGGGGCTGAGGCTGGCTGGCGCCATATGCTGAGCAAGTACAGCATTTTCAGCTGGTAGAAAATGTTTTCTAAACTTGAGAATTTTCGTGGCGTGGCGCCTTCCTACCTATGCTTCCTCCTCAGCTGCGTTCCAGGCTTGAATGTTAAGCATTCGTCATCGACCGGGCAATATTAATTTAAAAGAGCTTACCCATCAATAAGGTTCTGGAAGGGGTGGAAAAGGGAAAAATCCAAGTGAAAGGGAAGGTGGCAATTTACGGTCATTACTGGTCCCTAAGCCTCCCTTGATGTAACGCCTAGTCCAAGAAAGAAATTTCCCTCAAAGGCATTTTTTACAAAGCAAAATACAATGATCATAATCAAAATTATTTCAAAGTAACGAATTTCATGGGACTTAATACTGATTTTACGCCCATTTTTAAACGTGGTAATTTTACCATCTAGTAACATCAGAAAAGATTTTTCTTGTTTCCGTCCTTTGTTTCATAGTTAACTAATTTTTTCTTCTTTTGAAACTAAAAATGAAACATAGTTTGAAATGTAACCTTGTAAACTGGCAGAGAGACCTTACTACCCCAATATTATACTTAATTTTTTTCTCCTGGCTTGTGAAAAATTGCTTCTCATGCATGAGCCTGTCACCTTGAAAAAATTATTTTTAAATATTTTTCTCTCTCAAAAGTTTAGAACGCCGTATAGAAAACTAAATCCCAAATGTATTCATCAAATGTTCACTGCTCAATAAAAAGTAAACTTTTGTGAAACTACATTTATCTCGTTAAGTCTGCATCATCTATTATTCCTTCATTTTTTTATAGGTTACTGAGTAATGGCAGACCTTCCAAAATTGATGGGAGTCATCTGCATCATCATTATAACTTTCTTGCCATAAAAACAAATAAAGACCTCACCTCTCAGAGCTTACTCACCCCACAGCAAAAAAATAAGGTCAATGTTTCAGGGGCTTTCATATTTTATTGTCTAAAATGTCTGTGAAAACAGTCTTTTCAATAAGAGTTTGCCAGACTGTGTAGTTCTATTTTCCAATAAATTTTCTGAAAAGCAAAATTTCTAAACTCTCACTAATTCCCCAAATATCCCTATTTGCAATAAGATTTTTACATTTTAAAATAGCAAGCAGATGAACTGAGCTTCCCAATACTGCATCTACTAAACAGACCAATCTTGTCTATATACAAAGATGGATAGAGAGAAAAATGTAATTATAATAAGAATTGTCAATTTAATTTTAAGCACTTTCCACATTCTTGCAATGATAAAGTTTTATTCTTATTCTTCATTTGTAGACACAAAAGTGTACAACAAAGATACCACGCTGAGTATCTAAAACAAATTGATAAGAAATAATGGATAGTTTAGGGCTATTAAGATGGATCATTGCCCTGACTGGTAGCACAGTGGATAAGGTGCCGACCTGTAAACCCAAAGGTCGCTGGTTCGATTCCCAGTCAGGGCAACATAACCAGGTTGCAAGCCAGGTCTCCAGCCAGGTCTGTGGCTGGAGGCAGGTGAAAGGCAACCATACATTGGTGTTTCTCTGTTTCTCTCCCTCTCTGACTCTCTCCCTTCCTCTCTTTCTGGAAATAATAAATAGAATCTTTAAAAAAAAAAAATCACTGATAAAATATTTGAATATGAAACAAAGTATGCAGTCATGATATGATTATCTTTCTCTTACATTACCATTTCTCAAAATTTTATTTCATGCAAAATTAAAAATCAATTTATCTTAGAAATATGTGTTCTTATATAATGTATATTCTCATAGGGGTAGTAAAAGAAAAATTAACCACTGCACCTTAAAAATTGGTTCACAAAACTGAAGTATTTTCATTTGGAAAAACAACAGTTGGTATAGGATACAACTGAATTTTCTTTTTCTTCTATGTGGGATGGGGTCAATGTGTAGTCAAAAATGACAGAAACAAGTCCAAAGAAGCAAAAACAATGAACGCTTTTTAAAAACACATATCCATAACTTGTTTAAATATTTATTTTAAAAGTATTAAGCTCTAATAATTTTTTTCAAATGACTTAGATCTTCATGACCAATATAAGCAGGGGACCCGCCCACCCCACCTGGGGAAAGGAGCCACTTTTCCTTCGGTTGGTCCGCCTGCTACAGCGTTCCAACTCCTCCACAGCAGGTGGAACTCTGGGCTCCCCTTCGGACGGGCAGTAACCTCTCACCGCTCCCCTCATCAATGCACCAGCGAAAGAAAACTTCCGCAAAAATAAAGTCTTACACAGGTTGGTATTAGGCATAATTTCACCTTCTTTTTAAAGTGACACCTTACTACGCGCGCATGGGAAGGACGTGACAGCAGCAGTGCCGGCAGCAGGAGCCGCCCGCTCCTGTCTCGCAGGCCACCGTGCGCACTGCGGAGGGTGAGCTAGAGACCAGAGGACAGGCGCGGATGCGGGTTCGGTAACACGGCTTCCAGACGATATAGACGGAGATAAGTTCGGAGCTCGCAGCAGTGAGTAGCTGCAGATGAAAACTGCTGGCAGGAACACCTGGAGCGCTGGGCACAGCCCTCGCCTTCGGGTTGGACAAACTGGCTTCCCCGGGCCAGGCTCTCCCTCCGTCTGGGGGGGACACCCCAGGGAGAAGGGAAGAGCAACACACTGTGCGCACAGAGCCCAGCGAGCGGGTCTTTAGGAGCCACTACCCTCTGCTGAGGCCGCGTGGCCCTGGGACAGCAGCGCGGGAGGAGGCTGTCCGCGCAGGAACGCGGGCGGACGTCAGAGGACGAGAAACACACGGGGAGGACCGTGTGCATCACCTGCGGTGCTAAGAAGAGCCACCAGCAAGCACACAGCGAAACCATCCCGCAGGGCCCTTGGCCAGATTCGCCCGTAAAGTTGGTTTCCTTGGACGTAGAGCCTTGTCATTAGACAGTGGAATCTGAAGCTTCTCTCTGCGCTGACCTTCGGAAGGTCAGAAAGGACCCAGCTAGGCACTGGGACCCTGGGGGTTCGGGGGCTCCTTACCATGACACGGTTCATTGCTTCAGTGTTTTACGAAGTATGCGAGGGCTTATTAACGTTCCGATGACCTCACAAATGCGGAAAACAAAGCAGCGATTCAGCTCCAACTAAAACATTCCTGTCACCCGTTTATCGGTCACAAGGGGCAGCCGCAGAGTGGCCCCCCCGAGAAACCCACTGTGGCTGAACTCAACCAGCACACTGTCCGCCTTATGGGAACCAACGTCAGGCGTCTCCGGGCCCCTGGGAATTCTCAGGGCGCGTCAAGAGACGGAAAACACACGCACACACACACACATACACACACATCCGGACAGGTTTGCTCTTGGGCCAGTGGACAAGACAGAATTCAGAAGCTCAAGAGAAGAACAGTATTTAAAAGTGTAAAACGAGTCAGTCAGACTTTAACCCAGCTACACGTGACCTGGGGACAACCCGGATTCAGCTTCCTATGTCCAAACCATGTCTTCACTGTAGGGACTTCCCTCATATACTTGAGATATTTCTGCATCTATTCTTTCTCTAAAGGGCTAAAAATGAAGAGGACACACCGTCTTACATGAAACAACAGCCTCGCGTTGCACTAGACCCAACTGACACTCCACATGCCCAGAAACCTGCATTTTGGTGCAGTTTCCTGGTCCTAAATGCTGATTCCACACAGGGAACATTACACTTCCACATACCTCGGTCATGTGTGTGTATAATGGTCTCTGAATGAACTGCTTCAAACAAAGCCTTCTATCAACTTTCATTTGTGTCAATTATGACAAGTATGAAAATTGTATCTGTGACTGTAACTGACAGTTAAGTTTGTAGGTTTATAATTTTATCATGTTAACATGATGAAGATTGTTTCATCCCATTCCTTTGCAGAAAACTACAAGGAAACTGCTCATTTTCCATAAAAAGTGCTGATTTCTATTTAAAGCTGTATTTTTAACCACCTATTATATAATTCACTTCAAAATGATACATCTATAATATAACTTTTTAAAGATTTTTCTGTTTGCAAATATCATGTCAAAATAATTATTTTGGCCATACTGAGGGCTTAAGGAATTGTAGAAGACAATCATTTAAAATATAATGCAATAAATTCATTCTGAAGTCTCTCGTTTTCTTTTAAGAAGATAAAGCTATAGATAAGAATTATTTAAAAATAAGAAAACAATGTCAATTCAATTTACAGAGGTAAATGATTCAGATATTACTGTAACTGACCATTTGTTTGAGTAGTTACCACTAATCTCTAAGAAGAGGGTATTGTAAAATAATCATAAAACTAAATATTCAGTCCCTATTAGTTTTGTTCTAAGGGTTTCTTCATCACCCAGATACTGGGTAACTGGGAAGATTTTTCACGTAGATTCTACATGTATGGTTTTCTTCTGAGTTGCAAGAAAAAATACATATAGCCATTTAAGTGTAGTAGCAGCAATAACAGAATAGCAATCATAACACTACAATTTTAAGTGTTTTTTAAAAAGGATGTAATTCCAACCTGGTCTCCAAAGTCCTCTGGGAATTTCCACAGAACCACAGGATCTGTAAATAATTGATAAATGGCATTAAACAGACAGGAAAAAAACACTTTTACAGCAATAGTCATTAAAATACTCTTAAAATTGTCAAAGCTACTTTTTAAATAATTTTTAGTGTTTTCTTTAAACATTTACAGTGGATGAAGATCAAAATTAAATCTTTCATTGACCTTTGGAATAGTAAAAAAAAAAAAATGAATAAGAATAAAAATCATTATTTTTATTTGTATAAATTTTTAAGATTATGAAGTATAAATTTTCAGACAACTGCATTAACATGTGGACTTGAATTTGAAAAGCAAAACATACATGTAGTAAATATGCAATCAAATATATTGCAGCCCTCAGAGGCGGGAACAAACGTATGGCCTTAAATTTCCATTTATAATCCTGACACCGTAATAGTGTTGCATTTAGATCCAAGTTTGTATCTGGAATCCCCTGTTTGCAACTCTGTAAAGCATTTTTGAAAATAATAGATACATTGGTAGGCTGAAGGCATCCAGCTCACTTAAAATATAACAGATATTTTCAGGGCATTTCAGGGACATTTCTGTAACACACTATGTCCAGTCATGCATATATGAAAATCAATGTTGTTTTATAAATATTCCCACTGGGTTTTCATGTTGATGATTTTTCACATCACCGCTCTCCTCATGTGCTATAATAAAAGAAGTCCTACTAATTCTAACTGATGAATATTTGGGGTGTACGCTTATGTTTCAGTTCTGTCCAAAGCTTTAAAGGGCAGAGTGAACACACTGAGTAAGGCAACCTCTGACAGAGCCACTGAAAGTCCGCCGCAGCGCGAAGTAGCAGACATGGCGCTAGCACGGGATGTGAGGTCTGCGCCAAGGGAAAGGGTTCAGTGGGCCGGAGGTTCCTGGGTGCTGAAAAATTACCTTTCTAGGCCATTATGCCCACCACTCCATGCCGCTCCTTACAAATATACTCCAGGAGTGGAATTGCGAGTCTGTAAGTTCAGAACTCAGTAATCGCCAGCCAACATTTTTATCAGGAGCCAGCTCCCCCTATTTGATGAAGTTCAAAATACTATTTTTTGAATAATATTATTATGCTTTTGACAGTTAACCTTTTTACCTATTTAAAAAAAAAGAAAAAAGCTTGCCCTGACTGGAGCGGCTCGGTAGGTTGGATGTCGCCCTGCCCACTGAAAGGTTGCAGGTTCGGTTCCCGGCCTGGTCACATGCCTGGGTCCCTGCCGGGGGTGCGGAAGAGGCAACTGTTGGATGCTGCCTCTTTTTCTCCCTCCCCTCCCGTCCCCTCTCTCTAAGATAAATAAATTTTTAATAATTAAAAATCTATATAAGAGAAATCATTAAAAACAGGTAAGAATAATACACTACAAACTTATGAAAAGAACATTAAATGATTATGCTTTCCCAAAAAAACAAAATGTATACCTTTCTAAAATGGATATGACGTGGACTATAGATTATCTAAAAATACTCCGATATTAATGTCCTGTTAAAAGACTATAGTGAACTAGATCTATGGGTCTGTGTATGTTCATGTAGCAGTTTTACCAAAAGGGTAGTTACTGAGATTTGAATCTCATTAAACAGAAGTGCCTGGTGGAATCCTCGTGAAATAGTAAACAAAATGTATTACCTTGATACATTACTACAATCACCGATGGCCATAT
The DNA here is from genome assembly GCA_004026585.1 of Noctilio leporinus. NCBI lineage: Eukaryota > Metazoa > Chordata > Mammalia > Chiroptera > Noctilionidae > Noctilio > Noctilio leporinus. The sequence continues at coordinate 237,641 of PVIW01001130.1, forward strand.
AAACACATCGTCATGAAAAAAGTGCAGAAGAGCCCCTTCTTAAAAATAAATGGATTAAAGAGTTTCTATGTGGAGATTTGGATGATCCCTCTGAAACAACCTCACTTTTACAGGGACCACTTGGGAAAATATCTGTGACAGATTTCTTCCACGTCTGTCTCCACACCAGGACCCCCGTCTCCTTGCGCAGCCCTCGGGGTTGGCTCCATTGTTCCAGCGCTGACCTGAAGGGGTTGCCCACCCCTTCCTCACCCCTCACTGTGCTGCTTAGAATTTCTGCACCGTCTGTTCCTACACAGAAGAACCAGTGAATGCATAAAAATAGCACTTGCTGGTTTAATCCCCTAGTGGAAAATAGCCAATTCCTTTTCTTTTCATTAAATGAATTTTACACTTCAGCACCCAAAAATGTATTATAATGATGTGCCTCCGTAGTTGGAAATGGGTTCACTTGGTTACTGACTATGTGGTTGGATTTTCACCACATCTGACCCACCTTTGTAGCAACTTTTCACACATCCTGTGAGGGAGGGAGCAAAGAGGCCCTGAAAAATATCTGATTCTCAACTTAACGCACAGAGACTGAATTTTCTGTTCCCTGAGGACTACGCTCAAGACACCGGATCCGATCTGCCAAGTGAGGTCCATTCCCTCTGATTCTACGTGAAAGGCGGGAACGTGGCGGAGTCATGGTTCCTGGTAACGACCCACCCACGCGGCCTCTCTGTAACATCTACACGGAACTCAAGGGAACCCCACATCCTGCTTCAAAGAGAAACTGTGCCACCAATAATCTGGAAGCTAAACAAACATGAAAGGAAGCATACACACTTTAATTTTACATACATATAATTAACTTCTCGTTTTCATGAGATAATGTCACAGCGTAGTAAAAACATGTACAAATTTTTATTAAATTTGGAAGGAGAAAATGCATGGTAGTATTTGTGCATCACCGTCACCAGTATTCTAAAGTCATGATTAAGGCTTTTTCAATGTCAAGTGAGATGAATTCACTAACATTTTATTTTCCTTTACAATCAGACCTTTCACAGTTTTCAGCCCTTGGTCGAGAATAAAAATTAAAATAACTTCAAAGACGAGTGTGATTCAACAACACTATTTTAAAATACATAGGAAAACTTTTTAACGTGCACCAATGACTACTTAATTTTATGGAATGTATGATGAATATCTTTTAAATTATGCTTTTGTAATATCAAGTGGAGAGACTATGTACTTTTGAAAAATAAAATATTCTCTTTGTCCTCACCCAAGAATATTTTATTTTATTTTAGAGAGAGAGGAAGCGGGAGAGAGACATCAACGCAGGAGAGCAGCATCGACTGTCACCTCCCGTACACACCTGGACCAGGGGTCACACCTGCATCACAACCTCTCGGTCATGGGCCCATGCTCCAACCCAGGCAGTCACCCAGGCCAGGGAAAAAATACTTTTATTTCTTTAATAGAAGTAATAAGAATATATTAATATGTGTCTGGTTTAATTATAGCCCTCGGTTCTTGATTCACCTACATTGTAAAATCGGAATTTTATGAATGAGAAAACCAAGGCTAAAACAATGAGGTGCTTCTCTCAGACTAGAGCATTCTTGGTTGATACCTAAGGAGCAGCTATTTTAAATAATTTTCATGATCAGTACGTTTTCTGTCCCATTTAAACTATGCTCGAGTTATTTTTGTTCAAAAATCAACGCTCGGGTCAAGAAACAGCCCAAGGTCCTACCCGCCAATGCCCTGTAGCACATGTGGTAAAAAAGGCCAAAGAGCTACCAAGTTTTTGTGCCAAGTAATGTTTTAAACAAGGTGGGAAGACTTGAACCCAACTTGAAAATTCCTTGGCTTACTAACTGCAAAGATATTCCCAGTGACTGTGTCCTGCACCGTAGGAGCGAGGTTCTCCTCTGAGGGGGTGGGTGGAGGCTGGAGAAGGTGGGAGATGGCTGCTGAGTCTTCGATCAGGAGGGTTTGCACCCAGGACTTAGAGGCAACAACCCGGTATTTCCCCACCGCCGTCCACGCGCCGCCGCGGTGCAAGAAAACCCGTCTATTCGGTCAGGTGTTGAGGTTTCTCTCAGTCGTGTGTGACGGAAAGGGAATTGACACAGACGGGCAGTTATACATACGATTTGTTGATCTAAAGCCGGTGAAAAGGGAAGTAGTTTTATTCCTCCATTAAGCCCGTGACTGCTAAATGTTACACTGATTCATGCTAATGCATTTTTAAAATCTATTTTCAGTAGAAAATCTAGGCCCTGGCTGGTGGTGGCACGGTGGATAAGACGCTGACCTGCGAACCCAAAGGTCACTGGTTCAATTCCCAGCCAGGGCACATAACCAGGTTGCAAGCCAGGTCTCCAGCCAGGTCTGTAGCTGGAGGCAGGTGAAAGGCAACCACACATTGATGTCTCTCTCTCCCTCTCTGCCTCTCTCCCTTCCTCTCTCTCTGAAAAATAAGAAATGAAATGAAAAGAAAAGAAAAGAAAATCTACTGCGTTTATCTAAAGACTGCAGGACTGAGAAATAAGACAAGATAAGTGGAGCATCTGTAATTGTGAAATTAGATGGCGCAGGCTCTGGTCCTATATCTATGAATAACCATACTTCGCCTGTGACAAGAGGCAGGTATTAAAAAGGAAACAATCAGTTTCCCTCCTCTTCGCTCTCTCTCCCAGTTCTTCCTGCTCCTTCTCTATGGTGATCGGGAAGAAGAGCATCTGTCTACCCAAGTTTACCACGTACTTGTGAATATTATGGGGGGGAGGACCGAAGAGCAAAGAATCGGATAACGGCACTTGAAATTGTATTTTTTCAGCTTTGTCAAGATACAATTGATATGTAACATGTGTAAGTTTCAAGTGTGCACTGTGATTTCATCAACGTATGTGTTGTACAATGCCACAGTAAGGTTAGCTAACATGTCCTTTATCTCACAGTTACTAGCTTGTTATTTTTGTTTTGGTATAGGGAGAACTTTAAGGCTCTACCTTTCTTGCAACTTCTGAGAGTACGTACAACACTGTTAACTATGGTCACCGTGCTGTGCATTAGATTCCTGGGACTTGCTTGTCTTACCCCTGTGCTAATAATTCGTATTAGCCCAATAATTCTAGTTCTGTGTAACAATGTAAATAACTTTATTTCGAAGTCAAGTGTTTCACGACATTGGAACTGGGCTAGTTAAGGAACAGGGAGGGAAACCTTAGCTACACACGTGGAGATACACGGGTGTCCCTCTCTGCACACGCTGGCCGTCCGTATCGAAACATCGAAATATGGATTACTTTCCCATCTACGATGTCCATGTGAAAATGTGCTTGGTTTTGCTTGCCTATGATGCTTTCTTTTTTCCCACAGAATTTAAGCAGTTAGTTCCAATTTGAACAAACAAAGACAACTGTGAATGTAAAAAGTCATTTGAGGCTTGTTCTCTTATTTTTTCCTCACCTTTGGAATTAAAAAAAAAGGGGGAGTTGCTGTGTATGGAGAGGATCATAGTGTTCGAATGAGAAAAGCTCTGAAAGACTCTCCCCAGCCCACCCCTGCCCCACCCCACACTCCGGCGGCTGGAGCTGGCAAGTATGGAAGCTGAGACCAGACTGGGGGTCACCTGCCTGGTGGACATCCCTACACATAAACCCATGTGCTCCATCTTGTTAAAGGTTTGACTTTATGCCCCACAAAGTGCCGTTTGAGGGGTGCTCACAAGTCCAGAGATGCTCCTCGTTCTCTGCAGGAAGGTATTTCCAGCTAACCAAACGCTCACATTTTTGTACAAGTGGCCTGAGTCCTGTGGACTTGCCGTGAACAATGGGCAGAAACCTACGAGAGGATATTAATTGCCCTGAGATTCAAATCAATACCCTCTGATTCTAGGCCTAACGTGATTCTGATTTGAATTTGACTTACAGGTACAAGACCCTTAAGGAAGTGAAATCATTATTTTAAGCTGTTTTGTTTTATAACCAGCTGCAAAAATATGGCAGAAGTCCCACTGCTACTAATTGCTACATACAATGCACGTATCGAGACGCAAAAGCAGGCAATTTGGGAAATTTGTCAGTGTGTCTCACCTCTTAAAAATGTACACAAGCAGAGGACGCAGGCGAGGACGGAAAGAAGGGGAAGGGACTAGTCAAAGGACACGTATGAATGACCCGTGGACACGGACAACAGTGTGGGAATGGTGTGTTTGCGCGCGCACGTGGTAGGAGGATGGGGACATTGAGAAGCCAAAGGGGAAAAACTGCGACAACTGTAACAAAAGAACAAAAATCATTTTGAAAATGTATACAAGCCCTGAGTGCAAAAGTATCCAAAATAATCATCCCACTACAATAATCTTTCCCAGAAAGAATTACCTGGACAACCAAACAACTCTGGTAAAACTGTTTTGGGTGCTTTTGAAAATCAAACCATAAGGCAATTTCACGATAATTCTAACCTTTCTAACTGGTTCTTCCTGGAATTATCTAAAATTAACATCACCACTCAAAACAACAACATCCCTCTTGCTCAGGTGTGAGTGAGTTCTGGCCAAGGTGATGAAAATGGAGACTCCAAGAACCTGAAAATATAACCCGTAGCAGGTTCGATATAGCATTTTGCCACTTCCATTCCTTTTAAACATGGCCTATTATGATAAAATGAAAACCTTCATCAATCACGGGATAAGAGTTATTCCAAGCACACAGAGTAATTCCAGACTTAACCAAATGGGGCTAATGGGTGAGAATTGAATTGAAAACACCCTGACAAAGAAAGCGCATTCTTTTCTTCACACTCCTCCGAAGCTGTGGGTGATGCGGTCATCGAACCATCAACACGGAGGGGCCATCTGTCCCAAGGGCCCTTCATGAGTTTTTTTTTTATTTATTTAATGAATCAACCAAAAAAAGAAAGGGGGGCGGGGAGTGGTGCTGTACCACAGATGTTCAATCCTGATGAATCTATGACAAGAAACTTACAACTGAGAATCAATGTTTTGACGTTTTTCAGATACCAATTGCTAAAAGCCAACGGAAGACTTTATGCAAGAACAGGGAGGAAAAGTGAATGGGTGCTCGTATGTGAAACCTGAAATTCCCTTTCATCAGCTGAGCAGGCTCCTCACCCTGGGGGATCAGGTTCCCGGAGGCGCCACTGAACCCCGTGTGTCCCTGCAGGGTCTCCACGTGCGCTGGGAGGCCTCCAAGTACCCTGGCTTCCCCCGACAGCGTCCAGAGCATGGCAGAAAGTTCTTCCCAGCGCCCAGCTAAATCTCTCTGAGAGTTTAAGGCTTTTTTCTCTTATTGAAAAGCTGGGGGGGAAACAGGTAACTCCCACAGAAAATTTAAAAAAAAAACAAACGTCACAAACTACGGCTGAAAGTACTGCCATCATCACCAGTTACTTCCTCTGTGTACATGCAGCGGTTCCCACCCCTCTCAGATCGTGAGGGTGACCTCGGGGATGTCAAAAGCCACCTCCAGCGCAGGGTGACTCTGGGTCACACCCCAGCCCGTACCAGACATCTGGGCGTCCTTCAGACTCCGGGGTGAACCTAACCTTCCCCTCAGGCTGAGAGTGGCTGCCTCCCTCTTCCTGCCCAGAAATGCTTTTCTCAAGCCTTTGCAAAATGGTCAGCCTTTTGCACGTTTCCGACATTGTTGCCAACCCTGGGCTGGACCTGGGCTGTCCGGAGTTGCTCACGAAACATCAATTACGCAGGACTCGCCATCTCGTGCCCCATTTTTCCAGTGACTTCCCTCCGCCACCACCTCCAAGCGACGAAATCCCGTGTGTCTCAGGGAATTGATGGAACTCAGCCACGATGTCTAATCGGCTTCCTAATCCTGTTCCTTGTTGCTCGGAAGTGCAGCCCCACCCGTCCCTCCGGCCCCTGCTCGTCCTTTGCTCGGGTCTCCCCTGCCCCGTCCCCTGCGGCTGCATCTTCCTCTTAAAAGAGCTTCCTTGATGCCCTGCTCCGCGGGGAAACCTCACACTAGAAAACCGGCCCTTCCAGCCCTGTGGGTGTTTCACCCCTCGACTGAGTACCCCCGTTTCCATACAGTAAGTAACGCCATAGGGTGAGACCAGCAGCGGAACAACGTTCCGGCGACACTGGTACCTGCTACCCGTTTAAACGCATTTCCCACCACCCTCTGTGGGAGGGCTCCACGCCCCCAGCCTCCGGCCCGGCGGCAGAAGTCGTGCTCCGCAGCTTTAGGTGCCCCGCAAGAGACACCTTTTTCCCTCGTTTTCCTGAGTCTTGCGTTCTCTCCGTCCCTGAGCACACGTAACGCAGCTCAAAGCCTTCCTCTGAGCGAATTTCATGGATTTCCTTATTTCAGGTCGCTCGTTTGGACAAGCAGCAGCCTACACTAACACGTTTCTGACCGATTCTGAACGGAAGGTAAAAACGAGGAACTGAATGTCTGTGCCAAAGCACGTATACAGGTGGCATAAAACTAAAAACTAAACTAACATTTTTCTGAAAAATAGGAGAAAAAAGCCAAGTTACAGTTACCCATTGCATAAACATAGTCCCGCTTTAGGCAGAGAAGGGGGACCCGGGTGTTTCAAGGTTAAACGCGACAGGAGAGGCCTCAGCAGACAAAGGGAAAAGGGGGGACGTGAGGGAAAAGACAGGTCCCACGCCCTCCCCAGCAGCGGCCCTTCCCTGTCCTCACTCAGCATCGGCCTCGTGAGCCGTGGACCCGTCCGTGTTGAACAAATACTTTTAATTTTTCAAGGGAAGCCAGAACTTTCATGGGAGAAAGAATGTAATTTTTAAAGTGGAAAAAAAAAAAAAAACCAATTGAACTTTTCATAAATACTGTGTGGGTCAAGTAAGATGTGTCACAGCCCATTAGATGATGATGAGGAGGATGAGGATGATGATCTCTGTATTATGGCCTAAGAATTGCTAAGAGAAAAAAAAAAAATTCCTGAAGGCTGATCATATGTTTAAAGTAAACCAACACTTGGAAGTTTTCTCTCTGGGCTGTGGGCTTTTAGAATCAATCAGGGTGGTTCTTGTTTAGCTAAATTCATTTAAGTGAGTCACGTTAAATGCGGGACAATCCCTGTCCATGTTGTTGACGCCAAGTAGTATTTTCAATAACATTAAGGGGACACTTGTTAACAATCCAGTTTCCTGGAGCTTTTTTTTTAAGCAAGTCAGATACAGGTTGTTCAATCGTAACTGGTGGATAAAAATATACATGATAGATACTTGACCTTGTGAGATGTCTCAATTTCATTCAAAAGCGAATGCAGTGTCAAAGCAGAACACAGAATACCAGTTTATGAAGAAGATTACTAGGGCTCATCAATGCTGGTGTCAGCATGTGACTATTCCATTAAAACAACTGAAATCTCAAAGACTATCAGCCACCACAGAAGTCTGTAGAATTGCAGGTGCTACTTTATTCTGGTCACTTTTTGAGGGCATTCCCGTCACAACTTGGGGGAAATAATGACAAGACCAGATAGCGAAAGGGCTAAAGCCGATTGATTAATAAACGAATCAGAAAGACAATTACATCATTTGGAACAATTAACAGAATTACATATTCAGAAAAGTAATTAACTGAAAACCTCTGTTAGGAGGGGGAAAAAGAGACAAAATAGAAGGAGGAAAATGTACGTGAAATCCATGAGATCCGAACCAAAAAATATCCTTATTCTTGCTTATTCTAAGCAAGTGAGCAACTGCTTCCTATTTAGGGTCCCCCACAAAGAACACTGAAAAAGAAACCCAGAAGAAGTGGGGTTGCTGTGTGGAGGGTGGGCAGCATGAAATTATACCTTCGGTGGGTTTTTAAAGAAGCCCAGCCTAGCAGTGAAGACCAAGGTGGTGTTGGTCCTCCAAAGTCAGGCTTCGCGGGGACAAGTGACACACTGCAGCTCCCCATGCTTCAGTCTCGCTCCCCACCTTTCTCCTTGGAAAAGCAGTGGTGGGGATAGTACCCCTTGTAGGGTGTTAGGATGAATGGAGAGCACATACATGCATACATACACACACACACATTGCTTTCAAGGATGCCTAACATACAAGAAGCCTTAGATGGTCCTAAATCTCATTTCCATCCCTTAGTTTAGGGCACGAGAGGAAAACACCGAGCTACAGATGAGGGCCGTGGTGAAGGGAGACAAAGCACCCCCCAGATGACAGGTTGTTGTGATCTGTCCTCTCCCTCCCTGTACAAGCACCTCCCGAGTCCTGCGCCTCCTTGGCTCTGTGACTCATTTTGAAATGCCACCCACGGTACTTCTGCCTGAAGGAACATTTCCCAGCAAACAGCGGTTCCCAACCACGTATTAGTTCAGACCATGCACACGACGTGACAGTGCCCCCTTCCTACCTACCTTGCCCACGCCCTCCAACTCACCCTCAACTTCTGCGTCCGATCCTTCCCTCTTCCGCTCCCCTGCCCCACCCCCCAGCCCACTGACCACCGCAGCTGGGCGGCCACGCTGGCACACGGTTATTTTCCGGAGTAAGTTCCCTCCTTTAGGACAGCCAGGTCCAGAGCCGCTTACTGTCCCGGGTGACGCCCGACCAACAGGAGGAGGGAACCAAGGGGTCCAGACTGGCAGGTCCAGGAGGGCAGGAGGCTCACTGATGGGCAGCTCAGCGTCTGTCAGCTCTTGCTGGATTGGAACTAAACTCCCCGAGTTGATGATACCGGGGGACAGACGTCACGGGGTGCGTTTTACACTTGCACCCAGCTGGGTAAAAACAGCGACCACCCAAGAGTCAAGTTTCCACACAGCAGGTCCGACGGAAGAGTCTTAACAGGTACCCCAGACATGCACCGCCCACCTTCTCCCTGTCTGTAAGGATGCACGTTCTCAGGACGTAAGGGTTTGGGGACAACAATCAGGAAAACAGACTCATGTCCTCACAGAGCAAGAAAATAAATACTCGGAATGTGGCAGAAATCTGGAACAGGGTTTCTAAACATAGGGATGATGAGCCCCCGAAATACTACCCTTGTACTGTTTCCTGCATGGCGCTCGGTCCGCGAGAGTCAGTCTTCAGATGAAGGAGATGAACACCCACTCGTGCTTCACAGTGTTAAGTCGAGGGCCCCTGCCCGCGGGCGCGGACCATCAGGACCCAGGCCCCTGCGGACGTGGCCGGGTGGGCTCAGCCCGCAGTCCGCAGAGAGGGTGTCCTCTCGTCCCTCCACCCGGCCCCTCCCAGCACTTTTTCCCTGGCTGGCTCTTTCTTCACGGCCGGAGGTTAAACGGATCGCCCTGCACCTTGGGGTAAAGTTTTCTCGCTGCCACAGGAAAGCTCTGTCAGCTGCTCACGGGTGGGATGAGCCTCCCGCAGAGGATACACACCAGGCCTGTCTTCATGGTCCGCGCCCCTGGCCCCGCAGGGGGGCTGCGCCCCCTCACCAGGCGCACACAACTCTGGGGCACCCCCACCCCCCACCAAGCCGGGGCTCTGGGGTCAGCCTGCAGGCCTCCCAGGGAAAATCCCGCCAGCCACTCAGCTGAAACTACCCGGGGTTTCCTGTGAGGCTGAGGAAGATGCTCTTTGACCATATGGCGAAACTTTCTGTTGCTGAAGGTAAGAGAAAAACTGCAGAGCACAGCCCTTTGGCAAGCCGGCCCCGTTCCCGCACGGGTGGGTCAGCAAGTTCCGGTCACCAACACAGTCTGTGCCGGTGTCGTGGCCAATGTGCAGGTGGATGAGGACGCCATCACCTGCCTTGCAAGGTCGGCCCACGGACGGTCCCTTGGAAGAAGTAGATTCTTTTTTATTTCCAATTTTTACAGTAGCTATTTCTCATTAGAAGTTTTACTGCTGGTCAAAATGCGTAAGTCAATGGAAACATATTCTTTAATAGTTCGTAGCATTTATTTACCTTACAAGTTCTCAAGTGTTGAACAAAAGAGAAACAGAAAACCACAAACTATGTAGTTGATTAAAATGTAAGAACAAAAGTGTAACTGGTACATGACCCACACCCTACATATAAAAACAATTTGAAATGTTTTAACCCTGTAACTATTAAACACATCGGGCAAATTTGCATTTGATCATATCATGGCAATAAAAGAATTCTCTCAAGAATGTTGAGTTACGGGTGAGTTCATGAATATTTATAACAGCTTGGGGAGGATTGTGGTTTTTAAAATATACATAATCTCACAACTCACATCCAGGGCAGCAACCAAGACTGAAAACTATTAAGTAAAAACTATGTTACATGTGATTACAGCCACATGAAGTGAGCACATGTTGAAAGCTGAACGAAAATGCACAAAAATAGATGTTTTTATGCTTCTGGTATAAAAAATGATCATCTTTTTAACTCTTTTCAAAATGGTCCAGGACCTCGTACATTAATAATTTAAAAACTAGAAGACACAGTAATCAGAAGAGTTGAAAAGACCGTAAGTAAATAAGGATTAGTGAGATAGGTTGGCAACCACAGTGCAGAGTATTCCAAATTAAGGAACAAATCATTTGTTACGTGGCTGCTACAGCCACTTATTAATTAATTTCCCAAATCTGGGGAGAAATACATCCGTGCTTTTATTTTCTAAAATCTACAACCATGATTAGCCTGATGATTTCTGGGGGTCACGACCAACAAGCTGAACAAAAGAAACACGTTTATTCTTGGGGACTGGGGAGCATCAGTGGTTGTGCGGAACAGATGTCTGGCTGGAGGGGTGTGGCCTCTCTCCAAAGTCACAGGGAAGCTTCACAAAGGAAAACAAGGAACCTGGAGAGTCTAGACAAAGCATGTAGGTGATAAATGACTGGCTCAAAGTTCAGACCTCAAGGTGGAGCATCTCAGGTTACTTGTACGTGGCTGGGTCTCGATTCACTTCTGCGGATAACAGGGCCCCGACCTCCGCCCACAGGCGAGACATGGTGGCCGCCATGTCTAAATCAGACCTTGGCTTCTAAATGAGCGCATGTGCGGTGCTAAGACAACGTCACTAGTTCCAATCAATGACCCCAGGACAAGAGGAAGTGTCTTCGTACAATGAGCAAAGCCAGTCTCAGTAGCCCTGTACCTGTTGGTGCTGGGCAGGTAACTTAATCATTAACGCGTCATTTTCATGAAGTTGGCCAGTGTGGGTCTCGCTGAAAATGAGCAAAAAGTGGAAGAAGGTAAAGGCGCCGGTCAGGCAGCCGTCCTGGGGAAGAGCATAGAATAAACAGAAGGTGCAGAGGCTGGAAGGAGCATTTCCGATGTGCTGCTGGGGCAGGAAGGCCGGCCCGGCTGCAGGCCAGGGCAGGGCAGGGCGGGGGGCAAGCTGGAAGGTACACAGGCCATGAGAGGTCCCAGAAACACGTTCAGTTTTCATCTGAATGATCTGAAAGGGTAAAAAGACGGGAAAACAAGAACCACGAGCCAGGCACCCCGGTACAGAAAAACTGATTCTTAACAGGCTGAGGGTGGAGAACTGAGGCTGAGGGCAGGTGTCGACAGCAACACCCCGCGTGCGGCGGGAACCACCAACCGCACACCAACTCCGTGTCCCTGCGAGCAGATCCCCGGGGCCGGGGCGAGACCCTGCGCTCAGCGGGATGCTGACATGGCCAGGAGCGTCAGGAATGTCCATCTCGGCTGCTGTTTAACCCGGGGAACCCGAGGGGGAGGCGGAAGGGCGTCTGCCAGGCCGGGTCACTGGTTGCAGCCTCGATGAGAACTGAGGGCAGCTCTCGAGGTTTGACTCCAGCAGAGCAGCGGTGGGAAGGGCGGCGGGAGAAAAGGCCACAGGTGCCCAGCTCTCCTGCAAAACAGCGGACACTTGTCACGGCCACTTGCTGTGCCGGCTTCCCGGCTGAAGCAGCCAGCCGCCCGCCCGCCCGCCCGGGGACCTGCCCGGACTTCTGAGGGAAGGAGTGAAAGTCCAAACGGATAGTGAGGTGGATAAGTGCATCCAGTGGATCAAAAGATAAAGGGCCTTCTGTATTTTGATAAGGAAAGCATTCAAAGCTTTTCACAGAAAGAGTGTGTTTTATCCCTAACAAAGAGGCTGTGTTTTCTGGAGTTTCTCAAGGCTACAGAGGAAAAGGATCCAGCAAGGAAATCATTACCCCGCATGCTGATAGAGCAAAGCCTCTCTCGGTTCACACCCCTGGCGCTGGCCAGAGGGGCGGGACCTCTGGAACCACTGCGCGGGGCCACGGGCGAAAGCCACGCATCGCCAGCTCACTCCACAGAGCGTATGGGGGGCCCCAACAAGCGTGTAGCTGGTTACCACGGCGTCGTCCTTCTCCGCACCTTCGTAAATAACGCTTCAACCAGCGTCGAGCTAGCGACACGGTTCAATAAGGTCGATTTTAATTTCTGAATACTGGTATCGATGTCAGAACAACCAAAGAGAATGTGACAATGTCCGGTCTTTACCAAGATTTTACACAACAGTTTGAACCTAACCGTGTCAATTAGACCTCAATGAAGCTGTTGTGTTTTTTTTTTTAACTAAACATATCAATAATAAGATTTGATGTAAGTGTACCAAACATTCTGATTAAAGACAGCAATTGTCAGACTAAATAGAAAAAGAAAACCCCAAAATAGGGGTTTTAGCTATAGATATAAATGTAAATATAGACAGCTTCAAAGAAAGAAAATGGAAGGGAAGTTCATGCAGACACTGATTCTAAGAGGCAGAGAAGCTGCACCCTTCAAAGTAAATGTAAAGACAAAAACTACTGGCAAGAGACAAATTCCACATGTGAAAAGGGTTAGTTCGTAAAGAAGCTTCTCAAAACTGTGTGCATGTCATGGCAGAGCTTTAAAATACACGAACCAAAAGCTGACCAAACTAAACAGGCAAAATGAACAAACCTATCATTGTCCTGGGCGATGGTAACACTTACCTCCCAGTAACTGAAAGCTACAGACCCCAAACCCGGTAAGGACGTGTAAGACTTGATCAACACTAGGAATCAGCTTTACTCCATGGCATCTGGACAGCAACGCACCTCAGCGCTGCAGGATACCGACGGTTTTACTCACACACGGGACATTCACCAGGACGGACCACAGACGGGCCATGAGACGAAACCCTACATTTTCAAGTTCTGAAGTCATTGCCATGTTCTCCGGCCCAAAATGCTTTCCAAATAAGGCACATTGGCCATGGGAGTTTATTGATAGATGTACATATATATATTCACCAAAACAATGACAAGAGAAAAACACCAGACTTTTCCAAATGGGAAGACATTTCCTACAGGGGAAATACGTGAATAAATAAATGTGAATACTGAGGGAAAAAATGAGCTTAACCTAGTAAGAATTTCCATTTTAAAAAACTGACAGCTGATGAGACTGCCTCACAGAAAATAAAGTAAGTTGTTAACTTAGACAAAGAGAGAATGAAAACTCAACCATTACCCCCCGCACGTTGAGAACCATGTATTTAAAGGTAAGTTCCCTGTAAAGTCTCCTCCACACACGCGGCGAATGAGCTGACTGGGACACTGAGCCGGCCACCAAAGGGGCTGACAGCTACTTTAGGAGCTAGAAATGAACACAACTTTTCCCAAACAAAAGAAAGTATTTCTCTAAATGATCTTTAGACAATACAATCAATACTTTTTAGAAACCAAATACAAGAAATTAATATAAACATAAGAAGAGAAAAGGAAGCAAAGTACAATGAAAAGTAGAATTGAGCTAAAACTGTTCAAAGGAAGGTAAAAGTATTAAATGGCTAATGAATGAAAGAATAAGCACCCAATATGCCAAAGAGTAAAAGTAAAACAAGGCAAAACTAGAAGTTCCAAAGTTCCCCCCGACCAGGGGTGCCAGCAGCTGGCACCTAGGTTGGGCCCAGGCACCGGTGACAGGTCCCAGAAGCAGAAGATGGGTGTCTGACTTCCCTTTGGTGGCAGAAGATTCAGTACCTTCTGTGTGGGAGGGAGAAAGCGCCACAGAGCCCTGAGCCCGACCTTACCACCCCTGCCCACCCGTAAACCAAGCAGAATCACCAGCCTCTTGTAACTCACAACTGGTACCAACCGGTCCCTTAATGCAACACACGGATAATCATGGCATCAGCCCTATCTCAAAAAGGTACATTCTAGTCATATTTACAATTACGTTTTAAAGTAAGTATGTTACATATGTGAAGTCTGTCGTATGTGTTAAACATAATACAAATCATTCAAAGTTAAAATACCACACCAACAGGAACTGCAAGTCACGGTAAATATAACTTAGTCTCACCGAGATGATTTACAAGTAACGCAGAAGCGTTCGGTGGCTTCATTATCAATATTTGACTGCCATCGTGACCAGATCCCAAGTAAGAAAGTAGCAGTATGTGCCCTGGCTGGTGGCACAGCGGATAAGGTGCCAGCCTGCAAACCCCAAGGTCGCTGGTTCGATTCCCAGCCAGGGCACATAACCAGGTTGCAAGCCAGGTCTCCAGGCAGGTCCATAGCTGGAGGCAGGTGAAAAAGGCAACCATACATGGATGTCTCTCTCTCTCTCTCTCTCTGCCTCTCTCCCTTCCCCTAGCTCTAAAAATAATAAAATAAAATATATATAAAAAAAAGAAAGAAAAAATAGCAGTATGTGACAAAGTTTAAGATGGAAAATTTGACACAAGGGCCACCTCTCTTCTTCCCTTTCTACCTATAAACAAACTAGCCATTGCCATCTGGATAATACCTGAGGGAAATGAGTCGAAATAAATTCCCAAATCGAGGATACTATAAGCAAACAGATTATATAATGGTTGTAGAAAGAACTGTGGACAACAGCATCAACCTCAAAGGCCAAGTTTAGGACACTGGTGTATATGATATATTATACTATAAATTATTATGTCTTTCAACTATTAAGCTTTAGATGTAAAAAATACTTACAAATTAAAATTGTGACTTTCAGCTAATACTCCCTTTTAATGCTCCTACTTTTTAAGGTAAACATTGTCACTATTAAATACAATACAGGGCAGGCAAAAGTAGGTTTACAGTTATTTGCATGGACAATAATCAATAATAATACAATAAAAAACTGTGTGTTTTGCATACTCACAACTGGAAATCTTCTTTTGTAAACACTTCTTTTGTAAACTGTAAACACTCCTGCAGAAACCTTTTAAACTTTGGAAACTAGTATTTTTGCACATAATTCTCAGCTTCCTCTTTCTCCTAGAACATGTTTAAACCTATAAGCTGTGAACACAATCAATGCACAACCTTGATAAAGTTGTGTTACCACTTATCGTCAATAATTATTCTGCAGATACTTGTCAACAAAATCACACATTTCATAGCAAAACTACATAGTTTTGCCCTCCATAATAACAAGGACAAAATAAAAAGAGATGACATGTTATTTTCTTTAAAAATCAAATATGTTAACTTCATTAATTGCTTATAACTAGCAAACAGAAAATACCATTTTATTTAAAAGAGGACCAATGATTCAGGACCTTGAAAAAATTTCCCAAATATCACAACTTCCTCTTCTAAACATCATACCTAAACTACACCAGAACCTCAAAAGAAATAAAAAGCCACTAAAGAATCTTTTCTGAACTACTTCTGTACAACTTTATGCAAAAGAAACTCAACAACTGACAAATGCGTTTAAGGTACCGACCCTCATACACATCCGAACTTATGTCTTATTTCAAACAACCAGGATTGGTTTTCTGCACCAGTTCATAAGTGACTTTCAAATCATCTTTTACCAAAGTCAGCTAAGTCTAAATTTCACAATTAAAAATCTTAAAGCACTGCTTAATTTTCATGAGTATTCACTTTGAAGCCTGAACACATCCGTGTTGTGGTGCATTTCTGCTACCAAACCAAGATGAAACGGTTTTTGAAAATGACTAATTTCAGGATGCTTCTGCATTTGCAGAAGACCATCAGATGTACTCAACTGATAGTTCCACGCTTCATTTTCAGATTCAAATGATAAAGAAGAAGGAAGTGAAAGAGGAAAAGGCCCTATCTGATCCCTGCCAGCTTTGCGGGTTAGGTTCAGAGTCTGTGGTTTATCAACAGCCCTGCTTAAAAAGTTTAAAAAATAATAAAGCTACGGATGCTTGTGATGATGAAACTCTACAGCCTTTCAAAGGGCATCACATTAAAGCTATTGAGCATACTTTTTTTTTTTTTAAGATTTTATTTATTATTTCCAGAGAGAGAGGAAGAGAGAGAGGCACAGAGAGAGAGAAATGTCAATGTATGGTTGCCTTTCACCTGCCTCCAGCTGGGGACCTGGCTGGAGACCTGGCTTGCAACCTGGTTATGTGCCCTGGCTGGGAATCAAACCAGTGACCTTTGGGTTCGCAGGCCAGCACCTTATCCACTGTGCCACCAGCCAGGGCCTTGTGCATACTTTAAAAGTCTGAAATAGGTGTTAGAAATATAGCATAACCTTTTATTAAATTTTACTTCAATAACAGAATGCAACTCAATTATTGAGCATCATCCACATGGGAAACACCCTCCAAAAACCTAGAAGAGATCCAAAGAGGTGCCTGTCCTTAAAAAAATCTAAAATCCAGTGGTTAGCAAGAGTCAAGGTAACAAAGACCAAGGTCAAGATAGAATGTAGCTAAGTAAGCCCTGGCTGGTGGCTCAGTGGATAAGGCGCCGGCCTGTGAACCCAAAGGTCGCTGGTTCGGTTCCCAGCCAGGGCACATCACCAGATTGCAAGCCAGGTCTCCAGCCGGGTCCGTAGCTGGAGGCAGGTGAAAAAAAAAAGGCTACCATACACTGATCTCTCTCTCCCTCTCTGCCTCTCTCTCTTCCCCTCTCTTTGAAAAATAATAAAATCTTTTAAAATTTTTTTAAAAAAAGATAGGACGTAGTTGCCCCCAGGCAGGTAACAAACAAAAGGACTAGAACTCAGCGACTTCTTTTTTACGCTTTCCCAGATTTCCCCTGTTCAATGAAGCGGTTAAACTTTTACAGAAGAGGTGAACTTCGCAGGAGTGACTAAACTCTCAATACCCTTTACAAGCTCCATTCCTTTCTTCAAAACCCACCTCAACACTTAAAAACAGCTGCAGCGGTCGGTCACCGTCCCAGCACCACCGGCCGTCACGCCGCAAACAAAACTGAGCCCCTCTCCGGGAATCGCGGGGCGCGCCCGGCCGCCGGCTCACGCGCCTATGGCTCCTATGGTCTGTGTGCTTCAAAATGAAGATTGTAAAAGGTGAATTGCTGTCCTCCAACTTGCAAATCAAAAACAAAAACGTGGAGGGACCGGGAAGGGCCATGTTACCTGAGCATAAGAAAACCCTGCAAGCGAGAGAACATTATCAAAAGTACGTCAGGAACAGTTCGCCTCCAGAGCCAAGAAAAAAGGAAGTTCTGAGAAAAGACCTGAGCAAGCCGGTGGCACAGTGCCCCTCTGCAGAGACCCAGCCCCTGTCCGTGGCGGGACACCTTCCACAGGTGATGGGAGGGACCCCTTCCACGGGCGATGGGGTGGGACCCCTTCCACAGGTGATGGGGAGGGACCCCTTCCACGGGCGATGGGGTGGGACCCCTTCCACGGGTGATGGGAGGGACCCCTTCCACGGGTGATGGGGTGGGACCCCTTCCACAGGTGATGGGAGGGACCCCTTCCACGGGTGATGGGGAGGGACCCCTTCCACGGGTGATGGGAGGGACCCCTTCCACGGGTGATGGGGAGGGACCCCTTCCACGGGTGATGGGAGGGACCCCTTCCACGGGTGATGGGGAGGGACCCCTTCCACGGGTGATGGGGAGGGACCCCTCCCACGGGTGATGGGGCGGGGGGAGGCGGGGATTAGCTTGAAACCCCAACAGTTCCCTTGGGTCCAGGCGGCACTCAAGACCATGTGACCCATGAAAGCACCTGCTGAGGCAAGTTATACTCAAGCTGTTAAAAAGTACACACTCCGCAGCATCCTTATCCAAGTAATGACATTCAACAGGTACTAAACGTGGGCTTTGGATTTGCCTTCACACTTGCGGGCAGCCAGGTGCGGACGGTGTGAAGTCCAGAGCCAAGTTTAAGAGCCGGGCTTGTACTTAAATATTCCCTACGGAAAACAAAAATAGCACATCCCACACGTGTGTGGTTGACCCCGGCTGGCAAGCCTGAGAAAACACACTGCGGGCTCCAAGGGCCTGCGGCACGTGTGACGGCTTGCACAGGGCGGACCCTTCCATGAACACGGAGCTAAACCCGGAACACGGTGGCCGCACTGTACTCTCAGATTTTGTCCACGTTGGGCAACATGCCAAGAGCCCTAAACCACTTCAGTGTAGGTGTGGTGGGTTCCCCACGGAAGCTCTGCTCTCTAAATATCGGGGCGTCCGGGGCTTGGGGCACGTGGGTGGGTGTGCGTGGCAGGCCCTCAGGCAACCCGCAGAAGCGCGCACTCGCAGTGACCGTCCCGTGAACCTTGGGAAAGAAAGATGAGAGTCCTGGACAGGAAGGCTGGAGTGGCGGCCGTCCCTAAGCTGCCCTATCCCGGACAGATGAGGTCACATATGTCCAACGCCCCTGCCGCGGTCACAGCCGCACACACACGCAACACCGCGTGCCCAACGCGCAGCGCTGTGGTCAGGTGTGACTGGCGTGAACCCGGAGGGCCCGGGCACGTCGGGGACAAGGTTCCTAAATGGCTCCCCGGAAGCACCGCCGATAGGTGGACACGCGGATGAACGTACGCGTTGCTAAGTGGGACGCATCTGTAGGAACACAGGACACGCTAACTACAGGCAGCTCCTGTGCAAACAGCATCAGACACCTAGTGGGCTGAGACATTCCTTTCGGCACCAGGTGCGCAGATATTGATGAAAAGAGTGAAGACGGTTAAAGTGTCAACACAAGACGGGACGTGGATACCGTGTGTGGATGGGCTGATAACCGTGGGAAGCTGCTAACAAAGAAGGATCTGTTCCTAAGAGAAGCTGCTCCGGAGAAAAAGGGCCAAAGCAACGAGGTTTGCTAAAGCTGTGCTGAAAACGACTGATAAAGAACCAGACCTGGGAGACCACCGTCACTAAATATGGAGATGTGAACCCTAAAAACGGGGGTGAGGGAGCCCCTGAGGCAGAATCAGCACCGCAGGGGAAAGCTCAGTCATCCTTTCACTGGAATCACACCCGTTTCCTGAATTTCCGGGAAGATGCCGCGTTCCTGTGTATTAAGAAAATACCTACACCCGCCCCTCCCGCTAGCTCATCCTCTAATATTTCCTCACAGGACCACAGAGTAGCCTGCACAGACAGCTATGGGAGGGGAGGAGAGGCGATAGCCGGTAGTTTTGTTTTAATTAATTAAATCTACAAACAAACAAGATTAAAACCCAGACTCTGGAGCCAGGATACTTGGGCCAGTTTCTCCATTTCTCTGGGCACAAAATGAAGATAAACATTTCCCGTCTCTTAAATAACCGGTCCCCATAGAATACCCAAGCCGGGTGCAGCCTGTGTGCGGAAGTCTCAGCTGCGGCCCCTGTGGCTAAGACCTGGGAGAGGCCATCCACACAACAGATGAGGAAGCCGATGGAGAGCCTGGCCCCAGCCCGGGGGGCCTCCGGGAGGAGGCATCTCCCATCTCCCATTGAGGAACAGGCACATCCTTCCTCAGAAGTCCTGAGTCACTGCGAGAAAGTCAGGGCAGCATGGGGACAGCCAGTTCTGTTACTAGAATTGAGGACAGGCCACCTTGCTGGCTGCAGACAGAAGGGTGATGGCGGCCAGCCGTGTGCTTGGACGCCTACCAGGAGGAACATTTTAATCTAAATGTTGGCACTTCCCTCTGGGGTGGCTGGAACAGAAGTGACTGGAGAGTTGCCCAGCCAGGAGCGCATCGGGTAAAATGTCCCAACCGGCCTAAGACCACCAGAAGCAGGAGACACGTTGGGGGGTGGCCAGCCCTGCTCACGGCTACTCTTAAACTTGTGGGGCCCTATGTTTCCCGTTTTGTTTTCCAAAACTTCAATGTGATGCCTACGGGGCAAGTCCAAATAGATCAGAGGATGAGACCCTGAAAGAGCTCCCTGTACCAAGTTCTAGTCCAACAAGGGTGCCACTACAGATCGCTAGCACTTAGTAATCGTTGGCTGAAGATACGTGTGATCTGAACTACTCAGGGCAAATGAAAGAACTTAGAACGTCTCCACTAAAAAGTGAGTAAGAGAAGCAAGCCAAGTATCTTAAGATAACGCCACCAATCGTAGCATAAGCCAAGTTTACCCCACCACCTCTTTTGTGCTGGATCAGGTGCGCATCCAGACGTAAACCAACTTCCTGAGAAGTGCAGAGATTCGGCGCTGGTTTCCCAGCACCCACTGCTTGCCAGCTGTTGAGTAAGTCCCCGGTGATCTTCTTGCCATTTACCCCTATATGGTGACACCCCCGTGATTATTCTAGGAGTGGTCGGGCCCAGTTCAGCTTGGGTCCTTGGGATCCAAGGTTCAGGGGGATTTTCGGGAAGAGACGTCCTGGTTCTAAAGAGAGGCTAGTGGGAAGCAGAGTCCCAGCCTCTGTGACAGCCGTCCTGGGGTGGCAGGCCGAGCGGCTGGGTGAGGCCGGACCTTCCGTGACCTCCTCCTAGACTTCCCCTTCCAGGAACTAGCAAGTTTCCTTGTGATCTAGCTGCTTGGACCCCTGCACCCCAAAGCATCCACATTCACCCCTTTTGCTCTTCGGGTCTACGTAAGAACGTCCTCCAAGGCCCTTTCGATGTCAGCCACGCCAGAAAAACACCATGATCCTACTTTAAGCAAACTGGTGCGTATTTCAGACTCAGATTTTATTGGCAGGCACATAGGAATGTTCTAAAAACTCTAAAAACTTTAATAATAATTAAAAGGACATTCTCCTTTGAATATTTATCAGAGTAAAAACATTAATAAAACCATTTAGAAACACCAAACTCTCAATTTGACATAAAAGTGCATTTAGATAGTAGCATTTATTTATTTATTTATTTTAAGAGAGAGGGGAAGGGAGAGAGGCAGAGAGGAAGAGAAACATCCATGTATGGTTGCCTTTCACCTGCCTCCAGCTACGGACCTGGCTGGAGACCTGGCTTGCAACCTGGTTCTGTGCCCTGGCTGGGAATCGAACCAGCAACCTTTGGGTTCACAAGCCAGCACCTTATCCACTGTGCCACCATTTACTTTTTAAAGGACCGAAAACTGTAACTTATTAGGCCCATAAGTATTAGTCACTTTCATACCATTTATATCACAATCAAAAGAGGAAACATGGTGAATGTTTTTTACATGGTTTCAGTTTAGCTTTAAAAACAATATTTAAAATATGCTGCCAACCAGCCTCTTTTTATGGAACACCTGGGTATAGTGGACTCATCACAACCTTCAGAGAGGCCCAACACGTTTGTTTTAATCATTTATTGCATTTCTAAGTTCACTGGGCTGGGTAAACTGTTAAACTACAAATGAAGACGGTTCTAATAAGGAGGGATTTCAACACCAACAGCGAAAGGGCAGGAAGACAGTAAAAGACCAACGTGGAAAAATAAAACTGGACTAACTAGTTAGGGCAAAGGGAGAGAGGATGGAGTGAACCGCTGGAAGCCTGCACTGGAGGGTCACAGTGCCCTGCCCCTGGACAGAGCCAGGGTCCCCAAGGGCAGGTGCCCCCTTTTACCAGGATCCTGTCAGCACACACTCCCTCCTGCAGAGCTCTCCCAGGTCCCCCACTCTGCTCTGAGCTCCCAGGGTCCCTGGGGGCCCCTGTCCTGGGCGACCCCAACCCCAACCTAGGCTCTGGCCCGGGCCTACTTCTCTGGGGCTCCCCTGCTGTCTGCTGTCAGTGGCTCTTGCAGCCCCCTCACCTCCACTAGTCCCGGCTGGATGCCGGGGAGGCGGATGGAGTCCATGGGTGGCTTAGGGGTCCAGCACGGGGGTCAAGACGAGAGAAGCAAGGGATCCTGAGCCTCGTACCATCAGGCTTCGTGGCTCCAGCAAGGCTACCGTTCCCTTTTCACGGTAATCATCGGAGCAGCAGAAATACCTCCGTTTTGGGCTAATTATAAAAAAGTGCAACGTACAACAGTTTCCTTCAAGGCACCCCTGACGGCAAAGTGGCAAAACTGTGGTGAAAACGGATTTTGTTCTCGCGTGTTTTGTTCTTGTCTTATACTTTACCTGAGCCCTTCTCACCCCATAGAAGAAAACCTCTGAATTAAGTATCTTAAAAATCAACCCTCGACTGCGGGAGCTGTGGCTTAGCTCTGGCCCACACACTCCAGCTCCATCAGGAGTGACGGCGGCTGAGCCATGGGGACAGAATGACAGCTGAACGTTCGTCATTTGCTGGAAGGCACTGGTTTCTCTCTCAATAATTACTCATGCTTACCCACCTTAGAATCCGTTTTTTGTGGATAAATAGAAAGCTATGAAAACTAAAGGCAGTTATGAATTTCAGAGGTATGTCCGTGGATAACAAAAATTGTCAAAAAGAGAAGGGTTAAAAGACAAGGCCCTGGTTGGTGGCACAGAGGATAAGGCGCCGGCCTGTGAACCCGAAGGTCACGGGTTCGATTCCCAGCCAGGGCACATTACCAGGTAGGTTGCAAGCCAGGTCTCCAGCCAGGTCCCCAGCTGGAGGCAGGTGAAAGGCAACCGTGCATAGATGTCTCTCTCCCTCTCTGCTTCTCTCCCTTCCCCTCTCTCTAAAAATAATATATATTTTTTAACCTTAAGAAAAAAAAGAAAGAAAGAAAAGCCATGACGGTCTCTGAGTATCAAACGTGCTGGACCCAGGGAGGTGACCTGTGATCAACTTCAACTAAGATGGTTAAGAATGAGACTAAAACCTTTTTGGCCAAAGCAGTTCAATTCTCCAACGTATAAACGTACTTAAAACGAAAGTAGAGTGAGTAGGATGGATCGAAATAAACTTTACCTTCTGTTACATACGTGCCATGTACTCAAGTGTTACTTCCGAGAACAGAATAGGTTGAATATTTTAAAACTTTATCGTAAGAAAGAAACGTGATTACCCTGTGGTGTATTTTAAAACAACAGAGAAGACTTTGCTCTTAGGGAAAAATTAAAATAAAAAATAAAAAAAACAAAGACATTTAACTGCAGAGAAATCGTGTTTCCCAAAGGAATTCAGCTTGTTTTACAGGCAAGCGTACGGGGTGGGCGTTACTCCGTGCATCTGGGCCAACGTGACGGCAGGTATTTTAGAGACCGGTTCATAGCGTAGACAGGCTACAAGACAGGTGTAAACTGGAGCTGAGGGGGAAGTGTGCATTTGAGTCTTCTAAGAGAGCTTAGCTGGGCCCGAAGTGTGTCAATGGGCCCACGCTGAGCACAGAAAACAGCGGAAGAAAGCCTTTGGGCCCAGAAGGGCTCCCTGCAGCTCCCTGACCTCGGCGCGGCCTTGCTGGCGACCACCCGGCTTCCACCCCCCGGAAGGGCCGCAGCAGGGCTGCTGCAACCAGCAGTCTGTGTGGCTTCCCACCTAAAATTAGTCATGCCCACAACGCCACCGCTGGGTTGTGCCTCTCTATTTTAAGGTGTGCAGCTCCAAATCACTTAAGAGCATATAATTGCTTTAAAAAAAAAAATTAAAAGGGCGTACTGTTGCTGACGCGTTTCTGATTTTCCACCAAGAATGGACATGCAGAGCCGGCACCTCCCCAACGTGTTTTCTCGGGTCCAAGCCCACGGTCAGTCAACCTACCCCGGCGACATCCACGAAAACAACCCACAAGGACCCACTCACTGGGCGGGAGAAACAGGAAGATGGCCCTCATTCTTTCCACCACAGCCCTAGCCTCCCCCACACACACACACCAGCATGTGACCCGCGCGCAGGGGGCCGGAGACAGCTGACAAACATCACCACAGCGTCCTTTTTGGGAAGTTGCCTAGAACTGACAGCCGAGCCCCGTCCAGGAGGTGCCACCCGGGTCCCCTCCTTCTGAAAGTGCTGCACTCCCGGCCTGACTCCAACAGCAGGGGCTGTTCCGGAAACTTCACAAGGACCCTGCCACGGCGGAGGGTTTGCACCAGGGTTGGAGGGACGAACTGAACTGCTGAAGGTCAACGGAGGAAAGGACGAAGGCATGGCCTCCCACCCACCCTGGATGGGACGACGGTGGGCCTGCACGGGAAGGCGCTCCACGGGGCGCACGCCCACTGGTGGAGCTGCAGACAGGACCGTCATGTCTGCAAGCCCGGGGCCCAGGCCAGCATCCAGCCAGAAGCACCTGCCCGCACAGGCTGGACTGTGGTGAGAGCTGAGAAAGCGCACGTACCTTCATCTTCAGAGGTGGGACATCTCACGTTCAGGACCAAGTCAAAGGTTCTTTCTGGGTTCTCCCTAAACGAAAAAGAACTCCATTATACTTCTTTCCTAGGACGTAACTAAGTGTCTCTAGAGTCCATATGTGCATAGCTCTAAAACAAATCTTGTTTGGTCTCAATGATGCCACAGGCCCACCGTGTTGTGGAAACAAAGCTTTTTCCCCCAGTTCCGCCTCTGAAGGAAGCTAAGACTTAGGAGTTCTGGGACTTGGGGCAAAGCATTCGACCTCTGAGCCTGTTTTTTCACCTGTGAAGGGCCTTGGGCACATCACAGAATAATGGTGACGAGCATAAATTAAACAGTACACCCGGAAGGGCTTTATGCAGAATTAAGTGACATTATCACTGGGAAGCACTGTCCTACCTCACTGAACTGAAGCCAACGCCACACATTTCTAGGCCTCTCCACTTCCCTGCCCGGACGGCAGGTGCTCAGATGTTCGTCAAAGGACATTAAATATAAGTGTCCGCTCCGAAGAGCCTGCCCCCTTCTAGGCTGCCGAGGAACGTTGAGAACGCCCCTTAACTATGATGCTCTGCACATATTTTGCTTGAGATATAAGGACCCCCCTAAGCCTGCTCCAAGTAGCAGACGATCCACAGACTCCAAGGCCAGCATCCGAAGCCCTGTTTTCCGTTTTATGTCAGTTACCCGGGTGGAAATCAGACCTCTGCCTCCACGGTCCATTTTCCCACCAGGAACAATATGATATCAAAAAGCAAATGAAACCAGGTTGAGGCACTTTTTTTTTTTTTTTTTCCCCAAAACAGAGTTCTGTTTCAATGTCTTTCTGCCAGAAGATAACAGGTTAACAACGTCTCACACCACGGTGTCCACGTGACCCAAGTGTTAATACATTTCAGTTTTTCCTGGTAAGGAGACCTTGGTGCCTCCGCTGTGTTTAACAGGCACTTCCTTCAAGCACGGCTGGCCCTCGGGGTTCCCAAATAAACATTCTTTTCCTTTTTAAATTTTATTACAAGAGTCCAGAAACAGGAAGTGACAAGCCGTATAAATTCATTTGCAGATGCACATTTCCTCAGCCCACCCACTAGGAACTTGTTTAAATGGTAATAATCGCACTCAGCCCCCACCCCCCACCTGCCTCACAATCAGGTCCCGTCAAAAGTGTCTTTTTAAATCACTTACCCCGCCCCCCACCATGATGTCAAACTGCAGAAAACCATTCCGCGTTCCAGACTTGTTCTAATATTCCTTACTACGTCGCTTAGGTGTCAACAGAAAATAGCAACTATGGGGCACTGTGACATTTACGGAGCCTTTCACGGCAGGACAAATATACACACTATTCATTCTTTCAAAGCCTGGGGGAGGCGGGTGATAAAAAGGGGCAGGGGAGGAAAGAAGGCATTCCCTGCCCAGTCGGTTCCAGGAGAAAGAGAGGAAGAAAGGAAACAGGAAACAAGATCCGCACGCCGATTCCAATCGGTCTGGACCTCCCCAAGGTGCCCAAGAAAACACCCGCGGCTGCCGCCCGCCTAGCCGGTGCAAATACTATCGAAGGGGGCGCTTCCCGCCGGAGCGCGGGCGGAGGGGCGCCCCCCGCGGGAGGCTCGACCCGCGCCCGGCCCGCCGCCCCCCGCGACCCCGCAGCGCCGCCGCCCGCGGGGCCGGGGCCGGGGACGAGGACGGGTCTGGGGACGTGGCCAGGCCCGCGGCCTAGCGCCGCACTCACCGCGTCCTGCTGTCCATGGTCACATGTCGCGCGCGCCCGGGGGTCGCGCGGGGCGGCGCTCAGGTGCCCCTGTCGCCCCCGCCGGCCCGCGCGCCGCCGCGGCCTCGGTGACAGTCGCGGGCGCGGCCCGAGTCCCGCCGCCCGGCCGGTTCCTGCGCCGCCGCCGCGACCAGGAAGTGGGCGGGGCGAGCGCGGGGCGGGCGGCGCACCTGGCACCTGGGGGCGCTCGGCGGCCGCCCCCCGCCCCGAGCCGGGTCCCAACGCCCCGGAGCCCCGCGGCCCACGCGCCGCTCCGGGGTGGGTCCCGTCGCTTCGGGGCGCCCTGGCCTCCGGCCCCCCGCCCCCCAGCAGGCCGGGGCGCCCTCCTCCTCCTCCGGGAACCGCCACCCACCAGCACCTGCCCGACAGGCCACCCGGGTGTCCCCGGGGTCCTGCACGCGCGGCACAAGCGAGAGCTGAGCTGTGCGCACCCCGCGGTGGCAGGTGGCGTGGGAGGCCTTCTGGGGGCCCGCGAGGCAAGAAGCCCGGGGCGGGGGTGCTAGAAATAAATAGCCAGCATGTCCGGTGCCGTGGGGACAGGTGCGTGCACACCTGGGGACTTGCGGTGACTCAGTGACAGAGCCTGGGACCAGCACCTGGGCAGGTCCACCCGCTGGTGAGACCTTCACCCCGCAGGCCTCACCCTTGACCCCAGGGTCCTGGGCGCGATGAGGAGGTCAAGGCTCTAGAACCTTCCAAGGACTGTCCAGGGCTGGGCACGCGCGCGCACCCTCGGGTGGCTGCAACTGTTGCCCACCCGGTCAGACAGGGGCCCTTTCCTCTGGCTTCTTGCAAAAGGTAAGAAGAGAGGAAACCGCCTGCGGCAGGAAGGTGAGTCAGGGACATGTCCTCTCGAGGGAGGGGCCTCAGGGATTCCTTGCGGCGTTGTGGCCGCAGCATAAAATGAAACCCTGCTGCCTGATATTCAACGTTCTCGCCAAAGGTGGGCATGACTCAGGCGACCACGGGTAGGCACAGATGGCACAGGCTGGAAAGGGGACAGGCCCGTCGTGGGGACACACACGCACGCAATGCTGGCTTGAGTGTTCCCGGTTGCCGGACTCGGGCTGGCTGCACTTCACTTTCTCGGTTCCTACATGTATGGAACGGGAATGACTCCTCCGGCATCACGTGAGCAGCGGGATGTGCAAGTTGAAAAGTGCCCCCGATTTCGTCTGACCTCTTCAGAAATGAGTCTGTGGGTTTCAGTTTCACAATTAGGTGAACCATATACCACAGGCATCTTTTCCCCCTCAGAAAGCTTGTTTCTATCCAAGAAGTTACCATACTGCAAAACCTTGGGGGGAAAAATTCTGTGAACTAAAAACCACTTCTGCTCCAAGTGTTACTACATTTCTAGAACTTCTCCTTTCATTATAATTAATTTCCATCCCCCCGCCCAGGGTGCCTACATGCTGAGCTTTTAATTTGTGATGTGGAAAAATTCATACATATGTATCCCCACCCATTTGTTGGGATGAAAGCGACCTGAATAATATAATTTTTTCAATTCACTGTAAATGTGTAAAGGAGAAAATACTATTTATGCACACACCAAGAAAATCTTTTCAACTAGCTTTTAAGCTGACCATAATCAATACGTTCTTTTATCTATTCCGATATTAGACAAAAGAGATAGAAACAGATACGTATATAATTGGCATGGTTTGTTTAAAGTTACTGAAAAAAGAATTTTATATACACTTATCTTGGTGATATGCTTCTTTAAGCCAATGGTGTGATGTTTAGCAATAGTCATTTCCCACAGAACTTCTGACATGATAGATGTAAAGTCTGACAAGGGCACACCTCCACGTCAGTATTAGCTCTTTGTTCATCTAAAGGGAGAGGGAAAGCCCTGGCTGGTGGCTCAGTGGATGGGCACCGGCCTGCGAACCCAAAGATCGATGGTTCAATTCCCAGCCAGGGCACATAACCATATGGCAAGCCAGGCCTCCAGCCAGGTCTGTAGCTGGAGGCAGGTGAAAGGCAACCATACATGGATGTTTCTCTCCCTCTCTGCCTCTCTCCCTTCCCCTCTTCTCTAAAAACAATAAATAAAATCTTTTTTTTTTAATTCTCTTAATTATGATGGTGGATACATCTATCTCAACTTATAATTCTGTCCAACCTTTGCTTGATATAGTCTGGGGCTGTGCTTTAATATGCAAACCAGTTTATAATTGTTCTGTCAGCCTGGTCAACTTATCATTACATTGTGACTGTAACTCTAGTAATAGGTTTTGCCTGAGCATTTAAACAGGTTTCTTCTGGTCAGTATTTGCCTAGTGTTTGTGTATCTCTTCTCGGCCTATGACATGAACACTTTCTAAGATATTATAATGTTTCAGATTTATCTACCAACTGTTAGTTTTTACTTCATCTGATCATCTTTGACTCTTAGGTATTCAGAACATTGCGTGCGTTCCGATTGCTGATATATTTTCATTTGTATCTGCCATCCCTTCCCCCAAACAACCCCAGGACCTTTAAAACACCCTTCAAAGCTACCATATGTAATTAATGTTGTTTTATACAGTTGATGTTTGTTTAGATTGACTCAGAAGTTCACCACTTACTTTGCTCCCCTTTCTTATTTTCATCGTAGGTCTCATGTGGTCACTTTCCTTCTGCCTACAATCTATGCTGAAGGTGCTGGCATAGCATCTCAGTTTTTGTTTGAGTGGGAATGTGTCTATTTTATGCTCATTCTTAAAAAAAAAGAAGAAGAAGAAAACGTTTTCACTGGTCCAGAATTCTAGGTTGACAATGATTCCTTCTGGAACTACTCATCATCATTGTACTGTCTTCCAGCTTCCCTAATTAAACCTGATTTTTTTTAAATAATCATGAAATGGAATCTGTCTTTCCTCTCTGAAAACTTCAGATTTTTCCCTTGCCTGTGGCCCTCTCTAGTCCCAGGGCCAAGTATGCAGGTGAGGATGGTTGTAACCCATCTCCCTTGGTTTCTTTGGTGTCCTGGACTCTAGACACTGAGTCAGCTGAGCTGCGCCAGCCAGGGAGCCATGAGTCTCTAAACACAACCAGGAGCTGCCCCCGCGAGGGTCCAAGGCAGGCGCTTCCTGGCACCTAACGAGTCAGGGCTCTTGAAGGCCTTGGACAAGCATTTTGAAAATATTTTATCAGGGCCTGCCTTGTAGCCTCGGCTGAGGGGCGGTGCTTTAGAAGAACATTCCCCCGCCATATATATTTAGATACCTGGCAGCAGTAGCATGAAGTTGAATCGAAAGGTAAAAATCTCCTTCAGAATGACACCGAGAAAGAACACGTTGAAAATCGAGGAAAAGACTTGGGAGCAAAATCTCCCCTGAACTTGTGCTTCTCCGAGTGGCTTTCACCGCTCACAGCCATAAAGGCAGCACCTCTCTGTGCAGTGGACAGCCAACCCCAAGGGAAAAATAAGTAAATAAAGTCGTCTTCCCGTTTGGAGACCGGAGGGCCCAATCATTCTTACCGTCTTGGCTACCAAATCCGAATATGCCCAAACGTGTACAAAATTCAGGTAAGGCATGAGGTCCGTTTCCTTTGCTGCTAAACACGTCGTAGAAAAGAGGGCAAAACTCTCAAAGACCATACAGCGAAGAGAGCCTGTCCGCCCCCCTCCCCCCCACCTCCTTTTCACGTGGTTTCCCCCAAATTATAGGATGAAACGCCCTTACCTCTGACCCGCTCCTGCTCCTTCACCTTGATCTTGGCTCCACGGTCTGCCGGACATGGGAAACCGAGGAACAGCCCTTGGAGGGAACAGCAAAGCTTAAAGCCAAGTGTCAGCAACAGGCTGTGATCTGAGAAGCCCCGTTTTCTTCCCAGGCTCTTCGAGGGGCCTCACTGGGGCCCCAAGAAACAGGTGGGTGGCAGCTGTGCGTCAGGCCTGGGAAGGACTCTCCGCCCGACCCGGCAGTGCCCTGTAAACAGACACATCTTCGTTGGGTGGCAGCTGGCAGCTGGGCTCACCCATCCACACTCCAGCACAGTGAGTCATCACCTCCCCTGGAATGATGTGACCGGGACACGGCAGGGCATGTGACGTCACCGTCACCGTTGGCTAAACCGGTAAGGCCTTTAAGCAACCCGGGGACAGGAACGGTCCGACCACATTCCTGCGTGCGGACCCGGCCCCGTTCCTGCGTGCCCACGGCGGCTTTCCCAGCACACCAGGAAACAAGCGCAGAAAACCGGACAGGGGCCACATCTGCCCGACCGCGGGGTGAAAAGGAAAACGCCGGTGGAGCCAGGACCTCAGTCAGGCGCCGGGGCAGGGGTAGAATTCCGTGGCAGGAGGTCCTGGGAGGGAGAAACAGATCCCACCGCAGCCTCCGACCCGCCCCCTTTCCTTCCCGTCCGAATAAGGGCTAACACACCCTGGAGGAGCCTCCCCCGGGCTTCCCGGGCAGGGGCCTCCTGGTCTGCTGCCACCCCTGGGCCGAGCAGGGCCGCTCCCAGAACCAGTCAGGGTCGCAGTTTGGTGGGAGTTTGCTTCCTCGGTGAAAAGCGGCTTCGTCCGTGCCCGGGAGAAGCGCGGGGCTGGGCCGGGCTGGGCAGGGCAGGAGGTTTTTGGGTGATTACTCAGCATCAGAGTCTGTGACTCAGTGGAACCCCTGCGGCCTGCGGACCAGCCGCCCTTCCTGTACCCCACACCCTGGGTCCTCCCTCCCCTTCCCCCTGGGCTGCACTGTGGGTCAGCCCACGTGACGTGAGTATGTGCACCGTGCACAGGAACGGTGCCGCCCTCTTACCATGGATGCTCAAGAACTGGAACTGCTAACGCTTGTTCTCCAGGGACGTCGTAAGGCCACTGAGCTCCCTGGACGGCTTTACCATGAACACGTCGCACCGCCCCTGGAAAGGAGCGGGTGTGAGTTCTTACACGGCGTAGGTGTGAACTCGGCAGAGGCCCACGGGCAGGGGTAGAAGAAGGTCTTCGATCCGGGGCCCAACGTTGCGTAGGAAGCAGCTGACCCCAGAGGCCACCTGGCAGCACGACGTCCCGCCCGAAAAAGCAGGAAGGGAAAGGTCCTCACCCTTGACTCGCTGCGCCAGTTCCTGCGCAAAGGCAGCCCGTCCGCACCAGAAAGACAGGCCCGACCGCATCGGCCGGCAGCCCTGCCGTGGCGGTGGCTTTTGTCAAGGGCTTTATGAGCAGTTTTTATTAGCTGGGTCGCTGGAGCGTCCTGGGACGTACAGCTTTTTCGCAGGACGACCAGGTCCTGTCCATGGCAAAGGGACGTCGGATTCCCAAAACGCCTGCGTGAAAGAGGCACTTCCTCCTGTAGGCCGGAGGCACCAGCAAGTAGGGGTCAGCCTGCAAAATGCTACTGAGACAGTTTTAAGATTGAATTTATTGATTTGTAGAAGGGAAGGGAGGGAGGAAAAAAGGGAGGAAAACGAAAAACCTCACATGCCCCAACCAGGGGCTCGCAACCCAGGCATATGCCCTGACCAGGAATTGAACCCACGACCTTTTGCTTTGAGAGACGACACCCAACCCACTGAGACACACCAGTCGGGGCCTATGGAGACATTTTTAAAAGCCATTTTCTCGTAAAGCCGGAAGCGTCTCCTCTCTCTGTCAGTCCAAGATTGTTTATTGTCATTATCATATCATCTCCCTCTCTGATGTGTGCAAATATCCAAATTACAATCGTTTTCCACGCATAACTTTCTTTAAAAGTCCTTTGTACGCGTAGCACAAATAGAAGCATTTCTACCTACCAACCTAAAAGCCTTTGTTCCATGAAACGAAAAGAAACTAAGAACTTACCACTCCCTCGTTTCATGGCTCATGAAAGCAAAGGTGGGAAGAAGCTTTCTTAACGTATCTAGTCTCCAGTCAGCCTGTTCCTTTAGGGGAAACGTAGGTCCAGAAGCCAGATTTCCCAGTTCCCAAAGATGAAGAGGCAAAGAAGAATAATTCTCTATGAACAGCCATTCGAGTGGAGCACAGAGCTTATATTACGCGTCTTTGTTAGTTGACTTTGTTATTTTGCTGATGTATATCTTTGTGGTATGAAGCTCTATTCAACATACAATTTTTAACTCATGACATTAAAATCACATACTGGGAGGAATTACGTAAAAGATTTTTAAAATTATTTTACTACTTCTTATTTCGTTTTTAAATTTGCTGTTGTCATATTACATTTGTCCCATTTCCCCCCTTACGCTCCCCAGCCCCACCCACCCCATCCCTGTCCCACAGTCACTCCCCACCCGTTGCCCATGGCCATGGGGAAATGTTTTTAATGCAAGGTTGGGGCCCAGGGTTTAAAAAGAGGCAGCGAAGGTTAGCTGTGTGCAGAGTCAAGGTGCGTGTTGGAACTGGGCACTGGAAACACCTGCCTGTGTAGGTTGGACCTGGCGACTGGTGATCTTAGGACGGGCTCAGTCCCTTGACCCCGGAGCTGAGCTTCAAATCTTGTCTCCCCAGGTATGTCCACCCGCCCTCGGCTTCTCTGGGCTGCTTCCCCCAGCACCAGGCCATGCTGCCCCTGCTGCTCCCGTTAAAGACTTTTCTAAAATTCATTAATCTTTAGGGAGAAGGTCAGGGAGGCAGGAAGAAAGGGAGAGAGACACCCATGTACAGTTGCCTGTCACCTGCCTCCAGCAACGGACCTGGCTGGAGACCTGGCTTGCAACCTGGTGATGTGCCCTGGCTGGGACTCGAACCAGCGACCTTTGGGTTCCCAGGCCGGCGTCTATCCACTGAGCCACTGGCCAGGGCCTGCCCTCTCCCTTTAGGTGAACAAAGCCCCCGGGGATGCTGTCCTCTTGGCTTAAGCTCTTCGCCTCTTCCTGCACTCCACCCCCTTCTCCCCAAGGACTTTGTGTGTCTTGAAAAATAGAATCCCGCTTCTTTGGTAATATGTACCAAAAATTTTAAGATATACTTAAGAAAAGCATGCATACATTCAGCCCAGAGCAGAGGAGAGCTGTGTCTCTGCAGGGACACAGCACGTCCTCACCAGAGACGTGTTACCAGTAAGATGTCCTCTGACCACCTGCCCTGGCGGGAGGAGCCTGGCCCCAGGAGAGCGTCCACAGACCCTGCAGTGACTGAGAGGACCCCGTCATGCCCTGAAATCAGGCCGTAAGCCCAGTGAACATGCAGCAGAAGCCCCCTCTGTCTTGGGTGCCCCTGGGTACAGTCAGTTCCTACAAGGAGCCTGGAGTAGACCAGCACGCAGTCCCCAAGAATGTCCTTGGCCCCGGGCTGTCCTGTCTGACCTTTGTGTGCTAATTAACACATTAGGCCTGAAGGCTCTAGGGCCTACCCTGCCCATTCAGTTTGTCAAGCCTAGAATCAAGTTTCAGGGGTTCGTTTAGAAGGGAAATAGGAAGGGCCACCAACTGGAGGCGCGTGGCTGATGTCACCTGCAAGCGAGGGCTGCAGTGTTTCAGTGACAACTTTGCAAGAGCTCCGTCCCCACCTCTCAGTGAAGGCCCTCAAGGCCCCAGAACGAGAGGTGAGGATGAAGGGCCAGCAAGTCTCTAAGGCCAGGGTCAACTAGTCCCACACCGTTACACTGCTGTGTCGCCCTGCATCCTTGCTCAGCAAAGGATGTCACGTGAACTCACTTGTGTCCCTGAACTTCATCGCTTTGGCATCTAGATACATGCAGGCCTGGCTCTTTGAGGCCCCAATTGCTGGGATCCCCAGTTTCCTAGAGCAGCCAGAAAGTTTGAGAGGAAAGAGAGTGACAGAGAAAGCGGTGATCTTCGTGAGCCGACAGCAGCAACCGTTTGCGTGTCACGCAGTGCGCGTTGCTGTTTTTAGTGACAGGTGTCAAGCACGCCACCGTGACTTCCGTGAGGAGAGACCGCAGAACACCTCTGGGGAGCAAGCTTTTCACTGCGGAGTTTCCGGGCCTTAACTTTCTCTCTCATTTTTCCTTTTCATAAAGCGATGAATACAGGAAGGGTCGCTTTACTGTATCGCGCTCCCTGCGCCCCAAAACTGCCACGGGGGTGCACGGGGAGTCCTGTGGCCTCTGTGGGTGTCACTGCACATGGCTGAGCAGAGGAGGGGACAGAAGGAAAATGGAAAACCACACAGGTGCAGCTCCTGGATTTTCACTCCGTCCTCCCAGCCAGAGCTCCAGGCGAAGCTGTGGAGCTCCCCTCCTCCCAGCTCAGGCTGGGCTCAGGGGTCGCTGCCCCCACGGTGCCCACCTGGGCCCCAGGCCCCACCTTTCCGGAACCAAGCTGTCTGCACACAGGGTTTTACAGGTGATGCACCATCCAACAAACAAACAGACTGAGGAAGCAGAAGTTAAGCAGTGAACCGCCCACCTCCTAACACCTCCCCAGCAGGCTGGGGGTCAAACCACCGTCTTGACAGCAGGGCCACCTGTCACTGTCCCTGTAGCCTGCTACTCGGGGGTGGAGGAGTCTTCCTGGGCTTTCCCCACAGCGGTGAGGTGCGGGAGGCCTGGTCCTGCTTACCCAGGCCTGGGGGTGGGGACACCCTCCCCTCCCACCTGTCCCAGGACCTCCCCTCCCCCACTCAGAACCTGCAGGCTTCAGGACGCCCCCAGCTGGCTCCAGTCTACAGGGGTGTGTCTACTGGGGCTTCCCTGATGCCGCACCCCGGCTGTTTAATATTTTACTGGTTTTTGCTACTTTTACATATAATAATTTAAGCACTTCCCACCCTGACTACCTGAAGGGCAAGAACTGAGATTTCTGCTGTGTACGTGTGCGCGCGTGT
Organism: Noctilio leporinus; assembly: GCA_004026585.1. Lineage (NCBI taxonomy): Eukaryota > Metazoa > Chordata > Mammalia > Chiroptera > Noctilionidae > Noctilio > Noctilio leporinus. Next base: position 272,405 of record PVIW01001130.1, read on the forward strand.
GTGTGTATGTGGCATGTGTGTGGCGTGTGTCTGCCATCGGTAATACCCCACCATGCAGGGGCCATTTGGCGTCCAGTTAAGTGTATTGGTTGATTGCCGCAGTGAGGGGCCACCACCAGGGAAGGGACGGAAGAATGATAGACTGTCTGCTATTGTCATTCCAGAGCCTTGAGGTCTGGATTGCCCTGCTTCCAGGATGGGGTTGACTGTAAAACCTTATTGTTTCCATAAGACTTTGATAGAGAAAACATGTTCGGCTCGATGCTGAAAATTATGCTTGAAAGAGGAAAACCGCTAAAAGAGGAAATGAAAAATGGAGCTAACCTGGGCATTAACTGAACAAGCAAGTTTATGTGAGTTCCAATGGCCTAGATGGTGAATGCTTAATAAGTTGTTGTATTTCTCTCATAACCTGAGGAAGGGCCGGGGAGGTAACAGATTTTGCCAACTGACAGATTTCCCCAGAAGGTTCTGCCCCCACCAGGTTTACTATTTCATTCACTCATCGGCTCAACCAATACTCCTGAGTGCTTAGTTCCCTAGCTTGGAATAAAAGCACAATATACCCTAAATGTGGCATATTTTCTTCCCTTTTTGGTGTTTAAATGGCAACACAAAAATTCACCCATTTTGATTCTTTTTTTTTTTAAGGCACCCTGACAGGACAGCCCTCACAACACAATCTCACGAAATTGTTTCGAAGGACGTTGGGAGGCAGCTAAGCACGGGAGGAGAAAACCAAACCATCTCGTTGGCCACCCCAGTTTTTGCCTCATGGTCACCGTGTCGAAGTCTCCGGCCACCCCGCTTCGTTTGCGTGGGTCGGCGCAGATGCAGCCTCCCCCCAACCCCCGAAGACGGTGGCGACTGCGGGTGGGTGGAAGGCCCTCCTCCCCTCGCTGGCCCCGACGTGCCGGAAAGCACGCTTCCTCCTCTTCCAGGAGCCGCGTCTAGTCCGTCTGACACAGCTCAGCAGCCAGCACGCCGTCCATGCCCGCAGACCAGAAGCAGGTTCGTCAGTTCCGTTTCAGGGTGGGAGGTGTGAAAGGATCCCCTGAAGGACACCTGCCAGCCGCATGCTGGCACCTTGGATCCTGAGTCGCCTTCGGGAGGGACCACCAGGCCCCTCTCCCCCCGCCACCCTGCACAGTCCGGCGGGGTGAGCTGCTCAGAATTGCAACAGGAGCGTCTGTTTGGAGTTCAGGTGGGGTCACAGCCGTGCTCCCCCATGAATGACAGAGCGGGCGGAGCTGCAATCGCCCCGTTAGGGGGAGGGAAGTGGGCCGTGGGGAGAGGGTCCCGGAGAGTTGACGCACAGCCACCTTCGGTCAGGGGTGGGGAAGGTTCTGCCCGGAGGAGCCGGGGGAGAGTCACACAGGGCGCTCTCGCCTCTCCTGGTGCCGCCCCTGTGGTCTGAGCCACCACGAAGCTGGTGGCACCGACCTCACTTGGTGTGGCCTGGCCTTGTCCTTCCCCTGCACAGACAGCAGAGAAAGGAAGGCCCAGCGGGTCCAGGCTCTGAAGGAGCAACAGGGACGTGCGGCCCACTGGGCCTTTGGTGCTTTTATCTAGTAAACTACCTCCTCCTCCCTAAATAATGAGCAAGTCTCCCAAAGCAGGGGCTGCACCAACCACGTGGTTTATTTAACTTGATCCTCTTTTTCCCCCACTGAAACCGCAGGGTTGTTGGGGAGGGTGGGGGCGGTTAAAAGGAGAAATATCTTGTTGGCCTGCTGAGTCATTCTAATTCTGCTGGCCGGTCTGAGACAGGGCCTTCCTCTTTCATAGCCCCACCCCCACGCCCCGAATCTGAGCTGCCTAGAGGACATCAGATGCGCCCCCGGTCCTCCCCTCTGTCCTGCCTCCCTCGCCTCCAGCCACCCGGGGAGCATGAACGAACCCTGCTTTCCTTGGTCTCCCTGGACTGGTCCCCGACCCTCCGAGCCCCGTCTTCCCCATGGAGGCGGTATGCTCCGTGGTGTTCCCGTGCTGAAAGAATGAGGCCACACTCCTCGGACTGTCACTGAACACGGAGGGAAGGGGGCCAGAGGGAGACTGGCATTCACACAGGGGAGAAAGAATAAAACACAGGTCGTCCTGCCCTCCACAACGGCCGAGAGGAAAGAGGCGCTCGCTCACACCCCGAGGGACACACAGGCCAGCGCCCAACAGAAGAAATCTCCTCGGATGTGGAACACGGAACCGACTTGGCAGTCCAGGGAAAGCCCAACTCTGAGTGTGAACGGTGCCGATCAAGCCCCGCGACACGACTGCGGAAGGACGAAAGGGTCCAAGGCAGCGGGCGCCTCTGGTGGGGAGCCTGTGGGCTATTTGAAAGTCTTTCAAGACGGGGACCTCAGCCTGAGCTCCCCCGACCCCACGCAGCGAGGCAGAGAACCTCCAAGGAGGGAGGGGTGGGCCTTCTCTAGCAAGACTGACGAGCTCAAGGGAAAAGAACCGCGGACATGGGGTCTGAGCCCACACTCGGGCCTGCTGGTCGAGTCCACCAGCAGACAAGCACGTGGTCCTTGCAGCCAGCGTCTTAGTGTCCAACTGCTCAATAATAATGAAAGGAACAGGAACACGTGTAACCAGCAAGGAGATTGGCGGGGAAAGTTGAAAAACATTTCTAATTAGCATAAAGAGTCAGAAAGGAAAAGGGAGAGAGAACAGATAAGAAACCTCCAGTATCAAGCCAGGAGATCCAGTGTCTGAAAGAGAGAACAACAACAAAAAAAGATGATACCATCAAAGAAATAGTGAAAGAAGGTTTTCTGGAACAGAAGGACATGCAGTTCAAAACAGAAAGGGCCTCTGCCTCCCAACTCATTGAGCAGAAGGAGACTCATGTCACATTATCATGACAGTTCGGACACCAGGGTCGAGGGAAAGAGCCTGAAAGCTTCCAGGATCAAAAAACAAACATAAAGAACCCAAATCACGTAAGATGGACATGATCCTCCCACCAGCAGCCCTGGATACTGGAAGGCGATGAGGGAAAATGCCTTTAAAATGCTAAGGAAATGGGTTCCCAACCTAAGATTCTATTTTCAACCAGACCAGCAGCCTAGTAGGGGGAGAGGATAAAAACACTTTCAAAATGCAAGGCCTGAAAAGTTGACCTTCCAGGCCTCCTTTTCCAGAAAGCTACCAGAGCCTGTGCCCCTCTGCAGGGAAGTAAACCAAACAAGAGGGAGACATGGAACCTGGAAAGCAGGGGTGACAGAGAACGGGGGCAGGAATGTCCGGATGTTGGTGAACAGAAAACGCAAAGATAACCAGTCAGCGGGCACAGGGAACCAGGTGAGAGCGGACAGGAATAACTAGGTCCCCTTGAGTAACTCGTATTTGTGACCATGGTCAGAGGAGGATGCCTTTCATATTGAAATGGGACAAATAATTGGTACCAAAAGCAAGGAAATAAAAAATAGGAGACCACTGTTTATATCAGGAGAAAAACAAAGTTCATGAAACAAAATATCTTTATAAGAAAGGACCTGAGGAAAGCGACTCTGGCCAGAGGACCTTTAGACTGTGAGTACCGAGTCTTTGAGGGTCACTGAGGGTTTCATTCAGGCCAGGAGACACTTGGGTGACCCAAAAACTCTCGAAAGACCCTGGGGTGCTCATCGGCTTCTGTCTGGGCGAGGAGACCCCCATGTCTCCATTCCCTAGCAACGCACCCTAGCAACAGGGGCTCTTCCTTTAGTGCCACAGGAACCAGCTCCGGGCCGGGCACCGTCTCTGCCAACCCATCTCATGTAAACGCTTCAGCTCCGTTACATTTGGGCTTCATCCTCACCCACCCCCGTGCCTGGAGGAGTGTGACCGATGCGTCACTTGTTCGGGGTGTTACTTTTCACTTGGCTCATGAAGAGATATCGCCTATGTTGGCTGGTGCGAGAGTTCTGATCCCCGCACAAAATCATGAGGCAGAGAGCAATGGGGGTCTGCCCCCTGAAGGGACCCTTACACGGGGGCTCCCACCGGCGCTCCAGAGCGGGCGTGCGTTGTCACAACGTGGAAAATGAAGACACCTGATAGTACCCAGAAGCTATTTGTGGGTTGCGCAATAATGGCACTCATTCCTGGAAGCTGTCTAGGTGCCAGGGCCTCCCTTGGACGCACCTGTCAGCCGTGGCACCTGGGCGGAAGGGGCCACGTAGCCTGCGGGCAAACCTGCCGGGACAGGGTGAGCACTTCCCCGACCTGAAATGGAGACCGAGTTCAAGCTCTGGCACGTACAGTCGATGTTCACCCTGCTGGGGCCTCCTGGCACCTTCCCAGCCGCCCCAGTCGAGAGAACTGAAACGTAGAAAGGTGAAGTAGTCTCAAGATCTAACAGCCAAGGGCAAGGTCAGGAGGCAGGGGCTGGACTCAGGGAAGCGCATACCTACTAGGACGTGGCGTGTCCTCCGGCGCGATGACCTACACAGATTTCGGTGGCAAGGGGCCCCATGCCCAGTGACAGGCCCAGGCACCACCCCCCCGGGGGGTCACTGGGGAGTCAACGGGGCCCCTGGGTGTCAGCACCAGGGGCTCAAGTGAAGCCGGGACAGGCAGGACCTGAGTCGCTAGACTGAACATCCCAAGGTTGGGTTTTAATGCATCAGTATCACATTTTATCTCCTTTGCTTGGGCCCCATTCTCCAATCTGCAACATCTTTTTTTTTGTTGAATCTTCATTCTCCTTTCCATCCCATTAAGTTATTCCTTCCCACCTTTGATCTTCTGAACTGGCGGTTGATCAGAATTGGCATTTTCATTAAAAAAATGGTACATCCTCTCTCTGAAGGATTGCCTTTTCATTGGAAATGCCAGGGCAAAGCATCGTCAGCCACGCTGAAGGAATAGGGAAGAGACCCTCCTTCTCCACGTTTTCTCTTGCAACTTTCTATGTTTCCCTCCCTTTCCACGTGGGCTTCTTCCCCACCCCGCCCCCACCTTTCACCCCCACGTTCTGCCATTGCCCCCCAGCCCCGCACTGTCCCCTGGAACCACATCCAACCAGCATCAGGCCACTGTATTTCTGGCTTTACTTCTGACGAATAACATTTCCTGGGGAAGTCACTCCGTTCTTTAGTTTTGCTTTTGTTCTTGACCTTGAAGATGGCTGCGCTCACACAAGCCCTCAGACACTGTGGCCACGATGGCGGGACCCACAGAGCAACGCTGCCCCTCGGTGATTCGGGTCAACCGGTGCGTCACCGTGGGGCCTCCCGCCTGCCCCTGGCTCTGTCACGCCCCGTTCTAGCCTGGCCCGGAGCAGAACAGTCACCGGGCAGGACAAACGGTGCCCGAACAAAGCCCCATTCAGTTATCCCACCAGATGCCTTTTAGTTTCCCCCATGAAAATGTGCGCAAAAGTGAACTAAACGTATTTCCCTGAAATCCCTTGCCCAACAGCACTTGTCTCACTGCTTCATGGAGCCTCTTCAAAAAGCAAAGAATCACAGCCAAAGAATCAGTTTTGAGCAAGAAATGAAAAGAAGTATGGGGAATAAGAAAGGAGGAAAAAAATACGGCACGAAATTTTTTTTTTTTTTTTTTAGATTTTATTTCATTATTTTTAGAAAGAGGGGAAGGGAGAGAGGCAGAGAGGAAGAGAGACATCCATGTGTGGTTGCCTTTCACCTGCCTCCAGCCACAGACCTGACTGGAGACCTGGCTTGCAACCTGGTTCTGTGCCCTGGCTGGGGAATCGAACCTGCGAATTCTTTAAGTCAGTGAATACCGAGAGACGTGCCACGTTTGAGTCCTTGAAATACTTCTTCTGTCTGTCCTCCAGGTAGAGCACATGCTGCGTGGAACTCTTCGTTGTCCTGACTGAAGGGGTGTCAGTTTTCTGACAGGAGGGAGGGCTAAGATAGGAGTTAGAGGACACTAATCCTGATTTGTTGTTTTTGTTTGTTTACCAGTTTCTCAGCCCAACAGCATGTTTCTGGACTCGGCTGACAGTTATTGGCCTTTGATGGGTGGACGCACGTTATGTAGGACCCACAGAAGCAAGATGAGGAACCTCTGTCTGGGGGGATCCATCCCTGCCCCCCTGTTCCTCCCTCACACCTGGGCTCTCTCAGCACCTCGGCACAGCACAATGGCCTCTCTCACGTCTGCATCCCTCCCTCCATGGGCCCTAGGCCTCGTGAGGACAGGGTTTGCTGTTCCTTCCTGTGACCAGGTCTCACCAGAGCCCTAGCACAGCAGCAGGTAAACAGCCTGATTAAGTGAATTAACAAAACAAAACAAAGCAAACGCTCAGAGGTGAAGGGTGTCCAAGGCCAGAGTGTTTCAGGGCAGACCGGGGACTGAACTCTACGTCCAAGGGGAGACCCCAATCTCCAGTGATCACCGCTTAGGCCCAGAGGTCAAGTGAAAGGGTAGAAGAACACATGGAGGCAAAAAATAAAATTCCTACATGGACGAAATGTGAAACGGACCTTTTATTCTATTTGTCCCAACTCCAGGTCACCATCAAGTCACTTGTAGACTGTTCCCGGGAAACTAATTTCTGCAGGCGAGGGACCTGGGGCCTTGGACAGTCTGTTTTCCTAGCGAGAGAGACCTTCCTTGCTTAGTCTGAATTGCTGTACCAACCTTACGCCTCACAGTGGAAATTTTTAGACAGTAAACATTAGTTGATTCGAAGTTTATGATGTCTTTTTCTTTGTAATTTGAAAGCCTACCGCAAATATATTCTCTGTGCAAAATAAAAATCTTCAGCGTGAGAAAAAGAGTTTCAGGCTTCCGTGAATAGAATATAGGGAAGCCTGATATTGTTGGGTAGGGCAGAACCCTTCAAAGCCGTTTGGGAATAAACATGATTAAAACCTGCTTGGCCCCTGGGAGCCAGAGATAAACGCCAAGAGTAACACACTGTAGAGGAGTTTGGAGGGGGTGGAAATTCTGCTACTTTGCTCAGGGTTGAGATTCCAAAGTGCCTTCATTCACGGCAGTCACGGCCCGATGGGAGGGTGGGGTGGGTGCCGGGGGGCCGGCGGGGAGGAGAGGACCATCTTCTCTTTGAGAAGCCCGGTGCTGACCAGCATTTCCTAGGCGAACACGGCTACTGAGACAGGCAGTGGCTCCAGGGCCCCCACCCCGATTCTGTCTTCCTCCCCCTCAAGAGAAGACAGTCCCCTTTCTCAGGGACCCCACTCCCTACATCATCCTCACAGGGTGGAAGGAGACCTCCTTCCAAAGCTCTGCAAATCCAGTGGCGGATTATAAATCACACGCCGGCTCCTTCCACTGCCCAGGCATCATGGTGACGCTCTCGGCTATTTTCCCAAGGCAGCCGATCTGGGGGGCGGGGGCCTTGGCAGAAATTTTGCGATGGTTTGCCAGGTTTGGAACTCGAATGGCCGGATATCCACGTCTCGGAGCTGCAGGGTCGTGCCGTGCCCTCCTGCGGTCACTAAGTCATCATGTCGTTCGTTATGGTATCGGGGACCCATCGCACCTCCCTCTGACCCCTCCGCAGGGCCAGGCTTGTTCTAGGGTCTTTGAAAGCTGAGTGTTGGGAAGGAAACGTCCACCCGGCCTTGCGCCCAGTCCGTTCCGGGCCACAGGCCCTCACACGCTCTTCTCGGGGCTGCACGGCTCTTTGCTGGACCAGCTGGGCCCTTGTTCCCCCGGGTCCCCATCTCCCCCGCCTGTCCCTTCGCTGACCACTGAGGTTCCGGGCTCTGCTCGTGTCCTGGCTGCAGACCCACCCGTCCTGTCACCGCGGGTGTGACTATGTCCATTCCGTGTGTCTCCCCATCTCTCCGCACCTTCATTTATAAGACGAGAACCACAATTGCTACGGGGACTGTGTCTACAGAAGCGAGATGCTCCTGCCGCTCCCTTCAACCCTGTCGGTCAGTTTTCCCTGTGGCTAAAGACCGATTCGCCAGCAAAAGCCCGCGAGGGAGGAGCGGCGTGTCCGGTTCTCCGCGGATCCCCGTTAGTCCTACTTCGGGGCCAGGACGCTGGGTCAAGGTTCTGCAGCCACACTGCGCGCCTGGGTCGGTGCTGCCTAGGCCACCAACCCGCTGAAGGCCCCTGGGCCTTGTGTCCCCGTGATCTCAAGGCAACCGCCGTCATGACGGTAATGGCGCTGGTAACGGCGTGTTGCCCTGGACCAGCGAGCGCACAGACCACGAAGCTCGTCCTCACACTTTGTCATGGAGGCTGCATGCCACAACATGCTAATGGTGACGGGCTTACCAGTGGCCAGTGCCACGCAGCCCTGGACAACAGAGCTACTACGGTGGCCTTTATCACCGTGACCTTTCGCTCCGGCCGTCACGAAATGACCGTTATTTTCTTGGCAGAAAGAAACGCTGCCCAGTTACAGAGTGGGGGCCCATCATCACGGGATAGGTTCCCTTTTCAGACCAAGAGGTGAAAAGGGAGTCTTTTCAAATAGATGAAAAACACTCATTTTGCAAAGCCAGGGATGGGGAAAGAGCCCGTCTGCCCTGGAGGCCCGAGGCTGGTGGGGGTGGTCTATGGAGGCTCAAAGGGTGGTCTGGGGGCTTGTCGGGGGTCCCAGCCCTGGACTGTGAGGTTCCCGGGCCGGGTGTGTGACAGTGCACCCCGGCGACCCCCACCTGCCCTGCAGAAGCCGTGGGGCACCAGTGACTCCACAGAGCTCCTGCTTTCTCCCCCAGATACCTGGTGGCAACCACCGCACGCTGCTCAATCCGGTATCTAGGAAATACTATTTTTCAGTGTTGCCTCCTCCTAGGCCTCGCCCCCTTCACATTAGAAACTAGCCCACCTACAAACCACGTCCTTTTCTTCATCTTCAAGGGTTTTTCCTCTTTTTCTTTTTCACCCCAGCGACCAAGACCAGGAGAAGAGCCGGTCCTTTGTTTGCGTCCTGGTTCCAGGGCCTGAGAGAATCCATCGAGTCTCTGGGAGGCTGCCAGACACGGGATAGGTCAGCAAGGGAAACGGCAGGTCGTTTCTGGTCGGAAAGACTAAATTCGGAGACCGGGCCCTGACGGGTTGCCCATAAAAGCTCCCCGCCCGCCCCCCCAGTGATTAGCTCTCCTTTGAAGGTTGAGATGAGTTAGGGCGCCCCTTCTCCTCCGGACCCCGCCAACGTGGGGGTGTGACAATTTACACACGGAGCTGGAAACTTGGCCCCGCCGGCGGCTAAGCCATCACTCTTGCCGAGTTTAGTCTCGTGTCACCGGCATCCTCAGACACATATTTCTCTCTGTCACAAGGGATTTGGGACCAGCTTCTTTCCGAGTGGCAGAACAGCGCTGCTTCCCTTCCGCTCCCGCCCATTCATCATTCAGCGTCTGCCTCCAGCGCTGCTTAAAATCCTTCTCCTGTTTTATAGCCACGCAGGGTTGTGCCGTTCCTCCCGCTCCCGGTCTCAGGACAGGAGCTCGGGTGGCAAAACAGGTCGCTCCTTTCTAGTCACGTCTGTGATGTCCCCAGCCTGCAGGGACACGGGGCTGCAGCCACCCAGCCGAGCTCCGAAGGCACCCTGCACCCCCACAACGCATGCCTCCTCCTGCCCTAGTAAAACAAGGGGGGACCCCCCTTGCCACCCAGACAGGATGATCTCTCCCCTTCAGGAAAGCTGGAGGGTGGCTTTCCAACTGTGACAATGCCGTCACCTGAAACGGAAACACAGGAAGTTTTCAACCAAGGCGGTTTGACCGAAATGAGTTAAGGGAGAACACAGTCCACTGACCAGAACACCCTGACCGAATGGCTCCGCTGTGTTCTTGCCGGTGTGGGACGTGCGCTGGACCCCCCTGCCGGCTTAGAGTAGCGTGTGGGCACTTGGAGTTCGTCCCCGGCAAATGTCTCACTGGCTAGAATTAACGACCAGGCCCCCAGCCATGGCCACCAACCTCGTGGTCAATGAACACGTATTTTTCGCTCAACTCATAGAGAAGTCGAGTAAGGTGGTTGTGAATCACAGAAAAATTACAGAGAAGCCAACAGGGAAGTGTCCGCCACTATCCCACCAGCCACAGACAAGCCCTCTCAGCGTGGCAGCAAGTACGTGCTTTGGGAGCCCGGTCTGAGCTAAGGCTGCCCGTCCCAGTGCCACCCCACTTGGCAATGACTTTAACCTTGAGTTGCCACCTGACTGCCGTCGGCTGGCAGCCTCCGCCGCGTAGTGTGGACTTGGGCTAAAACCTGCGCTGGGTCCAGACAGAGCCAAAAATGGGGGGCCCGCAGCTGTGCTGACAGCTTGTTGCTGGCCCATCAGCCTTTCTTGAAAATAAATCTGGGTGGCGACTCTTGTCACGAAGGCTACTTTTTACTTCGTATGTTGCTGTCGTCGTTTTTCTGGAAGAAAACCGCTCGGCGTATGGAGAGCTTTCATTAATCCCTGGCACGTTTATTTTGGACTGTGGTGTGCTGGGTCTCTACGTTGTTCCAGCCTTCCCTGAGCAGTCAGCTTCTCACGTCCCCAAAATGCCACGTGACCACTTATTGTGACCTTGGGTGCGTTATTGGAGGATAGTTTTGTGCTATGGGGAGGGTATCTCCCCACTTTGGGGGCTGCTCTCCATGTGAGGACAGTACACGTGGTCTGCTTTTAAGATCATTCTGCATGATGAAAACACTCTTTCCCCTTTACTTCCTTAACTTGAGGCCATCACCAACGATAAATTAAGCCCCGACCCGCCGTTGCAGCCGTACCCGAGGTGGGCACTCCCACTCCAATGTGGTGCCGCTTGGCGCGAAGCTGCGGGGAGATAACAGGACCCACAGCTATGGAGCATTTCCTCCGAGAGATAAAGGGGGTATAAATAACCCAGGCGCACAGATAACTGGAGAATGTACCATGAGAGCCCAGTAAATTATCGCAAAATAATTAGTGAGCGGTGAACTCCGGGCGTTTATTACTTTTGTTTGTAATATAATTTATTGGATGGTAAGTGTCTCTAATTTAACTGTTGATAATGTCTGCGTTTGAAAACCAGTCCTCGGAACTTTCGAAGGCGTGAGAGGAGGCGCGTGGGAGCTGACAGAGCAGCGCAGACCGCAGGTGTCCGTCTGGTCCCTGTCCTGGGGACTCGGGACATGGGTGCAGGGCTCAGGTGCACGGGGTACGCACTGCAGGGCCCTCCCCAACGGGGCAGGTAAAGAGCAGAGGCCCGTCAGCACACGCAGTGATAAACAAACAGGGATTCGTGCATCTCGTGAGATATGAAGTAGCACTAAATGAGTTCCATTCTCCTATGCCAACAGAGATTAAGTCACAAAGAACGCTGCAAAGATACGCGTGCGGTTGGGACCTAACTGTGTAATCATTTAAATGCAAAAGCACGTTAAGTCTAGTTCATTCAAATAGGCCTCTACAAGTCAGGTGTGAAACTTCGCAGGAAAATGAAGCAGAGAGTTCAGGGCAGGGTCCAGGGCTGTGATGAGACTTCAACTGTGTAACTTCTTTCCTTAAGGACAAGGCGGTCACTGGAGCAAGAGTCGTGAAAGCAAGACAGTCCTACACTCTGGGCCACTGATGGACGTGCACAGGACACCTAAGGGATATTCTTGTTAAAAGAAGGGCATATCTTAGATTTGCTGAAACTTTTAAACCCAACTCCCAGTTTGTGGAAAGCTGGGGACAAGTTAATACGCTCCGTGGGGTCACTGGGATGGAATCAGCAAAATCTGAAGTGTGGGTGTTGTCACCCAATAAACCGAAAGAAAGAAAGTTGAGAGAGGAACGCGGAATCTCAGGTTCCACGCAGGTGAGGAGAGCGATCAATAACTACAAGGCCAGCCATGACTTTGGTTCAAAACAAACGGACTGTTAAAATTACTTCAAAAAATAGGGCATTAAAAAAAAAAAAAAAAAAACAGGGCATTTTGATTACTGACAGGATGGTCAAGGGTATAAGGAAGGACTACTAACCACTTAGGTGAGGTAATACCACGGGTTATCAATAATTTTACCCAGAAGACACTAAGAAATCCGTGGGGGAAGGGTCGGGGTGCAGGGCCTGACTGGCCCGTAATCTGGGGGTTCGGGGGATGGAGAGGCAGCGATGAACTAGGACGGTGGTTTCTTCTTTTACGTGGTTGAGACTTTCCATAAATAGATTTCTTTAGAGGAGGAGGAGGAAAAAACGATGAACACGCACACGAAAAACATGTAGTAACTAGGTGGCTTAACATCTATTATCTCTAACTGGGTGCCACTTTATTGTCTTCTTCAAAGTTTGAAATACGACAGCTAATAAGAGGTCTACATGTGCCGCAAATTAAGCATACTCTGTCTTCAACACCGCAATCCCCCGTCGGTGCGCGGGGAGAGATCTGTTACCCGCAGGGGAACTGGGGTTCGGGCTGCTGAGACATGCCAGGCATGTGCGGTGTCCCCATCCCTGGTCCCTCACAGAGCAGAACACACTGTCCAGCACCCTGGGCCAGACGGGAGCCCCTCCTGTGCCCTGGTTCACAGCCACCCCCTGGCAGACGGGCAGCTCCAGCCCCACATGCAGTGAGGAGACGCCCACTGTGTCTACCGTGTCCTCGGAGCCCTAGGGTGCTGCTGAGCAGTTTCAGACTCTTGAGGGTGGCGGAAACGCCCGCTGTGCAGTTGGCGTGTGCCCCACTCCCCCACACACACACATGCAAGACTTTCCTTTCTCCCTTCTTTCCTTTCCCTCCCTCCTCCCCAGCCCTTTTCCGGTGTGAAAGAAGCAGCCAAGGCTCTCCCATGAAAGTACCTGCAATACAGATCAAAAAAATAAAAATAAAGTTGCCTAGGAGCTAACGTCACTCCTCTGCTGCCTTTTGACACCATTGAGTTAAACAAAAGCACCAGCTGGCATTGAAGAGCCCCAGTTTCTATTCTCTGGGGTTCAAACTCCAAAAGAGCCTGGAGAAGTGGGTGCCTCCCCAGGCCCATGGGCAGCAGCCAGCATTCTCTTCCAACTCGGCTTCACCAACACAATAGAGACGTAGAATTTTCTATTTAGAGAAATATTCCAGGAAATAAAGAAGGGATATCACTATTTTGCCCCTTCTAATAAATTAATGGAGCCAGATAGTAAACACTAACAGCAACTACTATCAGACAAAGCAACGCAACTACACTTTTCGTGCCTCCTGAAAGAACATAACACTTCCCAGAAGGTATCTAGGCGAGAAAAGAAACTCTAAATCTAATCAAGCCTCTGAATCCAATGTCCAATTTATAAGAAGTAGGAACAACCCAGTTTCTTCAAGTAAATTTAAAGGGGGAAACATATATTGAGGAAGGACCTTCCAATTAGAAGCTAAAAGAATACCTGCCCTGTTAAAAGACAATTCGAAATTCTAACAGTCACTCTGTATTTGCTGCTATTAAGAAAATATCGCTCTTCTTTTAGGTGTGTTTGTAGTATTGTGGTTGTGGTTGAAAGCCATCATATCCTTTAGACATAGGTCTTGAATATTAAAATATTTATGGTATTTACTATTGGTTACAAAATAATGTGATCAGAAAATATGAGTTGTAGATGAAATATTTGCTATAGGTACCCGGGTGTTGAGGCTGGTTGCCGGGCACAGAGGTGTCCATTGTACTTCTCTGTACCTTTGCATTTGTTTTGTATATTCTGCACAAAAGATTTTAAGGTAGTAAAAAATAAAAATAGAACTCAAGAAAAGTTCACGCAAGACCATAGCAATCCTAAAAGAAGTTCAGCCAGGGCTCAAGTCCTTCACAGATAAAGATGAAATTTGTTCAGCTACATAGTTCACATAATTCACCACAAACTTGATAGAAATACCATTTTAGGAAAAGAAGTTTCACATTGTTTATCCACACACATGTTTATTAATAGCTAATTGTTGCTGCTACATGAGGAAAATCTTGGCTTTATTTGCGCTTTTATTTTGACTAGTTAATATATTTCATTCTTTTGTTGCCTTTGTCCACAGAAAGTCAGAGTCAAAAATTCTGTTTTTTTCTTTTAAAGCTGTTCTTGCTTACCGTAAGAAAAAAAAAAAAAATCACAAAACACACCCGCTGGTCTTCCTATTTACAAAAAGGGAAAAAAAGGCACATTGTTTTTGTGATCTCTCTGAAGAGGAAGGTCTTCTGAAGTTTGATTCCTTTATTCTGCTTAAAAGATATATTTGCAATATGTATTCTTTGCTTGAAATGAAAAAGAAAAAAAAAAAAATGAAGTTTCTCTAACCCTTTCCAGTCTAGTTAAACCCTTGGCTTGTCATATGACCTTTAAAAATGATGTTTCTATTTCTACAGGAAAGCTGCTCAAAAGTGGATTTGGGTGCTAACCGGCGTGGCTCTCGGCCGGGTGCCCTGCAGGGAAAGGTTGCCGGCCCGATCCCGAGTCAGGGCTCAGTCCTGGGGTGCAGGTTTGGTCCCCAGTTGGGGTGGGTGCGAGAGGCAACCAGGGGATGTTTCTCTCCCTGTCTTCCTCTTTCCCTTCCCTTCGCTCTAAAAATAAATACCTAAAATCGTATTTTAGCGGGCTTGGTAAGTCAAAGGGAACGCGTATTTTAATATACAGTAGACATGTCCAAATTTATTTTCAAAACGTTTATTGTGTTCATCGTCCTACCCACGTCTAACCAGCAAGGAATGGGGTGTCTCTTTTAAATGTCTGCCCTCCAACAAGAGAGTCTAAAGAACCAAAAGAACCTAGCGTTTTCCCTGAACCGAGCTCACGACCCATCTGCCTAGGTCTCTGGCCTCCGTGGGTGGTGGCCCTCTGTGTCCCACATGTCACTGCACTGGAGCGGTGGTGTTCTTTGTCCTGCTCTGTGGCCACAGATGGTTGTGCCGCCAGGAAGAAGACACGGGCTAGTGCCGCCGTGGTCAGATACGAAAGAGAGCTTGGTATTCACCGGAAACAAAGTGATGGAACCAGAAAGTCCCGGGGGGAAGGGGCGACCCAATGCTCCCATCTTATCTGTACAACTGCCACTGCTCGCGGCGTATTTACTGTTCTACCTCCACTGAAATGCTTCTAGTGGCGGGGAACCTGCAAAACCAGGCGGCCTATTTATTCCGTGACGGTGAAGCTAACGTTCATTCCACAGTTAATCTGCACAGGCACAAGGGCCCGGCAGGAAGTATCTCATTTAACCCTTAGAAGAACCTGTGGAGGAGGAGTTACTGCTACACCTGATGCGCAGAATTACAGGCACGGGACCCACCCCGCCCGCAGGTGGCTGTTCCCCGGGCGGCCCCAGCAAAGCGGTCCTCAAGCCCTGCCCCCTACTGCCCCCCAGAGGCAGGTCCGTGAAACACAGTCCTCAGCATCTGCGGCCTCCACCTCTCTTACTCCTGCGAACTCGCCTCAAATATTTTCTGTATGAAAACACTACAAATAGTTGAAAGTAGCTACGAGGTTCTCTGTTGGCCTTTAGTTCTAGAAGCCAGAGTGGGTTCGGGGAGGCCTTAAGGAGACCAGGTAACGTGGCTCCAGAACTCACGCAATGGCAAGAAGGTGCCCGTACCTCTACCGCTTGCTGATGACAGAACCCGAGTCGCCAACCGTGAGTCTTTATAGGAAATGGAGCTGAAAAGTTTTGGTGGGGAGACCGCGTGCCCAGCATTAAGGCGCAAACATGGATGGGAAAGGGTAACTTAACCATTGGGGAGACTCCCCTGGGATACGGATTAAGCCCTTGGGGAGCACGGTGACAGATGGGAAAATGGCTAAAGACAAGTTCAGTCATGTTCCAGTTACAGGGCTCCAAAGATAGTAGATGGCAGAACAATAAAATCAGCATTCATTTGAACCACCAAAAATACCCACATTAATCACAGGAGAATGGATTCAGTGGAAACTCAAATAGAAAGAAAAATCACTGGACACAACACTCCCTGGATGAATGTCTGGTGCGTCCATGCAAGACCGAGGTGGGATACACCAGTGTAAGGTCTCTCCCTCCCTAACCATGTTTCTTTTACTGATAAAACACTGCAATTTAAGGTGCCATCCAGGCCGCATGACATGACAGCTCACCCTCCCGCAACACGGTTTGGCTCAGGACACTGCCATCTGAATATGCCATCCACAAATGTCACCGGCTAGAGCACCCGGTGTTGGTGACATCCTCGTGGAACTCTAGAGCGTGGCCACGCACACGGTGACACTGCAGTTGAACTCCTCATGGGAGGGTCTTGTTGGGCAGGATTTCAAAGGTGCGTGAGCTTTGCACCTGCGACCGCCCTACCAGGCGGGAAGCGCTGCGGGGGTCACCCAGGCGCATGGCGCGTGCCCGCCGCTGGGAAGATATTAGTAGGTATCATGCTCAGCAGATGAGGCAGACACGTCAGTGCCATGCATGTTTGACCTGAAACTTAGTGTGCCTTTCACGTCAGTCATGGAAGAGTGGTCATGCTTCTCCCCCACAGGCTGCGGAGCGGGCACAGAGAACACGCTCTGCTTGGTGTGTTGTATTTATGGCCTTGACCCAGGTCCGTTTACAATGGCGGTGGGCTGGGGGCACCCGGAGAACACCGGGCTGTCCACCTCATTTTAGAGTGGTTATTTAGTAATAACCCAGTACTAACCCGGTTATTGCAATGGGCCGGAAATAGAATTCCATTCTTGGCATTTTTTAAAAACAATGGTTATTCTGGGAGTTGCATTGTTAGTATGGAATATATGCAGAGGCGGGTTCCATTCTGAATACGTACAGAACAAAGGGGTGGGCGTTTCTGGTGACAGTGATTGTGTGCAGGTGGTTAGTAACTGGGACGAGGTTTACCAAGGCCGCATGTCACTGTCAGCATCAACTTACGTTTAACGTGCAGCCCCTGCTGTGTGCTCACCATTAATTCAGTGCCTGTTTGGGGGACTAGTTAAATAAGTGCTAAGTAAAATCAGTTACCTTGTCGCCTCAGTGCATCGAACAACAGCCTGAGAACCGGTGATGTGTTGATAAAACCCACCGCGCATGATTCTTAACCATAAAATATCGGAGGGAAACACATTGGCATCATTTCTTTACCACACGACTCAGATGTGAATTTTTGTTGCCATATTTATTCATCCCTTCATTCAACAAAGATTTCTTTTTCAGCACTTCCTAGGTACTTGTGCTACAAGAGATATGAAGATAATTAAGATAGTCTCTCAGCTTTAAGACCTCGCAATCTGCCAGTGAAACCTAAAACTATACATGATTCAGAGACATGCTTTGGGTGCTATGGGAGCATTGAGAGGGTGTGTCCAGTACAGTCTTCAGGGACCACTGGGGCAACAGGAAGCAAAGTGGGCAGTCAGGGAGGGCTTCCTAGAGGAGGTGGCAAGTGGGCCACCTTTAAGGAGGGTATGCCTTCACCACTCCAAGGAGGTAAGGGATACTCTTGTCCATGAATAAATAAAGCCTGCACTATTTATTATTTCCATATTATTTATGGATCAGTGAACCATGAACCATTTGCTCTAGTTATAGTCCTGGGAAAAGAAACGATCATGAACCGAACTAGAACAATGATAGATGCCCAGAGGATACATTTGAGATCCTAGATGAGTAAAACTGGAAGGACTCAGTCATTGGGTGGAGCGGTATGGAAAGAGCTGAGGATCACCCCAAGACCTCTGAGTCAGCTGTGCCTTGAAGTACAGACCAGACAGGGAAGCACCATTTCAGAGAGGATGACCATGAGGGCCGTAGTGGACATGGTGAGTTTGGGGGCAGTTTTCGGTGTCCGGGTCCAGCAGGCAAGTGGACAGGTAGGTGTGCGGCTCTCACGGTTGCCGCCTCCATGAGAGGGATCCGGGCATCAGTAGCACGCAGGGAGCAGAGTAGCCCCAAGCACAGGTGCCGTGCGGGGAGCAGGGCTGAAGGAGGGGGAGCAGCGGCGGCCCCCGTAGCACGTGCAGTCCCGGGCAGGTCTGGCCTCCCGGAGCGCGTCCGGGCCCACTCAGGTGCGCAGCCCGTCGACGGCCGGTCCGAGAGAGCAGGAAGGACACGCAAGGTGACACTGGGCTGCAGGCCCGCGGGCTCCACACCCTGGTTGTCCAGGAGCCCCCAGGCAGGTCACACTTAGTGGTTACATGAGCAAATTCCTCTTATTGTAACAGGGTTGAGCTGTGCGATCTGTATCTTGCAACGGAGAAAGGCCTGCCTAGCATGGCTATTTAAAAAATCCTAGGTGAACTCCTCTCCTCCTCCCCCTGCAAAATAATGAGCATGTTCAAAGTCAACATAAACATCTCAAAGGGAGGGAAATTAGACAGTCTGCCCAGTATCATGTTACATGCAGAGACACAGCCCAAACCCACTCTCTAGAGCTCAGCTGGATGTAAACATGTTGCAAATAGCAAGAAGACTTCCTTTGCAATTCTAAGGTAGAATACGGTGCCTGACCTTCACACAGTTTTGTGCTGGGAGTGCAGAGAATGAGAGAAAATGAAAACATGCTGGAGAGCATAACTCAAGGGTCCAGCCTGCAGAGCTTTTTGAAACAAGAGCCACAATGAATGAAGGTTACGTGTGAAATGATACCTTTTCTAAAGTATGATGATAAAATTAAAGGGGATCATCTATTCAATGTCTAATGATACTATGATTGTCAAGTGTTTGCATATGATCAGTACTAACATACTTTGGCAGCTCTTAATTATACAGATTTCCAGCTCTGGTCCTATTTTAAAGGGAGGTACCTATAAAAATGCACACACAGGTACTGTGTGAATACTACAAAACAGCTTTCTCAGCCTAAATGCCCAAAGGCCTGAACTATAAAGGATGATTTTTAAGTCTGGGGGTGGCAGAGACAGGGAAAAGTTCTGGTTAATTCAGTGATCTGCCTTATCCAGTGATCTGAAAAGTATTTTTACATCTTTTTTTCTATGACGGTTTTTAAATTTGAAAATAATTACAGATTCACAGGAATTTGCAAAAATGGTGCAGAGAGGTCCCTTTCCCCTGTTTCCCCCGGAGGTACATCTTACACACCTAAGGGCACCACACCGGTGCCAGGAGCTCACACGGAACAAGGTGTGTGTGTCCCACATGGGATCACACGGGTAGCTGTGTGGAACCATCATGATGGCATGCATCGCTGTTCTGTTACCACACTGGCCTTCCTCATGAGACCCTTTTACGTTCACACCCACCCCTCACCCACAGATATGTTTCACGGCAAAACACTCTTCCTAGATGGCTTTATTTTCTATGTGAATCCGGCCCAGCCTGTTTCACTTCTGTCAAACACTGCCCCCACCCTTTGAATTAATTTCATGACCTATCAACAGGTTCCCACCCTTGATTTTAACAACTGTGCACTCCGCCTCAACTTCCAGACTGGCTTCCTTTACTGGAGGATTTGGTCTGGCAACCCACAAAGCCCTGGTGGATGGTGCATTTCCCTTTCCAGTTGCAGCTTCTGCCCTGGGCTGATCTCAAGTTTGGTCCCACCTTCCCATCACTTCCTCCAGGGCCTCTCCCTTAACCTCAGATCACTGAGCAGGTTATGCCAACAGGAGCGAAACAGATCTGCAAAATAGGGTTCCAATGGATTAAGTCACTCAGATTGATAATCGACCAGTAGCACTGTTAACAGTCAGGACCAACTAAGAAACTCCAAAGGTGACGACAGGGTTGCACAGTACACGCAGATGCCCAGGGAGGGCATCTGGTCCAACATCTACCCTCGTCCTTGGTTCTGGAAAGCCAAGCCCTTCTTTCTTTAAAAAAGGGCCACTGGTCACCCTCCGTTTCCAGAAGCCCAGGCTGCAGACGGGGCGGGGAGAGGCGTCCATTTCATTCAAACACGGGGCTTGTGCTCATTCCCTCCAGTTCCATCGGGGAGGGTGCCAGGAGCGCTTTCCTCTTGAGGACACAAATCACCCCTCTTTTTAGTGCTTGTCGCACTCTGGGTCGTCATTGTGGCCGGGGCCGGCCTCCCACGTGGTCCCTCGCCCTGTCCCCTTTGCGACCCCTGCCCTTCTGACACCAGCCCCCTGGCTCCTCTCATCACCGACGGCTGGGGCGCTCACGCTGCACGCGCGTTTTCCGTCTCAGAAGAACAACGGAAAACGGAATCTTCCGCAATGGGCTGGGAGGGGGCGGGGCTGAGCCGGGCGGGGCGGGGCCAGGGGTTCTGTGGGCGGGGCCAGAATCGGCGGGGCGGGGCCACGGGCTGGGCCGGCCGCGGCATGGCGGACTGGCGGGTGTCCGCGCTGGTGGGTGCGGCGCTCGGGGTGCGGCGTCCCTCCGCCCGGCCGCCACGGCTCCTCTGGGTCGCAGCAGGCTTCCACCAGCCCCGCAGCGCCACCCTCTGCTTCGCGTCCGAGGGAGATCGCGGCGGCGCCGGGCCCGGGTCTCAGGACGCGCCCCCGGGGGCGGAGAGGCTGCAGCAAAGCCCTGCGCTAACGGACGCGGAGCGACAGATCGTGGAGCTGCACGCGGCCGCCTGCGCGGTGAGCCTCGCCCCGCCCCGCTGCTGGTGCGCCTGCGCGGTGACCTCTCTCTTGTACCCCACCCTGTACACCCCGCCCCCTGCCACCCGGCTCCCCCAGAGCCCGTGCGCCTGCGCGAAGGGACCTGTCCTGCCGGGTCCTCGCGACCCTGCGGTCCTGACGCCTGCGCGCCCCAGGCTGATAGGAGGGGGGACCCCGTGCGGCCGGGCCTCTGCCTCCTGACAGCGCGCGCGCTCCCCCGGCGTTTCGCTTGCCAACTGGCCCCGGTTTCTGACTCCGGGCTGAGTTCTCGTGTGCCCCGAGTTGGGAGTGTGACTCGTCTCTGATCGGTGCACGGGCTGACGGCGGGCGGTGCGGGCGACACGTGCGCGTCTGTCTGTCGTGGTACGTGTGGCGTCTCTGTCTGGGTGTGTTTGCGTTGGGGCGGGTGTGAAGGAATGGATGGAGGAGCCGGGAAGTCACAAGAACAACGGGTACATTTATCTGTACGATCAGTTAAACACCCCACCACCCAAGGATGTGAACGATGACAAATAAAACATAAACTTATTTTTAATTTATTTTCACTTTTGCCGCTGTCCTCTCCTTCCTCCCCATCATTCTCAGGAGCACAATTTCCAGCAGAGCCCTCGCTGGTCGTTCACATTCTTCCTGGACAGTCGTGAGCGGTGTTTTCTTCCGTTTGGGGTGTTTGACCATTCCTTGCTTTTAGCACCAATGTCTAAACGTAGCATCTCCCCTCACGCTTTATGTCAACTCAAGCTACATGAGTTCAGGGAGCATGTTTATATACATCTTTTATTATTTTTATCTGAAAGAGTGAGCTCCGTAATAACCCATTTAATACATTGGGTGCACGGCCAGTACTCAGCACGACTGGTATCTCCTGGTGCAGCCTGAGCCTAAGATGTGGGGGCCGCCCACGGGAGCCCGCCCTCGGGCACCCTGTCTGACTGGCCCGGTGCGGAGCCTCCAGCCTGGAGTCAGGCAGTGATCAGAGCAAAGGCCCCTCGGGTGAAGACAGCTCCCGTCAGCCTGGAACAGGGAGGAAGCTTTGTGTTTGTCACGCAGGGTTCTGGCACTTGTCACAGGCTGACTGTCCAGGAGGCCACAATGAAGCCCGGTAGCAAGCTGGTGGTTTTCCTCCGCCACAGGTTGAAGCCCCTCCCTCCCGGTGGTCCTTCGTGCGCACCTGAAGGCAGACAGCGCTGACCCACCGGCCTCATGGAGCATCTCACTGGTCAACTCGTCAGCGATTTTGTTTCATCTCTGCTGTTCCCACTGCCTGAGGCTTCAACGCTGAAGATGAATTAAGTCTGGGGGGCAGCCATCAAGCTCCAGGTTTCTCAGTCCATGCTGAAAGCTGGCGAGCCAGGAGCAATCTGTCAGGTGTGCAGGGGACCAGATAATGGCCCTCAGAAGACCCAGAAGTCATAAAAAGAGAAGGAGGCTGCCAACAGTCTTCAGTGTTTTCTTGTTTGTGTTTATCTGTTTTTCTAAGTCTTCAAACACGGGCTTTGTAAATAAAACTGAAGTCTCAACAGTTGGTCCTTCTCAAGCAGTGTTTTCTGCTCCTGGTTTCAGTCATGTGCCTCTGTGGTCCCAGCAGATTTGGGGGCCCCCAAGACTGGCCTGGGACTTGCTTGCAGGATTGCTGCCGCCCTGGTCTGGCTTTCCTCGGCTGCTGTAGAGGAGTCGAAGGCCTGAACCCTGTTTGCTCCTTTGTTCCACACTTTATTCATGGAGCACGTAGCTTAAAACTTCAACCAGAATAAACTCTTCAGCCCTGGGAAGGCACTTGCAAGAAGTACTTGGTATCCCGTGCAGAAATAAGTGCCTATTTAAATGAAAAGGCTGTTGCGAGTGCTGCAGTCACGCATGGAAAAAGTGCTCTATGGAAAGGACAGGAGAAAGTTTGCCTGCAAGGAAAATCTCAAGGCTAAAGAGCATCACCCAAAATCCACAGAAGAGGCCAGATGGTTTATTTTGCCTTCACACCACGTGCCTGGGCCCCTTTTGAAAACTGCTTCCTCCACGTAGTTTTCCGTTTGAAGGCCTGGAGTCAAACTCAGGAAAGCCCCTGTGTTCACGTGGCAAAACAATACTTTCTTTTCTGCTGGAAAACAGAGCTAACAACACCAATAAGAGAAAATAGTGTAAAATACTCAACACAGTCCCACATCACGGAGGTAAAGGAAAGGGTTCGACAATGGCAAAGGTCGCGCTTTTCTACGGACGGTTGGTTTCGATTAGCGCCTTTTCTGTGCAGTTAAATCATTCTCCGCACTTTTCAAGGACTGAAGTTGACAGGGCAGCTTCTGAGTGAAGGTTCGTTTGCAGCCTCTTAAGCCCTTCAAGTCCTCGACGTCGCCTGTTATTAAACTTGTTTACTCAAGACCCGAATGAAAAACACTTGAGCGGCGGCGGCTTCGTTACCGGCATAGAGGGTTTCTTGTTTTCCACCCGCTTCTCGCTTTTCTCAAACTGTAGGTCCCCCCTCCTGCCCCCTCACTTTGGGTTGCGCTGCTGCTGGAATGCACGCAGCCTTCATGGCAAGGGGCCGCCAAAACTGCGGGAAGATGTCCTAGTGTTTCAAGAACATTGTGCAGAATTTTGTGAGTAGAACTTAGGGTGGCAAGGTACCGGGAATGTCACGATGCATGAATTGTCTTATGTCGCGACCCTCCAGGCCAACCAGCTGAGCTACGTGGACCCGGCCACCGGCTACCTGGTGCTAACGCGGCTGGCCCACGTGCGCAGGGGCCAGTGCTGCGGCTCCGCCTGCAGACATGTAAGTAGCCAACTCGCCCCGTCGCTAGCAGTCCGCGGTGCCTCCTAACTTCATGAAGGCCCGTCTTTGGAAAACAAGTCAAATAAAGAAGGCCCGATAGACCCGGAGTGCACTTCCACAGTGACGTCCTTAGGACAAACACAGGACCTTTACAGTTAACGGGGTTTGGTCACATTTCGCCAGGGGCCGCAGGTCCTTGAAATGCCGTGGTTTGAAATCCACAGGTGCTCTTGCTCTTTCTCACAAGGGGACCTGTCACTGGGTTTGACCCAAGTTGTGCTCGGTAGGTAAGTACAAAGAGGACAGGGAAAACAGAGCTGGAGTATTGCAAACTGGATCCCAGAAAGCATTTTCTCTTCGTTATTAACTGAGTAAATAGAAACTTGCCTGGCACTGAGATTAATCCTAAGTATATGTATATATGTATATTAAAAGGACATCAAAAAAAAGAAGAAAAAGAAAAAATCTAGCATATGTTGGTATATTTTCAAAGTGGCCCATTGATGGTTCTTTTTCTTTTCTTTCTGCTTCCCTCATTATCAGACATATATGTTGAAGGAAAAAAATAACAAATGTTCCATTAATGATTTTCTTTCTTCCTCCTTTTTCTCCCCTTCCTTCCTTCCTTCCTTCCTTCCTTCTCTCTTCCTCCTCCTCCTTTTTCTTCTTCTTCCCCCCTCCCCCACCTCCTCTCTCCCTCTCATTCTTTCTGTGGCACTTTCCTGCTCTGTCTCTAACCATGCAACAGGCCACCCCAAACTGCCCATTTCCTGAAATGGACAGTGATTCAGATGTGCACTGAACCAGATGAACTAACTACTCCTTCCCTATTTTGAGCAAAAAGTAGATGGGAATGGGTTCTCCACTATGACTTTCCAAAAGCACACTAGTCAGATAAATTGTTACAGAGGTAAGATTACGGACAGATCACAACCTCTATCTTCAGACCTCTGTGACTGTACGTTTTAGAGCAAGAAAGTGTTACTTCCTTTAATTGACCCACTTATAATTACGGAGTAGACACGAAGTCCATGTATTAGCGGTAGCCAACATTGAAAAACAAGCCTTCACCTGCATACATGTTCCTACCTGCACTGTTTTCTGTATCTAATGAAGTGTGAGTCTCCCGTACACAGGGCCGGGAGGATTTTCTAAGAGTTATTGACAGTAAACTCTTCAGATTGGAAGGATGCTTTTAGGAAGAGATTCATGTGTCCTAATTAGGAGTGTTCATCAGAGTTGTCATCATTCTCCTCTTAATCTGCAGGACCTGAGAGGTCAGATGATCTTTATAACATGGGTGGCTGCCCCTGTTTTTCATCCTGAGAAGCATTGCACTTTTCCAAGATGATCGCTAAGTAATGCAATAATAATTTGTTCTGTTTCTCCTGCAGTGCCCATATGCGCAAGTCGGTGTGAAAGATCCAGCTAAAAAGAAGCGATTCAATTCCTATTTTTATGTTTGACAAAGATTTCCCCAGTGTTCTTCTTAATTAGACCTCACTTTAAAAAATCAACACCCTGGTCCAGAATTGGTCCCTGCACTGAGTGCTTGAGCCCTGGATTAATCCTAAGTATATATATGCATATTCAGAGGACATCAAAAAAAGAAAGAAATCTAGCAAATGTTGGTGTATTTCCAAAGTGGCCCATTGATGATTCTTTTTCTTTTCTTTCTGCTTCCCTCATTATCAAACATATATGTTGACGGGAAAAAGGAACAAATGTTCCATTAAATAAGTAGTAGCAATCAGGTGACATTGGCACCTCTTGAATAACCCGGCAGAAATGGCAGCAGAGAGGAGGCTTTGAAGACCTGTGTCATTTTATTTATTTCTTGAGTTACCAGGAGTTTGACATAATCCTGAGTGGCCAAGAAGCGCCATTCAGTGACAAGTTCTCTCAATGAAAACTTGAAATCCCTCTCACCCGGGGTCAGGTCACTTAAGATGACCCGATTAAACCATTTGACTCTCCCCCGCAGTCCGTCCACTCCTCTGTTGCCTATGCATTGCCCCGGTGACCCTCTCTGTACCCGTTTCAGCCCCTGCTGGGTACCTGGGCATCAGTCCCCTGCCTGCCTCAGGAGCTCATGGGACTATTCCTGATTCCTGCGGGCTGCCCTTTGCACCCCTCTTCTCCCTACTGAGGGCCTGCCTCCCAGGAGGCCCTGCTGCTGGAGGACGGCTGGCTGTACCCCAGTGGACCCTCCCTCTGCCCTGCAGCGGAATCTGAAAGGTTCTGGAACATCCCGGGCTTCTGCCTTGGTCTCTGCCTGTGGCCTCGGTGAGCGTTTCACGGGCCTGGAGGGACCAGAAGTGTTCTGTGCCTGCGCTCTTTCAGCCCGGAAGGAAAGCCCTTCTCAGCTGTAAAATGAGTGAAAAGAAGCCCAGTCCGGTTTTACTGTTCCCACTGGTTGTGACTTCTGCGGTCCGTTTCGTGTCAAATATTAAACTGTTTCCCAAACTTGGCACTTGGGTGCCCTGTGTGTGCTGGCGCTGTCCGCCGGTGACCTGTGGGGTCTCCCTGCCCCCCGCTCGGGGGTGCTGTTGCGGGGACAGGAGCAGGGGTTCCATGGCTGATCCAGGCGGTAGCAGCTGGCCTTCCAGAACGGTCTGTGGACCCTTGGGAGCCAATCTCCTTTCCACTCCCAGATCAGGGAGCACCCTTTTCAGGGCGGGCGTTGCGGGGAGAGGATGCGCTTCCTCTCACAGTCCCAGGGGGGAGAAGAGAAAACAGCAGGGTCCGAAGAGGCCATCGTTCTGGAGAGGAGAAAAAGGAAGGGACATTCGTCGTGGAAAGCAGCCGCTGCCTGAGACGGAGTTTGAGAAAGCCCGCGATGGAAACACCCAGGGGCGCCTCCCTCCTGGAGCCGCTCCCCTTGAGCCTCGCCTGCGGGGGTCCGGGGCGCATCGCCAGGGCCCCTGACGTGGGGCGTCTGGACCATCGCTGGCGTAACTCCCAGCCCCCCGCGCCCCCGCCACAGGGCACGCGGGCAAAGCCGCCCCCGCAGCCGGCGCCAGGGGGCGAGGGTCTCACTCCCCTGCGGCTCCGTGTGCTCGGGGCGGACGCCTGTGCGCCGCACGACCCGGGCGCGGGTGGGGGCTCCCAGGGGAAACAGCGCGGCCGCGAGACCTAAGCTGTGCTGCGTTCGCAACACGCTGCGAGGTAAACACGCAGGTGCCCCGCTGGGTGTGTTACCCGAGCCCGGCGGACGCCCAGGGAGCAGGTTCCCGGCGTAAACCCGCCCTGGGGCCGCCCCCGCGCCCTTGTGCGGACTCCTGCGGCCAGGCGCGCCCAGCGGCGGGGGCTGCTGTCTAACACCGAGAGCCCCAGGGGAAGCGCTCGGATCGTGCGGGCGGGCGGGGGGGGGGGGGTGTCTCCCGCGGCGGCCGCTCCGCTCCCGCAGAAGGGTCTGCCTCGCCGCGTCTCCCGCAGGTGGCTCACACGCAACCCACCCCCACCCAGGCCACGTTTGCAAAACATAACAGCCCCTCCCGGGGCGAAACCATGGGCTCCCCAGTCGGCGTGCTTGGAACACGAGTGGCCGCGAGAAGAAGAGACGCCCCTGGGCCCCGCACGGGTCTTTGTTCCACCGCAGCCCCTCATCTCAGGCGCTCGCGAGGGTGGTCGGCCCGCGCGCGCCGCTCCCCGCCCCCCGCCAGGCACCCTCGATGCCAGGAGGGTCCAGAGGCGGCGGGCGGCCCGCACTCCGCACCGGGTCCCCCCGCTGTCCCGCCCGGCCCGAGCCTCCCCTGAGCGACTCCCTCCGCAACTCCACGCCAACACCAGCCACGCCACCTTCTCGACATGGAACCAAAAGCGTGACTGTGGGTTCTGGACACCTGCCAACGCGGGGGAACTTAAAACTCGGTGCAATTGTTCACTCCCTGGCAACACTTGAAAGGTACTTCTGCCCAAAGTATCCCCTCCGCTCAGGAAAAAAAGAGGCGCATTTAAGAGTGGGGGGAGGGGCGCCTCGGTGGGCAGCCTGATTTCTAGAAAGGGCTGTGGAAGGGCCTGCGACTCTGTAATTAGGGGTTGGGTGGTCCCGAGGATGCCCGGCCCACCCAGGCCTCCGGACGCCTTGCTCGTGTGAGAGGGCCCGCGTGGGGTCGACCCGCGCCCCCACTAACGGTTCCAGCGTTAAGCACACCCATCCCCACCAGACTCGCGGAGCCCCCTTCCTAAGACTCCGGGTGCAAAAGCGGGTGACCCCGGAATCCTGGCTCTCAGGGGACTGGAGATTCCTGACGACTTCATCTGCGCACCCACAATTCGTGTTCTGAAGTGTGCGCTGTGTTCGGTTCAGGGTGCGTGCCCGCGGGCCTGCGCGCATGTGTGTGGAATGTTTATGTGTTTGCCAAGTACTGAGAATGGTTCTCGTCACCCAAAGGAGGGTGAAGAGAGCTGCGCTGGACAGGGGTGCGTCAGAGCACCCAAGCGTTTTCGGGTGGGTGTCGTCGTCTATCCACGCGATGGCCTCGCCCAGCGACAGGAGCAAGTGAATCTGGGAGGCTTGTGCATGACCGGCGGCGAGAACCCACCGAGATGCGGGGGTTGGGGGTCTTTACCAGGAGGGAAAGGTCTAAGGAGGCCGGGATGGGAAGGGAAAGTCGGAGTGAGGAGATGCGCCAGCGGACGAGCTGGCTGGTGAGACCGGTCGGTGGAGCCCAGTGTCAGAGCCAGAGGGAGAGCCGCCACGTTCGGATCCGCGGCTGGAAAAGGAAGCCGGAGGCTTTCACTTCGCGGCTCCTGGCGTACCCTTTGGCACCCCTAAATTCTAGGGCGGAGCTGGCGGTCTGGCAAAGCGGTGGGCCCACCCCTGCCCCGTCCCACTTGCCCCGCATCCCGTGGTGTTACCCGCGCGGCTGGTGGAGGCGCGGGCGCCCCCAGCTCACCACGCCCTGGACGAAGGAGCGCACCGCGGAGAAGCCGCTGTAGGGACTCGCGGGAGGGGCGGGCAGGGAGGGTGGCACCGTCGCGCGAACCGCTCCTGCGCCAGCGGTGCGGGAGCTCCCCAGTGACCCGGCGCGCCCGTCTCCCGCAGCGAGGGGCGCGCTGGGTTGGGGGGTGGGTAAGTCATTGGCCAGGGGCCAGGATTCTCCGACAGCTTCCCCGCGGCCAGACTGGGCCCCGGGCTGCTGGCGAGACGCACACCCTCGGGGACCCGAGACCAGGTAACAGGACCCCGCCCGTCTAGGGTCTGCAAGTCTGTCTGCGCCCGACCCCCTCGGCCTACAGGCTCGTCTCCCAGGCTTTGAGTCGGTCCCCTCACCCCAAAGTTAATAGCCAGCGCCACCTCCTTGCCTTTGGCTAGCTCGCGACCTGCGGACAACGCCCCCCTAAGCGCAAAACGCACCCTACAGGGCCGGGTTTCCGCGCCCCGCCCCGCGCGCCGAGAGCGAGGGACCGGAGGGGTGGCGGCTGGGGGGAGGGGTGTGTGCGGTGATCAATCAATGGCTTGGCCCAGCTTCCCGCAGCGGCTACCGCCCCTCGTCGTCTATGCAGACTCGCTGCTGGCGGCATCTGCTAGGTGCGAGCTCGCGGAGGGCCACGGCGGGCTGGGGACCGGAGCCCCAGGCGCGCCGCCCGACTCCAGCCCCCTGCGGCGCCCAGGCCCCGAGATGCTGGGGCTTTATGGGCTTCGGTAACGGCGAGGCCTCCATTAACACCTCCCCGGATTATTGAGAGGCTGGAAGGGCGGGATTCAGACTCGCAGAGCGTCTCCGGGAGCCCGCCCGGGGGACCCTCTGCCCACCCCACCTCCTCCTCTTCCCGCGCTGGAAGCGTAAACAGAAAATAAAAGACAGGTGGAGGGAGCTGCGGGTCAGAGGTGCGGGATGAGAAACACTCGCGGCCGACGGTTGACATGGTTTATTGATTTGGACTAACAGAGGAACCGTCAGCGAGACCCCGGGACCCGCCAGCACCTTCGGCCGCCGCCTCCCGCGCCGAGGACCGGGCTCTAGGCGGCACGTTTCGGCTTCCCGGTAAGGCGGCGGCGGGGACCGCGGGCCGCGTCAGTTTCCTGCCCTAGGTGCGCGCGGGAGGCGCTGCCCCGCGTCTCCGGCGTCCGCGTCTGCGCGCGCGGCCGCGGGAACCTGGGGTCGCACGGGCTCGAAGGACCCTCGGCGGGGCGGAGGCGCGGGCTCCCCACCCTCACCCCCCGCACGGCCCGGCTGACGCCAGGCTTCTCCCGCACAGCCCCCGCCAACCCGCGCGATCAGCCCCTTCGGCCGCCAGGATGCTGAACGGCACTACCCTGGAGGCAGGTGAGTGACGCGCCGGGGTCCTTCCTGTTCCCCGCTGCTCTCCCCGGGGCAGGCGTGCACACCGTGTGTGTGGGTGTGTGTAGGTGCACCCGCGTGTGCATGCGCGCCTTCTTTGAGTGGGAGGGAGAGGGATGAGTATTCGTGTCAGGAACTATCCGGCGCCGCGTAGTCTTGTCCGGAGTCTCCCTGCTTCGGCGCTTCTTCTGAATTTCCGATGAGCCGCGGGACCGAGGCGGGGGCGGAGGTGTCGGAGGCCGGAGCCGCGTGTTGCCCGTGGTGCAAGGGCTGCGCTCGGACCCTCGCGGGAAGGGGCGAGGGGGCAGCTTTCTCGCCGAGTAGGGCCTCACTGGAAACGGGCTTCACCCACATCGCTTTTGTTCACTCCAAGCCCCGCGCAGCTGGTTCCTCGGACGCCGTGCGGGATGTGTCCCATTGTTCCCGGGGCGGCGCGGAAATGTCAGGTAAAGGGCTTGCGGATGTCCGAAGCGCGCTGTTCCCGACTTGGCGGCCGAGCCCTGGCAGAAGAACCCAGAACCCTGGAGGGGAGGGTGTGAAGGGAGCACGCAGCCGGCGGGTGTTCGCAGGCGCCGAGAGGGTGTGAGGACTGTCCCTCCGCCCGCAGAGGCGCGCAGCCTGGTCTCCCCTCGGAGCAGCCGAGCCCCGGCCCACGCCTACCCGGTCCCGAAGAAGCCCCTCCTCGTGGGACTGTCAGAGGCGCGCCGTGCGCCAGCGCCGGTTTGGACCTGCCATCCTCGCGGGTGGGGAAAGTTGGCACCGAGAGATCCCTCTATCCACGGGCTGGAGAAAGGCTGGGGGCCTCGCCCATCCTCTCCCAGGCCCCTAATGCAGCCGCCAGCCCAGGAGCTGGGTGGCGCCTCGCTCGGTGCGCGGTCCCCAGCTCCAGGAGGACACTGACTTCTTGGGCCTTGGGGTGCTCACGGCAGTGCCTAATGCCGGACAAAGCTTCGATTTAGCTGCGCCTTCCAGACCAAGGGGCTCCTCCTCCACCAGCGTAATGAGGGCAGGAGGAAAGGTAACCTCTGCCCTCTACGGGCAGACCCGGGGCACAGGGTCTTGACCTCCAAAATTCAAACCTAAAGAGACCTTGAGCCTAGTAGGCTCCAGAGACGCAGGTCTCCCGGCTCCCGGGTAAAGGCGCCCATCCCCACCCTTCCCCCTGGAGAGTGGGTCGGAGCTCGGGTCAAGGTTGCCGCCCCCATCCTGGTAGACAGAATCCGGGACCTTCACTGCTCAGTCCCCGGTCCAGCCGCCACTCGCGGCTGCGTGGAGCCAGCAGAGGGGGAGCGCCCTCGGGCCAGGGTCGGGCCGCATCGCTAAGAACCCGGCTTTGCGCGGGCAGCCTCGACACATCGCCTTGCGGGCCGCGGGAGCGGGCAGACGCTTTCCGGGCGCACTAAGGGTCCTTCCGCGGAAGGTGAAAGAGGGCAGAGCATCAAAGGCGCTCTCCGTCAAGGGGTTCCCGTCCTTGGGGAGTGAGGTGTGGTGAGGCGGGGCGCTCTTGGGTCAATTTCCGGGGCTCCGAGACGACAAGGTTAGGACACCCCAGGTCACCCACCCAAGTCTCTTGGCGTCTCCGTAAGGAGCTGCAGGAGGAGCTGGGCTGCAGTTTCCCCGGGACTGGCAAGGACCTCCCCAAGTCCTGCAGCCCAGGGCCCCACCCCCAGCTCTCTGCAAACTTCCTGCATTGGCTGAGGAGGAAGAACCTGGCAGTCCGCTTCTTTATGGGAAGCAGCGAATCCCACGGGGGTGCAGGAACTTATTACCCCACTTTTATAAGAAGAAGCGGGCACAGCTGGGATTCCAGGCGGAAACTGGTTGCAGAAGGCTCCCTGCCCTGCTCGGTACCAGACGGATGAATAAGGCATAGGCGTGGAACGGAGGACTGGGTGGATGAATGAATGAATGAGTGAATGAATGGCTTACAGGACTTGTGTCTTTGACGGCCCTGGGCACTCTCCATGACGTTCTGGCTTTCTCCTGGAGTTGCTGAGTTTTCACTTTGGGATCTCCAAACTCATCTCTTGCAAGGAAAGAGTCCTGTTGGGGGTGGGGGGGTCTTTGTTCTTTTTGCTGAGCAGAACCAAAGAGCCAAGAACAACCGAACCAAATTCCACACCCCCATCGGGCCGGCAGTGACAGAGGGGACAGAGACCAGCGCGCCCAGCCCAGGAATAGAGAAAGAAGGTCCCTGGGTTGAGTCCCATATTTTCCTTCTCCTTGGAGACCCCTCCGGTGAATGGACTGACGTTCTTCTCAGAACCCCTCCTCCTCCTCCTTCTTGGGGTCTCAGCTCGTTGAGCCCTGGCCTGTGGGAGGCCATCGACCCTTTGTGACAGGACCTGCTTCCCCGAAGGGGAGGCTGCCGCAGCCCTCCGTGGGTCCCTTGGCCTGTGCACTGGGGCTGGGCTGGCAAAGCTCATTGATTTCCACCCAAAGGGGCTAATTACGTTACTTACAGCAAATAGCTGCCCTGCTGTCCCCTCCGGGTGCCAGAGTGGGGGGGGGGGTCTCCAGCTTAGTTCACTTGATTGGCTTCATTTTCATGTGAAACTGTGTTTTATGAGCTGCACTCTGGCACCGGGGGGACTGCAGCAGCGTCCGGCCTGCAAATAACATTGTTTCTGACCCTGAAAAAAGAGCAAAGGGGGAGCGCAGAGCCCGGGGTTCAAGGAAGAGGGATACGGCAGCTTCAGAACTCAGGCTGCCTCACCGACGGTTCCCTTTCTTCCTTCCTTTCTTCTTCCTTCCTTTCCTGCTTCCTGCCTTCTTCCTTCCTTTCCTCCTCTCCTTCTCCACCTCTCCATCTTTCTAGATTTGGCCGCAGTTCCTTGTTGTTCCCGCAGGGGGAAGCCAGTCGGCCACCAGGGGACTCCCTAAGGTGCCTAGGCTAGGCAGGGACACAGCTCTGGGTCCCCAGGGCAGCTGTGAAGATGGGAGGGACACAGCAGGGGACAGGGGAGATGAGGCCGCAGAGCAGCCTGCTTCCTCCTCTCTGGCTAAGCTGGGTCGGCTCCTGCCCCGGCTCCAGCTTCTGGCGCCAGGGGCCTTTTCTGGTGGTTTGAATGCATCCACTCTTGGAGGACTATGGACACTTTTTCGTAGGGCCAAGGAGGGGTGGTCACTGCCCAGGACAAAGGGACACAGAACAACCCGGCCCCCGCTGAGGCGCAGGTCTGCCATCCGAGGGTCAGGCGCACCTTCCCCTCCTTCCCAGCGAGGAGCCCCCTCACATCTGGGGAAATGCAGCTGTGTCCCTTTCTCAGGTCCTCAGTCCTGCCAGGGCAGTGGGGACAGCCTGCAGGAGGGCGTGCCCAAGCTCCCAGGGTGTCCCCCGTCGCTGCCCACAATGACAAGTTTCAAAGGGGACGTTAGACTCGCCAGCCAGCCGCTGTCCCTGAGACCCAAGGTGGAGAAGAGGGTACATCCCGCCAGGGCCAGTTGCAACTCTTGGCCGCAAGTCCACACTCATTTTTCAAAGAAAACCTTTTTTTTTTAGCCAAAAGTAAACCCTAGAAAAAAGGCTCTTCCAGCCCGATTCTCACTTCGGAAGGGTGTGGGGGCGGCTCCAGCCCCTGGTAACGCGGGGTCCCCTCAGGGAGGGGAGGCGACTTGCTTCTTATAAAGCGAGCAGGGGAGGAGGGGGCGGGGAGGACCGAAATTGCCCTCCAATATTTACTTCTTGGGGGTCCCACATGCTGAGGACCAGAGAGTCCACACGAGAACACCAAAGTTTGGCGCCGACATTGTTTGCGTTGAGCTGGGGGTCTGATTGAACTTGGACCTAACAGGCCGGCTCTGCGCCTCTGCGCCGGGGCGGGGACGCCTGGGAAGGGTGTGCGGTGCGCGCGCGCGCGCGCGCGCGCGCGCGCTCTGGGGGAAGTAAGTGCCCCCTCCCGCGGCCTCCCCCAGCCCCCACTCGGCAATGTTGTCCCCGCTTGCCCATCACCAGGGGGCTGAGAGCAGTATGACAGGTCTTTGTTGTCTGAATAAAACTCCGTGGCAGCTCCGGGGAGAGAACTCCTCCTACTAAATTATCAAAAATGGGCTGGCTTTAGTCTCTTAACAAATTGGACACAGCCCCGCAGGAGCAGTCCCCAACCCAGCCGACAGGCACTGGGAACTTGCTAGCAGCCGGGGACCGCTGGAAATCGCACTTCTCGCGCGCGCTCTTTGTGCTCCAAGCTGTTTTCTCTCCGCACCGATTTGGTTTTCCTGCCTCGCTGCAGTTGTTTCTCATTAGTAACTCGATCTCTCCGAGCCCCAAGATTCGCCTCCTGTCCCTCCCTCCGCGGGTGTTTGTTTGTTTTCTGCCTGTCTCCTTCGGGGAGCCGCCGGGGCTCTGCTGGTTTCCGTCCCCCGTTCGCTTTTCTTCTCCAGCCAGACTCCGTTCCGCCCTGTCTGCCTGTCTTCTTCCCTCTCCCTCCTGCCCTGGGTCCCCGAGCGTCTCTGCGCTCCTGCGCCCGCAGCCCCCGCGGTCCCGGCCGCGTCTTCCCTCGGATGAGCTGAGAGCCCCGGGCGCGTGTATATGGAAATAGTGGGGTGCCGAGCAGAAGACAACGTGTGTCCCTTCCGCCCCCCAGCCATGCTCTTCCACGGGATCTCCGGGGGCCACATCCAAGGCATCATGGAGGAGATGGAGCGCAGGTCCAAGACCGACGCCCGCCTGGCCAAAGGCGCGCAGCTCAACGGCCGCGACGCGGTAAGGAGGGCCCCGCGTGACGCCCGAGCCCTGCGCGCTCTGGAGCCCGATTCCCGGCGGTCCACGGAGGAGGTGGCGGGCCGTGGGGAGGCCGCGCCAGGCTGGCGGGTGGATTTTCTCAGGTCAGCCTGGCTGCGGGGCTCAGCCCCGGCCTCTCTCCCTTGAAATGTCTCCACTACTGAGACCTCCAGCTCGCCGCCCTCGGCTGCATCTCTTCCGGAGAGGGGCCGGGATCAGGGACGGGAGGACGGAGACTCCCCGGTCCGCAGACCTCAGACTAGGGTTTCCGGGCCCCCTGGCGCCCGGCGGCGCCCGGAGGGGATCTCGGCCCGAAGCCTCACGAGCTGGGCGCGGGCAATGGGCGGGCGGCGCGCGGCCCAGGCTTCCGGGCCGCGCGGGAGCCGGGTGGCTCTGGGCGCCGGTCTGAGGACGAGATCGTTGGAATGGATTAGAAATGATGGGGAGACATTCGGAGCTCGACACCCCTAAACCCAGCGGCTTTGCGGGTTGCTGACAGCTCGGGCCTTGTCACAAATAAGGATTCTGGGCTGCCGGGCCGGACCCTGTCGGGCGCAAGGAAGCCTCAAAAAAAGCCAGTGTAGGGGGGCCCTTGGTCGGAATCTGGGGGTGCTCACCTTAGAGGACCGGATCCAGTGTCACCGTCACTGCTCTTCCTCATAACGAGCGGCCTGTCTGCCCCGTAAAAACAAAACAATTAACAATAATCTATGAGCTGCCCCTTTACCCCTATGAACCGGAGGGAAAAGCTGTGAAAGTCAGGAAATGACCGAGGCCTGCGCGCGGGGAAGGTACTTAGGGACCCCACGGGGGACGTGGCTCGGACGGTGGGCTGCCGTGGGCTGCCTAGTGGCATCTGGGGTCCGCCCTGGAGCCGGGTGGGTGGACGCTTCTTTCAAGCACGAATTCAGCGCGCGCCTCGGGTCTGGGTCAAGGCCCCAGCCTTACTTTCCCAGGCCGGCCAAAGTTTCCTCGGGAAGCCCAACCCATTTCTGCGGGTCCTGAAGGAAATAGCCAGGGTTAGACTTTTCTCTCCTCTGCCAGCCCCCCTCCCCCCCGGCCCCGTTTAAAATAAAACAGCGGCACCCTGAATCTCCGCAGGCTGAGCGTTCAAGTTTCCCCATCCTCAGTGGGGGTGCAGGCCTGCCGCTGAATTTGGGCAGGTTTTCAGCACAGGGTATGGGGGCGACAGGGGGCTGTGCAGAGAGGACCTGACCACCCCCGGGTGCCCCACGAGGAAGAGGACCATCACCCCTGAAAACGAGGGAAAGCAAGGCCTGCCAAACATACCCCCATCCACAGTGCGGGGAGCCCGGATCTAGAAACCTCGCCCGCCTTTTGAGACTTAGAGGGTTTTAGAGAAACAGAATTGACACATTGTTTGTTTAGAAACCATGGGTGCTCCCTCAAATCTCCTCTCCACCCCCCATGACATTTTCCATGATTTTATATTGCGGGCCAGGAAAGCCACACTTTTTTACTCTTGTGATTATTCCGTTTGGAGGCCAGCACCAAAGACAGTCCTGCGCTCCTAGGCCGTTTGAAAAGAGGCCCCAGGTGGCCTGCAGGTCCTGGGGCGACCAGTCCCGGGAGGACGCGGGGGGTTGGGGGAACAACGCAGGAAGGGAGTGAGCCGCGGGGAAAATGAGCGAAGGTCCCCGCGCTGGGCCTTGGCGCGTGGCCCCTGCGCGCCCTGGGCCGGGGCGGCCGGGCCCCCTCCTGCTGCGGCCTGCGTCCCGCTCAGCGCGCTTTCCCTGCCTTGTAGGGCATGCCGCCGCTGAGCCCCGAGAAGCCCGCCCTGTGCGCCGGCTGCGGGGGCAAGATCGCCGACAGGTACTACCTGCTGGCGGTGGACAAGCAGTGGCACCTGCGGTGCCTGAAGTGCTGTGAATGTAAACTGGCCCTGGAGTCCGAGCTCACCTGCTTCGCCAAGGACGGCAGCATTTACTGCAAGGAGGATTACTACAGGTACCCCTCCCCGCCTTCCGCGCGCGGCACACCTGGCGGGCATTCTGCGCCAGCCGGGAATCCCACCCCGCCCGGTTCCCCACCTTTCACCCCTTCGGGGTAGAGTATCGCCCGGAGACCAGGAAAGTCCCTCATACACCGCCAAGCTGGCCCCGCAAAGCCGGCGGTGAGGACGGGCGGGCGGAGCGGGGATAGGACAGCGGGGTCTCCGCGGACCCCGCGCGCTCCAGCCCCTCGCAGCTCTTGGAGGGAACCGGGCAAATCCGGGGAGAGGAAGCGAACGCGCCACCGTCCTCCCAGTCGAAAGCAGATCTTTCTTTCCGTTTACTGCGAACTGGGCCAGCCCGGGCCTTAGGCTGATCTGGGGTCGCCAGCAGCGGCCGCTGGGCGTTGCGGTTTCGCCGTGGTGGCGCGAGACCAAGTTCGGGACCGAGAAAAGAACGCGTTAGCTTTGCCCAGATCCGGGGGCTCGGTTCCTCTCATCCCGTCCCGGCTGGTGGGGGCCTGCGCGCCAGACCCCAGGCGGCCGGGCAGGCGAGTAGAACGTCCCGCCGCCGTCGGGGTGGGTCGGGAAGAGGGAGGAGGAGCGGGCAGCCCGGCTCCTGGCGCAGCGGAGGGAGAGGCGCTTAGAAAGAATCCGCTTCTCCTGCAAAACCGTCCTTTTCCGCGCGCGACGCAGACCCCACCTAACAGCGCCCTGCGCTCAGGAGTGCTCAGTGATGGGCTAATATTCTTCCCATCGCGTTGTGGCTTAGCCACCCGCGCGGGGGGCTTCCTTACTCCTCTTTACAGAGAAGGGACCCGAGGATCGTTTGCCGGAATCTTTTGCTTTTAACGTAAAGGTTCTTTGTTCCGTTTACCAGGTCAGTTAGCAGATGAAATGAATGGGCCACCTGTGCCCTGTCCTCTGCGCAGGAGGCCCCGGGTCTGAGGTCTGGGGCGCGCCTGACCAAGCCGCAGGTGTCGGGTGTGGCAGGTGACCCGGCGTTTGCCTCCAGCAGCGCCCTGACTAGACTGTTTCCTTCCAGAAGGTTCTCTGTGCAGAGATGTGCCCGCTGCCACCTTGGCATTTCCGCCTCCGAGATGGTCATGCGCGCGCGAGACTCTGTCTACCACCTGAGCTGCTTCACCTGCTCCACCTGCAACAAGACCCTGACCACGGGCGACCATTTCGGCATGAAGGACAGCCTGGTGTACTGTCGCGCCCACTTCGAGACCCTCTTGCAAGGCGACTACGCGGCGCCGCTGAGCTACGCGGAGCTGGCGGCCAAGGGCGGAGGCTTGGCCCTGCCGTACTTCAACGGCACCGGCACGGTGCAGAAGGGGCGGCCCCGGAAGCGGAAGAGCCCGGCGCTGGGAGTGGACATCGTCAATTACAACTCAGGTGAGTCTCAGGCCACCCCGCCTCCCCGGACGGGCTGCCCCCGGGGGTCCCCCTACAGCTTCCCCGGCCGAGACCCGGTTGCAAGACGCGCTTCCCTTAACGCTACTTAGTGGACCTTCTCGCTTCTCTTTCTTGAGCTCGGATGGAAGGAGGGAGGGAGGGAGGGAGAGAAGCCTTTATCTGGGCTGCGGCAAACAACACACTCCAACCTGGGGCTGCTTCCCGCGGCAGGCAGACCAAGTCCCGGTTGCCCGGTAGTCAACGGGCCCCTTAGTGTCCGCCTCCCACTCGGAGCAAAGCCGCCCTGTGCGAGTCCTGCGTGGAAGCCGCCTTGTAGGTCGCGGAGAAGGTTGCCCTCAATACTGAGAACATAAATCTTCAGAGCCCACTGAAGTCTGCCGAGAGGGAGGGCAGAGGCTGCGGTCCCCGCCGAGCGCACCAGGGAAACGGTTGGCCGGAGGGTTGAAAAACCAAATCCCTGTGTCGGTGAAACGCAGCTATGGGTGGGGACCCACTGGGAACCCACCCCGGCGGCTGCTGAGCCGGGCTGCCCCTCTGCGCTCAGGGCGCGGACCCCACCATCGCCCGCTCCGAGTGGTAAACCAGCCAGAAGGGCGCCCGGGAAGGTGGGCGAAGCTGCAGGTCAGGCTCCACAGCCCCGGGTGGTGCCACGGCCGCTCTTCCGGCTCCACTGGCCCCTCTTTTCATTAAGAACAAAATGCGGGCGCCGGGCACCCGCACCCAGCAACCACGGCCTCCACGAGGCTATTCAGGGAGCACCTATTATTATTGGGTGCCTGCCGGCACCCAGGACCCCAGGTCGCCCCTGCGCAGGTGAGCGTGGGACACGCCTGAGGGCCGCCAGCGAACTAGGTTTGACGCAGGGAGCCCTTCCCGTGTGCCGCAGCCCCTGGCGGGGTTCCGCAAGCCCTGGGGGCCTAAGGACTGGCCGGCGGAGGGGACTTCCTGCGCCCCGGCCCAGCCCGTGGGTGGACCTCAGCGGGGAGAAGGCGCAGGCGAGGGGTCCGCTCTGTGGGGAGGGAGCTGGAGGGCCTGACTGTGGCCGGCGGCTCTGCTACCCTGAGCGCCTGGATGCCCGCGGAAGCGACATCCCTGAGCTCACACAGGTCAGGCTGGTTTTCTCTCCCGGTCCCGGCACCTGGTAGGACAGCTGATCCGGGTCTGCCGCCAGTGTCCCACCAGGGAAGGGGTTTGTCCAACGTCACATGACCAGAGTGAGCGTGTGGAAGCGGAGAGCCCGGCTCCCAGCCGAGCGTGGGGGGCTGGCCCCGCGGGGGGCCAGGGCTCCGGTCCAGCCGTGCTCCGCTCGGTCCCAGGGTCTCGGTCCGCTCGTCAGCGCGCCTCTCCCAACCCTCTCCCACGTGCAGAGCGGGGAGGGGAGCCCAGCGGGGCTTCTGCCTCTAGGTTTCACACTGGGGTCACTGGGCGAAGGGAAAAGGGCCCCCAGCGGGGCAGGTTGGTATGGGGGCGGGGGAGGAGCCCCGGATTCTGCCAACCCGGGGTGGAGGGCTGTGCCCTCGTGCTTCCCGCTGCGCGCTGGCCAGCGCTTCGGTTCGCGGCCACTTTGCCAAGCGCGCTGACTTGGTCTCCTTTGATGCGTGGCCCCGGGGCAAGACAGGCAGGGCAGTAATTATTCTTTATTAATATAAGATGACATCGGAATCCGGAGCCACTCACCAAGGCCCTAGTGCCCTAATTAGAGGGAGAGAGAGAGAGAACTAGTAGTGCTGGAAGCAGGACAGCCCTGAGCTGATGGCAAGCCCAGGAAGGTGAAGGACATTTCTTGTCGCACAGAGGCCAGCCTGGCTCTTGGCTGGTTTATTTACTCTCATTAGCTACATTTGATTTCTGCTTTGGACCTTCCTTTATGTTAGAAAGACCCTGGGAAGCTCTCAGGACAGGTAAATTTTTGCTTTCGGTCCTGCTCTGAGGAGAATCAGTGAGTGCACATCTATTTCCCTAGACGAACGAACATTTCCTTACATTTAGGTCTTCCGTTTGCAAATTAGGGCTGCTACAGGGCCCTCGGGAAGGCTCAGGCTTCCATGCTTCTGAGGGAAGGGCGGGTGCTGAGGCCACACTGACCCAAAGGGGCTGCCGCACCCCTAGCCCAATGTCTTTGCATGAATGCACCCCTCTTTCCTGGACTCTCCTCCGAGACACGAGTAAATAGTGTGCATTTCTTTATTATCAGGTGAAAATAATCTAGAGAAATGAGGCTAAAGATGCCTGATAGAAGATCCACCCACCATTAAAAAATGTGTATGACTTTGATGACAGTTTTTTTTTTTTTTTTTTTTTTTTTTTGCCAAACCAGCAAAAGAAATGCTTCAGGGAATTAAAATCAGTGAAAGGTAGAGCGTAAAATGGACCGCAGCTCATTTCCTTCAGCCTTCTTTGGATCTTATCTTGCCACCTCGGCTGGAATGGAAACTAGTCTTGAAAAGAGTAATGTTGATACGAAACAAATATAATTTATACATTGACATATTTTCTGAAAACATGTACACAAAATATGTTTGTGATTCGAAGACTTCCAGAGAAGATGTGAACCTTGGCAAAGATCAGCTGGTGCCTGACATAAGGCACATAGATGCCTTTTAGTGAGAATATTCCTAATTTAGCTTTACCTCGGCAAATATGCAGATAGTTTAGAAAGAGACACGGAAAATGTCTTTGGAATGCTGGATTGAAATAAAAAACCCTCCGGGAGTGAACAGACTTAGTCTAGCACAGGCATCTCTCATTTGGGGGACTTCAGCATGAACGGAGACACAACATTTTTTGCCACTTCTCAAAACGCTCCTTCCTTAGTCTCTTTCTTGGCTTCCCAATTTCAGAAGCTCCTGGTAGCTGTTAAATTAGCCTCGTAGTGACCTCTGGTGGTCTCTTAGGGATCCGCCACTTCTAAGGAGGTTGACTGGCTTGGGACAGAAACTCTCCTTAGTACAGATGATCCTTCTTTAGTGACTGCAAAATAAGAATAGTTGGAGCTTACCAATATTGCCATGTCAGTTGTGTACTCGGGGTGTCTGTTTAAGACAGTTTGAAGAGAGTTATCATTTCAGTCCATAAATTGGGCAGCGGGGCTGGGGTGGGGGTGGGGCGGCGGCTATAGCTTTGGAAGCAGACCCAGCAAGTTTTCATGGCACATTTGCAATGACAAGTCATTTAGGATATTGGCTCAGTTACTCTGTAGATGAAGTAGATTACTGAGTTGAGTCATGTAAGTGATAACACAGTCACAGAGAAATCATATGTCGTCATAGCTGTTCAATAAAGTACTGATATTCTCCTTACTCACCAAATTGTATTCTGTGTGAAAACAAGATCCTTGATTGTGTTTAAGGAGCTAAAATTCTCTGCCATTAAACCCTTACCAGTAATGGAAATAGAATGCATTTTTGGTGAAGCAATTTTGTCAAACCGCTCTATAATTATTATAATTATTTTTCACAAGCATCAGTTGAAAGGCCAATGCGTATGTAATTAGGCTGGAAATCAAACTCATTTCTAAGAGACATGACTTTGGGGCAGAGGATGGCTGAGGTCAGTATTAAGCACAAGGTAAGCTTCTTATCCCCAGTGTAATATTCAGTTTAATGTGCTGTTCAGGAAAACATTATGCGTTATATATGATAACACGTAAGAAAATCTTCTAGGGAGAAGCCTGCAGTGACTAACATGTCCCTCGTAGACCATTTTATTGCCGGTACCTTTATAATCTGCTTGTGAAATATAGCTCAGTTAACGGGAGATAAGTGTAGTTTTATGGTAGGTCATAAGATGCTGTTTCATCCATGTAAGGATATGAAGGTACAATTCTGTCAGATATTTGAACTTGACGTATCCCCACTGGGCTGAAATAGGATAAAATTCAAAGCACCTTCTTGCCTTATCCCTGGGCATATGTTACTCTTGCTGGTGCAGCTTTCGCATGTCTATATTCAACATTTGGATGTAAGTATCCTCGCTTCGATTCCACTTCAGGTTCACCTGATTTTGCGTCAATGGTCACTGACGATTTTCCTGGTGACCAATGATGTGAAGTCTTGACTGCCTGCTTGTTGAACTCCTAGCCCCACGCTTGACTTAAAAGGCCCAAAGGTAAACTCACCTGTCAAACGTCAGTGAAATCCCTACTCTGTTGCCATGAGCACCTCCTATTTATGTGTCTCATGGAACTATAAACACAGGAGACATTATAAACATAGGAGACGTTAGTTCGAGCCTCATCTTGTTACATGAGGGAAAAGTTCTAAATATGTTTCGTGATGGCCAATGGCTGCCATCCTGATGTATCGTTAGATGTGTGCAGCCACTGAAAATATTTTTTAGAAAGTGGTTCTAACCAGAGCATCGCAGGCAAATACTATTTTACCCGGCAGGAAGCAAGAGCTCATATGAGGTGGTGCCTCATTCCTTTCAGCGTTAAAATTCTCACCCACCCGGACATGATCAGGTGGATATTAGATATTCTATTATAATCCACCAAAAATTATTCAGGAGGATGAGATCTGAATATGCATTAGACAAATACCTGAAAGAAAGTTTACAGGGGGGAAAAAATGGCCATGCCCTTTCCCTTGCCAGAAAGTTGGCCAAATCAGTAAATATTTAGCCAGACGTTTTCATTCTGTAATCATATGTACCACGTGGAGCGAGGAGGTTATTGGAAATGACCTTTTAAGTGCACAGCTTTGCGTCCTGGGGATATGACTTCCCGGCTGGCTTCCAGGGCTGGGCTACCGGCCCTCCATGCGGGGTTTGGGGGGGGGGGGTGGCTTTGCAGGGGAGAGAAGATGCCGCCCACTTGGTGCCAGGCTAGCTAGGGCACAGCTCATGTCCCACTCACACCGCCCAGAGCCACGGGGCCAAGGTGTGAGGCTGGCAATGATCCCAGAACTGTGGGGAGCGTGACAGGCGTGCCCCGCATGAGCCCAAGCTGGGCGCACTCTTCCAGAAACATGTATTAACACGCCTCCTAGGAGGAATGACGTTCTGCCGGACAGAGCCCTCTGTGCTCACCAGTTATAGCCAAAAGCACTGCAAAATCATAGTCTTACGATGACTTAAGAAACGTACACATTTTTGTGTAACTTTCTTTCCCACCTCCGGGCCCCTTCTAGCTCCTTCCTGGTGGAGGAGGTGGTGGGAGCATCAAGAAAGGCTAAAAACTGGAACTGGCCTTAGCCGGCAGGCTCTCGGGAACCCTCAGGTTTGACAGAGCGGAAGGTGACGACGGGCTACCTTCGCAGAGTGGGTGTCATTTCACACGTGAAGAGCAGACGGGGAGTCTGTAACCAGTGCGTGTGTGCAGGGCGGAGACACCTACATGCCTTCGCTCTTGGAGGGTCCTCTCACTCCGACGCCTTACGTTTTCCTAGCGACCTAAAGAGAGAGATTTGCCTTCCCTTCTAGGCGCAAAGGTGGGCTGTGCTCGCCTTGCCAGGGTCGCTTGGCTGGCCGGGGTGGCTGGCGTCTTGCTGTCGCCTGGCCTGGCGGCCTGTCCCCCTGGAGGGGCTGTTCATGGCCGGAGCATGACCCCACCGCCCAGGCAGACAGTCCCACTGAGCCCTGGCCTGTTTCCCGCGCCCCGACAGGTTGTAACGAGAACGAGGCGGACCATCTGGACCGCGACCAGCAGCCCTACCCGCCCTCCCAGAAGACCAAGCGCATGCGCACCTCGTTCAAGCACCACCAGCTCCGGACCATGAAGTCCTACTTCGCCATCAACCACAACCCGGACGCCAAGGACCTCAAGC
The DNA here is from genome assembly GCA_004026585.1 of Noctilio leporinus. Lineage (NCBI taxonomy): Eukaryota > Metazoa > Chordata > Mammalia > Chiroptera > Noctilionidae > Noctilio > Noctilio leporinus. The sequence continues at coordinate 315,719 of PVIW01001130.1, forward strand.
AGCTCGCCCAGAAGACGGGCCTCACCAAAAGGGTTTTGCAGGTAAGGACGCCGCATGGTTGGCTGTGCGTCCGGGTCGCCTGGCCTGCGAACAGGTTCTCTCCCCTGTTGAGCGATGCCGGTGTTTCCTGCTTCTTCTCCTGAGTCCACCTTAGGGTCCCAGAGGGTGTGCAGGGAGCTCGCAGGGGCTCCGGGGAGGGCCCACAGAGAGACCCCGCCTCTCGGAACGGCAGCCATGATCTCCCCGAGGCGGAGAGAGGGGTCCTCGGAGGTCAGCACAGCGCGCCGTCCGCAAATGGCGCACCTGCCGGGCGGTGGCTTCCGACGGCTCCCTTCCCGGGGGCGGGGGGGCGGACCTGCAGGGCTGTCGGGTCAGCAGGCTGCGGGCAGCTCCTCTCACATGTGCTGAGCTTCCCAATTCAGATGGCCCCCCTTTCACCCCCCACCCAAAGCCACAGTGTGGTGAGGGTCTCAGCCACCACTGGGAGAGGCGTTTCTCGTCTGAATGAACCACGTTCCAACCCAATCGCCCCGCTGCTTTCCCAGAGCCAGCAGGTGAGACTAGCCCAGTAACGAGCTAACAGAGTTGAGGTGGCTCCCCTGTGACCCCTCCCACGTCCCAGTGGCCAGGAGCAGGCATGTCGGGGCCTGGTGGCCCAGGGAAATATTTCCTGTGCCATGTGTACCTGCCACGTGCCAGGCTCAGAAACAGCCCAAAATCCGGTTCAGCGATGCTCATCCCACAGGAGGGAAGCTTTGAGAAACTGTGACCCGGGTTCTCCTCCTCCAGAGATGGGGGATGAGTGAAGCAGGGGCATCCCGCCCCCTCATCTCCATGGTGCCTGCGCTTGAGTATCCTTGGTCCCCAGGGGCTCTTGTTAAGCTGGGGGCGGGGGTGTGTGCGTGTGCAGGGGATCTGCAGTCTTAGGTGAATGAGTCTGTCCTTAAAAATACAGACGGAAGGAAGGAAGGAAGGAAAGAAAAAAGGAAAGAAAAGAGCAAGAAGAGAGGAAGGAAGGAAGGAAGGAAGGAAGGAAGGAAGGAAGGAAGGAAGGAAGGAAGGAAAAAAGGAAAGAAAAGAGCAAGAAGAGAGAAAAGGAAGGAAGGAAGGAAGGAAGGAAGGAAGGAAGGAAAGAAGGAAAAGAAAAGAAATGGTCCTTCTTTCCCAAGAAGCAATTCTATTTAAAAGAGAAATATATACCCCCCCAACCCCCGAACCCACCGCCCCCCCAAAAGAAAAGAAAAAAGAGAAACAGTCTAAAAACAAACATTGGTAAAGACATCATTGGGGTTGGTTTGCAGGTTTGGTTCCAAAACGCCCGAGCCAAATTCAGAAGGAACCTTTTGCGGCAGGAGACTGGGGCCATCGATAAAGCCGACGGCCCGTCGCTTCCAGCCCCGCCCCCCGCGGACAGCGGCGCGCTCACTCCGCCGGGCACTGCGACCACTTTAACAGACCTGACCAATCCCACTATCACTGTAGTGACAGCCGTGACCTCTAACTTGGACGGCCGCGAGTCCGGGAGCCCCTCCCAAACTACCTTAACGAACCTTTTCTAACATTGGTTTCTGGTTTTTTAAAAAATGCTTCCTCTTCTTTTTATTCTTATTCTAATTATTATTTTATTATTTACAAGACCCCACCCCACCCCCAACCCACGAGATACTTGGGAAATAAAAAACAACAGCTTGGTGTGTAGCATCCGCAGCCACTTGGCGAATGAGTTTACAGTATTGTCTCCTTGGCAAAGTGTATTTATTTATTTTTTGTCTACAAAGTGTATTTGTTTTTTTGTTTTTGTTTTTTGTTTGTTTTTTAATCAGATCTTTCAGTCAGTAAGGGGAATTTTTGAATCATTCTAAGTGCCTCTTAAAATTGTATGTTACTTATTTCCAGAATCTTCAAGGGAAAAATGTGAGTGGTATTTTGATGGGCAAATCATCCTATTCCTACTTAAATGATTAGGTTAATAAAGTGTCAGATAGTCCATTAATGCTCTTGATTAAATCTTACAATTGTATGTATACTTAGGAAATTTTGAAAACACATTTAAAACATTTTAAACTGAAAATAAATGTTTTGGTTACTTCTACTTAAAAATAAATATAATTAAACAAAAGCACTAACTGTAGCAACTCAAATATGAGGGATTAATTAAATTGATTAGGTTGGCCATGTATTCCAAGAACGTGACTTTCCCTTCTCTGAGAGATGTACTACCGAACTTTCATGCATCAGTTGCTTCTCAACATGTGAACAATACTTAAACTCCTTGTGCATCTATGAAATTCCAAATAGAATTTGAAATTCTACACTTTTAACCTTCAAATGCTCCAGATGGTAGTTGCAAAACTATTCTTTCTAAATTCATTTTTTCCCAGGGAAAATGGAAATAAGCAAAATATAATTTTTTAAGAAGTCAAAATCAGCATAACTTAATTAACAGCTCTATTCATTGGCTTCAGCTGTACCATGATATTGTATCTGGCCTTCTACATGAATAACATTGAAAAAGAAACTTAGTAGACTAATCCCACCAATGAGAATTTTGTTTTCGTTTTGCTTTTATTTTACTTCGGCACAGATTGATACGTATGTCAGAAAAATCTCTTCTGACATTTGAGATTGGAAGTCATTAGTCTTAACAAAAATGAACTCAGAAGCTTTGTGGATGCTGATCTGAATATATTTCCTAGTTTACAATAGCAATTTTTTTTTTCTTTTAATTTAAGCGAAAATCTTAATGGTCTGGGCAGTGGTGAATGTTCATCTATATGCTCTCGGTGTAGTTAAATACCAATTAGGTTGTGGATTTCCTAAAAAATAATAATAATAAATAAATAAATAAGAAGTCAAGATCTATGTCTTGCTTTAGTGGATTGTTAAGAATAACTTTGCACATATTCTCCACTTTTTGGGCCCCTAAAATCTCCTCTGGTGGTCGAAGTGGCTGTTTATAGATTTTAAAGATTTCCCTCTGGCTGTATAGATGTGTGCTTACATATTGATGGTTCACTGCCCACATTAAAGTGCATTATTGTAACTTTTGCTCAGGGTCTTTAGAAAATTAGCACAGAAAGTAGCTTATTTTTAAAAAAAAATATGATGAAAGATAAGTTAACACTGTAACAGAAGAAAGGTGTGATTGCTGTTATATATTTAGCAAGTGTGGTTATCATCTTATATGGAGCTTAAATCTTGACTTTTCCTATTTCTATTACATTTTGGGCATTTACCACTAACCAGACCAAACAAACTTGGTAAGGCTGAGAACTTATGAATACACTTTTACAGGTAAAATATTGATACGTATAAATTTTGTTCTTTGACAGAACAATATATGGTACTATAGATCTACTTTATTAAGTAGACTAATTATAACTCAGTCCTCCTATGTGCCTTACGATATGACTTGGAAGTAAGTTTGTGAAAAATCAGGATATATGTGTTGTTTGTTAAATTAACTGTTTGAAGCCCTTTGACACCTCACTAGTTTTGTACTGTTTTACCTCTTATTTCTGAAACTCTTTTTATGGTGTATCCTCTTAGAGGGACAAACATGTCATAGAAAGCAGTGTGCACTCTTTCAGATATAGTTGATAAATTCAATAACCTTATATATTGAGCTTCGTGTTTATAGTACAGTAAGTGGTCTAGCAAAAATTGTCCATGTTTCTTTGTTTATTGATAAATGCATTGTATAGAAACTATCCCCCCTAAATATTTATGGACCAAACAATTGTGATTTATCCTATTAAATTTGTGTGAATAAACCATTTTGAATCTAAGGAGTTTTATTTCCCATCAGTTTTATTTAAGGTTTAACTGGACTAGGTGTTTCCAATAGCTATGTCTAAAAGTTATTAAAAATAGTTTACAAAAAATTTTTAAATATTCAAACATACAAATACTTTTGAGATTTCCGGACTTCTGATTCATTTTAAATGTACACACCCTTGCGTATGCAATGTACTTCAACTTAGAATTGCCTTTAAATATATTTTCAGAATAAAAGTAATGCCCCATGCATTTGATTCAGCCCGATTTTTAGAATTAAAAAAAAAAGAGAGAGATAACTAAGAGATAAAGTGATTGCATGAAAAGAAATCTTAAATATGATTAAGATTTAATGTTAGGTCTCTTGAGCACCAGTGGATATTTGTAAATCTAAATAGAAATTGCAGACCCCTAAAAGCCAAGTTGCTCTGTAGTTAATACATTGTCACTATGATTTTTTTCAGGGAGAACAAATCTTGGGGCATTACAGCCAAACATCCCGACGTTTGAAAATTCCCTAAAGTATTAAAAGAAGGGGAAAGTTTGATCGGAAATCCACACCAGTGAAGACAAAGACAATATTAGGTTATGATAATCATATATGCTAAAACCTTTTGAGCCAAAAAAAAAAAAAGGCAAAGCGAGAGAGACAGACTTAAATGTCATTTCCTGAATGTGAACAATTCTGTTCTTTATGGTTCCTAACACAAATGGAGGCTTAAACTGATGTGGTTTAAAACACAATGAGGTAAATGGTCAACTGTGTACACACAGAGCAACCTGGCAGCAATACGCACACCCTGTATTTGAAGCAAATTATTATTGAAAAAAATTTCACACATTTGTCAAGCACCGTGGTTGTAAATTTCCCAACCTTCATTTCACCTGCTTGCTAATGTGTATTAGTCCGACCTGTTAATGGCATTCTCCAATTGTAAATTCAGAGAAAAGCTATCCCACTTGAGAGTATAGGGATCGATGCCCAGTAAGTTTAGAATTATTGTTTATTCCTTTCCTTTTTAAACAGAACTTTCTGCATGCACTTTACACCTGTCACTCCCAGTGTGCATCTCTGTATGACGACTTCTCTTTGCTGTTTCTTGTATGATAAATAGCTTTCATTAATAAACATTTTGTTTGATGCCAGCATAGTTAACTTTATGTTAAACACACACTGTTGACATTAATTTTGAACACTGTCGGAAGAGGCAAATGCATCTCCAACTTGTACTTAGGAGAAAAGTCCAACCATATTATGAGGTTCAATTCGGTAGCCCAGGATGAAATTACTTCCTTGGTTTTTCACGTTTCATGACTTTTTATTATATCAATGGACATGTGTTAAAAATGTAAAAAGAACAAAGATGACCCAGATTACAACAAAACTAAACCTTACAATAAACTATCACATGAAATTTCAGCAACATTTTAGAGTAAAATGGACAGATCCTCTGTAAGTTTACATGTTCACTATGCAATGAGCAAACTTATTGAAGTATACAGATCTATTCTGAATTATGCAAAGACCCAATCTCTGCATAATTCAAATTACATATGCTATTACAAACAAAGGAGCACGTGGGAAGAGAAACACATACCTAGGAATGAGGATGTTTTTAATTGTTAAAGGCAATATTTGAAGAAAGAATTTTTTAATGATTCCTGTTTAGCTGTATATCCAAAGCATATGTTAAACAACTTAACATATAACTTTCCAGAAAGCTTTTCATTATGATGAAATTTTTATGATATACGAATGAACCCTATGTAAATGATGTAACTTTTATGAATGATAGACATTAAATATTTCACTTACATGTATTCTCAGAATTTTGAATGTTTTCTTAAATGCTTTCACTTCCTGAATACTTCAAATAAAAATTAAAGGGAGAGCAACTCACGGATTAAATAAAAATGAAATAAATACAAAAAGCAGACTAGGCTGCATGACCCCCAAGCATGTTGGCATTGTCAGTTTATGCTGACAATGAATGTTTATGCGTCTTTGAAACTTCACCTCAGGCTGCTACAGCGTCCGTAGACTTTTCTAGTACCTTTCCAGCTGGTTTGTTGGAATCCCTGTCCGATCTGCTGCGTCTCCCACTGCAGTTTTGTTTAGAAATATTCGGGAACCTCACCTGGTTTTACAGCTCTTTACATATTTGTGTGGGTATGTGACATGCAGGAAGAGACCAAAGAAGGGAAGAACGTAATGGGAAGTAGACATCTGAAAAAAAGTGCAACGAAGTTGACCCAGGCCCACTTTTAAAAAGTGAAAGGAAGGAGCACAATTTACATGAGTGGGGAGAGGACAGGGCAGGTGACTGAGTTGAAGTCTGTCCCCAGGATGTCCAGCCATGTCCCGGTCCAGGCCAGGACACACTTACTGCTTGGCACAGAAATGAAGGCTGCAGACTTCTTGGAAGGAATCAGGGCACTCAGTTTTCAGAGCTCCTGCCTCCTGGGTTAGTCTAGCTTTTGGCAGGTTGATTCTGGGCAAAGAATGCTTCACTGCAAGCAGCCATTCTGGTTCCATAGGCATGTTAATGTTGACTTACAGTGTGGGCAGATTTTATTACACCTCAAATGAGGATCAAACTCCCCAATCAAGCACCCAAAGCAAACACTTTTCTGACCATGGTGATTTTTCATCATCCGAAAAGAAAAAGATAGCTTTATTGAACACAAACCCAGCAGAATCCACCCCACTTTCTTTGACCGTAACCTTCCTTTGGAGTCAGCGCATTCTGGAAGCCACGTAGCAATATGAGCTTGCTTTCCGCTGCGTGGGCTGGCGGGGTGTCACGTGGAAAATGTGGAAGGGGGGCTTTCCGGAATGGAAATGTGGAGTCATGGCCTTCGAGGCCCTAAGGGAAACGCCTACGGGTAATCCTGTCGTTATAAAAGAGGAATAGAAACACCTAATTTTGTTTGGAGTTCGGCTCTTGGGTTGTCGGTTACGTTTGACAAAGGCCTGTGAGCTTGAGGTGGCTCAGTCCCTTTTACATGTCATGTTCTCTTGACACCAGAGGTAACCAGGATGCTGGGACATGGTCCAAATGGAAGAAATGGCTGTTTTCTTTGCAACCATACATTAGTACAAACTCTGGATTGGCCTTTTGGATCTATTTTATATTTTTAGTCATTGGGAACGGACTCTGAATATTTAAATAAATAAGAACCCTCTAATGTAACACCACAGTTCTTGGCTTTACAGCCAGTGTCAAAAAATAAGAATGTTTTTTAGCATCATTGACTCTGAAACATTTTTATCATACCTACTCTGTCCCTATAATTTTTTTTCAGAATAATATTACCATTAACCTTATTTTAAGAATATGTGATAATTCTAAGTTACTACATTCGTTTGAATGCCTTCTAGGGACATTGCCATTTCATTTTACCTGTTTGCATAGGAAAAAAATGTTCAGAACTGCATGGTACCCAAGGAAATGTCTATGAATATGATATAAGTAGCAATATAAGCACACTAAACTTCTTTTTAGCTGTGTTAAAAATAGGTATTTTTTATCTAACAGCACCCCCTCCTTCCAGCACTTCTTTGTGAATATTAATATAGTAAACTCCTCCTTATGGTGCATCATACTGACACTTGTTTTCTTCCCTGGGACTATTAATTTTTGTTTCTTTGCACTACATGTATCTTGTGCTGAAATAACAGAAATTGGGCAAGAATAAAGGTCCAGCTATCAGCCGTCTGTAGAAAATTCCAGTGTGCGTTTCTGTGTATTTTCCCTCACATATTAGGGCCATCAGGAACACGTTTTTTCCTTTGGAACTTCATGTTTACCTCTTGCATGATCTTATAAATGACTCTGAGGAGTGACTGGATACCTTTTGTGGTTATTTGAAAATAAAATTTGCTACAAACAAGACATTCCTGTTTCTATTGCCTCATGTATAAATATATTTTTTCTATACTTTCCCATTAAAGCCGAGAAATTAACCTCCAGCGATATTTAAATGGTTATTTATGACAAATATACAAAGATGAAGAAACTCAAAGATGAAGCTGGTTTGATTTAATCATTGGGTTTTCTTTCCTTTTCTGAGGCAGCAAAAATCACAAAGGCCTACCTGCTTTTCCCTCGCCAGTCAGGGGTTTTGACAGCTTGCAGCACTGAAAGTCATACAATTTACTATTCAGTAAACTTTAATTCTCTAGAATAAATGCCCTTTACAAAACGTGACTTTTGGAAAACACACAGGTACTGCATGATTTCCAGCCAAGGCTGGACTCCTACAGAGTGCTTTTTCCGAAGAAAAATACAGTGGAAAATGACGTTACATGTACTATTTGTAGCATTTTACTGGATTGAGTTAGATGCACTCCAGGAATTTTAAAGAGCTATAAAAACCTCCAAAACGGTGTGATGTAAAGAAGTCAGTGGTGGTATTTTTCTGGGACAAAAACAGAGACAGTTTGTTTTATAAATACAGTTACCTAGTTACGTGATTATTTTGGGGCGTATGTGAGGTCGCCTCCCAGATATTTTAATGAGAAGAAGGTCTTTACATCTCCAAGGGTTCTGATACGGTTCTTTATTTGGTTTCCTTCTTAAGCATCATGAGTCCCTCTGTGTGTGTGTGTGTGTGTGAGATACTGTCTTCCTAGAAACACCCATAAAAACATATATGTATTAACCAAGAAGGCTCATCACTGTTAAACCAATTTTTAATTACAAGAAAAACAAAATAGGGGAACCAACGGCTGTTTTCCTCCGTCGGGGGAGACTGTAGCAGGTCTGCTTTTTGAACCCAGCCTGGAGCTTGCCTGCCGGCTTCCTGGGGTGTCCCTGTGACGTCAGGGTTTTCGGGGGTCGTCCTCACCCCGCTCAGCCCGGACCCCCCAATTTGCTGTAATGATGCTTGGGGCGGGGGGTCAAGGGGAAAGCAGGAGTTCTCCAGCAACCGACTCATGCTCACGTTTCAAGGCAGACGCCCCCACAACAAAAGGGGTGCATTTTGTGGGGTGAATGGTTTCATTTACATCCGTTGATGGGGATCTGTCCCAGTTCGGAGAGGATCTGCGGGTTCCTGTGGTCGGTCTGCGGTGGCAGCTGGACACCGCTGAGTTCACTAGTGAACATGGGGTATAAATGCGACCCCCCATGTGCACACACACATCAGGGGACCCCATGGGCTGCGGGGCTGCTGGATTCCGGGGTTCCCCGCCTTTGCAGCTCCAGGAGCTGGAACACCCAACGCCCGGGTGCTGGATGGTGGTGGATTTGGCGCCCGGGCTGGGTTTTCTGTTTTTCCCCAGCACCTCGGATGAGACTTAGCGGTGATAAACTCACAAATTTATTCTGTGCGCTGGAAACAGCCCGGCGGGGTTGCGTGTTCAAATGCCGCTCCCTCCGCCCCGCCCACTTTTATTTTTCTCAATTGCTCAGAAAGTGCCAGACGAATGCGCATCTTTTCTAATTCGAGCGACATGGTGGGCCTTCCCCAGCAAAGGGCGGATCTGAAGAGCTTCAGCTTGGTTTCTCCAGATTTACTTACTATTATTAAATAGATCCCGGGAAGAGGGTCACTGCAGCAACTTGGCTGCTGCCACGGTTTCTTGTTTATTCCTGCGGACTTGTTAGCTTTCCCTGCACAAGGGTGACACTTGTCGCAGGACATGGTTGGGTAATGAAGCTATGTGGAATTTTCCATAAATGTTCACACACCCTGTGAAGTGGGTCATGCTCCCCATTCTTCCAGAACCCCTTTCCTCAGGGCAGTTCCTTGTCCCATCACCCGGCGGACACCCCTTTCTTTCAGGGTAGCAACGGTGTTACCCAGAGGGAGGCATTTTCCCTGCCTTTATTCACACCCGCCTCCGCCTGGCCTGAAAATGCCTTCCCGATGGGCACCTGTGCCCCCTGTCCCCCAAATCTCGTCTCCTGCCTCCTGGTCCAGCCCAGGGCTCTGTCCCCTGGCTTCTCCCACCTGCCATTTGGTCTCATTCTTCCTTCAAGGCTCAGCTGCTCGGTGATGGCTCCAAACATATTTCTTGGGTGAGGTTCCACCTGGCCATTCTGCAGGTGAAGGACAGGGTAAAGGACGTTGGACTCATTTTTCCCTTTAACAGGCTTTGCATCTGCATTTTAAAAATTTCTGCGAATGGCCCTGGCTGGTGGCTCAGTGGATAAGGCCCCGGCCTGTGAACCCAAAGGTCGTTGGTTCGATTCCCAGCCAGGGCACATACCCAGGTTGCAAGCCAGGTCTCTAGCCAGGTCCCCAGCTGGAGGCAGGTGACAGGCAACCATACAAGGATGTCTCTCTCCCTCTCTGCTTCTCTCCCTTCCCTTCTCTCTAAAAATAATGAATAAAATCTTAAAGAAAAAAGAAAAAGTAAACTTGTCGGATAGTCAAGGTTCTTTCTAATGTGACTTGCTTTATTTTTCTAGGTTATTTTTTACTTTATTGTAGTACTAGCCTGCCATGTTTTTTGTTTTTTGGGTCTCTTTTTTTTTTTGCACACGGTACCTTCTCTAATTATAAAATATTTTCAACACTTAGCTACTTAAATCTCACAAATTTTATTTTCTTCATTAATAATTGCAGGCATTCGAATAAAGAAATCATCTACAATCCCCACACCATCATCTAGCATTTATACACATTTTTCTCAAGTTCTTTTCCCGTCATATTTTTTTTACAAAGTTATAATAATTTTGTGAAAGCTCATAGTGTGGCGTCTGGGACATAAAAGGCACTCGATATATGGTAATTCATTTAAATCTCAAAAGTATTTCTTTGAATTATTCTAATTGCACCCCCATGCACATTGTCTTCATTGACACCTGTGATACTGGATGTCTTCTTTTCTGGCTCCTGCATTCTGTCCCCAAACTTGGGATGAGTAATGCTAGGCTTTATCATAAATACGTTACAACTAATTCGTTCCTACGCCCCCCTCAGATCGCACACCTTTCTGGGGATTTCCCGAGCGTGGCCTCTGGTTTTGGTGTGCGTCACCCTGAACTCTGTGCGTCCCAGCTGAACTCTGCCGGACAGGTTCGGCTCAGAAGGACGTTGGGATAATTCACCGCAGGCACCTCCAGCGATCCAAACATTTCTCGGGTGAAATTCATCTCCCACCTGTGTCGACAGCCCTTGGGATCTGCGCCACTCGGGGGCAACCCCTGATGCCGTCCATCCCCTCCACAGCACCCCCATAAACCCCACTGCTCAGAGGCAGACGAACTGGCTTATTTCATTAGAAACAGGGTCCGTGGGGTGGTGTGGGGCCGCTAAAGTGTGCCAACCTGCCCACACGCAGACCCCACCTCTCCTGTCCCCGAAAAGGGGGCTTCTACCCCCTGGATAAGGTCCCTCCCTCTGCAGACCCCTACCCCCTGCAGTTTTGGGGAGCCTGACACAACCCTCCACTCCTCTTACCTCTTGTTTGTCAACTGACTTCCTGCCTGTTCTCTTCAATTTTATTTTAGGGCAGGGTGCCATCTTTTACCCCCTAACGCAGCCACAAATCTGGGCGTTATCCTTGACACTCAATCTTCTTTACCTTTAACGCAAATCCATCACCACATTCCAAACTACTTTTCAAACCCCTCCCCGCCTGCCGCCGCCCCTGGGGCCTGGCTGCCAACCTTCCCTCTCCGGGTGACAGGGAATTTTTCACCGGCGCTGGCCCTTCCAGCCGGTCTCCGTCCTGGACGGTGGGTCCCAAACATGATTTCAATCACGCTGCCATGACAACCCGCCCCAGCCCTCCCGCCGGAGGCCTTCCTAGCATGGTTCCCACCGTTGCAGAAAACAGCCAGTGTTTAACGTGGATGGAAGAGCCGTGTCTCCTTGGGCTCCTCCCGGCTCCGGCGCTGCGGCCACCTGCCCCGTCCTCACCGTCCTCACCGAAGGCCTCTGCACCAGCTGTGCCCTGAGCACCTGCTCACGACATGCTCAGCCCTGGTTTCCAGCTGACAGGACGCTGTCTCCAACGCGCACCTTAGACAAGATTCATTCTCCGCTCCAGCGTTTCACCGCACCTCCTTCTACACGCCCCGTGACAGCTGCCATTTCGTATTTATGGCTGAGATCACTTAATTTACACCTGTCTTCCAACCCAGGCTGCACACGCAGGGAGGCGGAGACGGTCCTGCTCTTGCCCCGAATCAGGAGGGCAGGAGGCACTCGATAAATATGTATCGACTCAGTAACTGAGGCCCCGGGCTTCGCCTGGGCTGCCCCAGGGCGCTGCTTCCTCAACTTGAGCATCCGAATACCCCGAAGGCGGTCCAGGCACCGAGACAGAGCGCGGGGCCTCGATTCCAGAATCACTCGCCCTGCAGGTCTCGGGGGTCACGCAGGAACGTACACTTCCAACAAGTTCTGGGGTACTGCTGAGCTGGCAGGTCCGGGGGCCACGGTTGGAGGAGTGTTGCTTTAGGGAAGTCACTGCATCATGGTGACACGGTCACGATGGTCAAGAAATGTACAGTTTAATCCAGGTGCAAGGAGCGGAGAAGAGAAATTCGAGTTTAAAAATATAGCAGTTAAAATTCTGGAAGCTGTAAACGGAAAATTATGCCGCGATCTTGTCTATCACGGGGATGTGTATAATTGATCGCTACGTTGGTTCTGTGGAAAGTACTTGCTGTTGGTGTTTATGAAAAAGAAAGATCATGTTCGACTGAATGGATTATAAAAATAGTTCGTAGACTTTAAGTGAGCCTTACAGGAACGTCAGGAAGGGTTGAGGGTGCGATTGTCACTGAGGATGGAAAATACAGGAAAGTGGAAAAGCAGGAAGCACTGTCCAAAGGAAAGGAAGGTCGAAGAATAGGCCCATTTCCTTTCCTTTTATTATCTATTGGTTTTTAGAGAGACAAGGAGGAGGGGTAGAGAAGGGAGAGAGGGACATGGACTTGCTTTTTCACCTGTGCACCCATTCACCGATTGCTTCTTGTATCTACCCTGACCGGGGATTGAACCTGTAACCTTGGGATATCAGGGCGATGTTCTAACCAACCGCACTACCCAGCCAGGGCCAAGAACATGCGGTTCAACCCCTAACGCAACGTCCCCCCGGAGAGGGGTGGCCCTCAGCAGCTCCCCGAGAAGGCTGTGGGGGAGGCCATGGCTGGGGAGTGGCCCACGTAGGAGGCTTTAGGCCGCAGGCTGGTTTAACTGGGCCCCGGGCAGCTAGCTGTACTGTTGGTGCCGTGGTTGGACATGCTGCGCAGCTCCCTTCGGGACACCGGAGGATCTGGGGCTGTCACTTGCCAGAGGCAACTGCTCTGCCCTATCCAGGGGCCTTTCAGGTGGCGGGGTGTCTAGAGCTCACCGGTCTGCCTTCTGGACCCCTGTCCTTACCTCGGAACGCATTCACGCTAATTTAATAAATGCGTGTTTAAACATAACGGTTTCACAACATGTCACGCTATTCAAGCCCTGGCTGGTGTGGCTCAGCGGGTTGAGCGCCGGCCTATGAACCAAAAGGTCACCATGTCAATTCCCAGTCAGGGCACTTGTCTGGGTTGCAGGCCAATCGATGTTTCTCCCCCTCTTCTTCTCCCTCCCTTCCCCGTCTCTAGAAATAAATAAATAAAATATTAAAAATAAGAATATTCAAGGAGATTGCAGCAGACCAGATTTTTGATCAATGTGACCGTATTTAGGAACACATTGAGCGATTAGGGAACATATTTTGTTACACATTTCTATGCCAGGAATATGATAAACAAAAAAAAATTTGCATTTTTAGGGGAGATTTCTGAATGGCACGAGGAACCTGGGAGCTCTTGCCTGGGGAGGGGGGTGGCTGTGTAGTCACGTCTGTTTGGACTCGTCTGGTGACAAAAGTGTGAAGCTTCAAAGTCTGCGGAGTCCCACGGGGCTGTGCCAGGCTTCACCCCTGGGGAGGGGAGCCCCTCTCTCCTGCTCATGGGGTTCCTGTGTTCACCGAGTAGATTTGGGAAATGAAATTTAGAGCCCCTTTTTGTTGGTCCTACCTTTTGCCTCCCTTATTTATCTCGCTGAGAAGCTTTTAACGACAACATGGTCCATGTTTTGAAATACCATTCTCCACCGAGAAGTAAACTGTGAAATTCTCTGTCTTTCTCTGATTTGAAACAGTTGGAAGGCATGCAGCTGGTGTTGGGCCATGTTTCTGTGATTACGTTTCTAAAATAGAATGCTAGGTTTCCTCCTCACTCACGCGACTTTGAGGCACGTCTTACGGAGGAGTTGTCAGAAGTGCCCCTCAAGGAGCAGACCACAAATCAGAGGGCTCTCATTTTATTAAGCAAGTTTTATGGTGCGTCCAGATGAATTCAACAAGATAAGCATACCTACCCAAACATGGTTAATATTATCTTTCGTGCTATTGGCCTGTTAGCAACCGTGGGTCATTTTTTATCGGGAAAAATGACTGTAACGACGTAGGTGAATTTGTGGTAATGTCAAGAGTCCAGGGTGTTTGTGGGCTTCAACAGGTTGCCTGATGTACTTTGGAGATTCTTCTCATGCTCCATGTAGGAGGAGAAGGGTGTCCGGTGGTTGATCTCTTCAGGACGGGAAATCACCAACCTAAGTCACTGACACTTCACTCTAGTGGTTGATGGCAGAGACACACAGTCAGCGTGGAGGTGCTGTGGGCTCAGGTGGGCTGGCCAGCTAGACAGGCTCTCACAGGAAAACAGTCCTTTGATGGCATTTCCTTAGCCAGGAACCTTCCCTAGAATCTGAAAGCAAAGCACCTGGATTTCTGCCATGCCTGCAGGCTGGGTCAGACTCTTCAAGTAGGGTGCATACTATTTAAGTTAACAGCAATATAACAACAAACACTTGATCTTATTAAAAGCAACAATCTGCAGCATCCAGGGAGACTGGGGCTGGGTTAAACTACCAGGAAGGACATATGGACACATGCAATCATGCTCGTGATGGCAGAATCAGAGCAACAGTTTGGACGATACTTCGATGATCTCTTGGTATGAATCCCGGTGAATTTTCTCTGCTCCTCGCCTGGGTGTATTTCTGTGATGACTTGTCTTCTAAAGTCAGGGGTTTGCTTGTTCTTCTCTGATTTCACGTTGGAAGGACACCGTCAGAACCTGCAGTCTTGTGCTTCCACGCTTTCTGCACTCATTCCAGGCAGACCGTGGTCCTTCTGTTAACCTGCTGTATGTGCGCACTCAGTGCTGAGACATTGTGACAGGGGCAGGTGAGTTTCGAAATACGCAGGTAGGATGTTTTGTTATAAGCCCCTTTACCTTTATTGTTTATGATCTTGCTGTCCCATCCCTAAACCCGTCTAGCTCTGTTTCCTGCATTCTACCACCAGCCTGTAAAATAAATACACTGAGTGATCTGCACTTTAAACACAGTTTGCAAAAAATGTAATTTTACGTGTCCCACGTACACACATCCTCCTATTAAGTCATCCCCGTCTTTCCAGTCAATCAGTATTTTCATGAGGCAAAGTGCTCAGTAAGGTTGGTTGGACTTGGAAGCTCTCCATGTCTCTTAGCCATGCACTTTTACCCCATTGTCCGGGGTGGGCTTCTGTCCCAGATGGCTGGTCTTGTGTCAATAGCTCCAGTCACTTTTCTGCGCTCAGGTTGCCTCTTCCATGTCACAGACTGTACATAGTAAAACCTATTGTAGAGGCAGGGAAACGGAGGCTCAGAGGCTGGACTCGCTGCACAGCTGGATTCTGACCCTGTTAGGATTCGGAACCAGTTCTGCATGACTCCAAGCATGTCCCTTCTTTTCTCAGTACACTACTGTGCCCTCAACTCCTGACTACAGTTGAAGTCTTCCTTTTAGAGTAAAAATATGTGATGTAGAGTCTTCACATCAATGTGACGTATGTTTTATATAGTATTTATTTTTATTACTAGCATTCAATACGTGCTGGGTATCATTGAACAGGCTTGGCATGTATCATCGCATTAATTCCTGGGGCCAATTCTCTGAAATGCAGATATCAAAGACATGAAGCTCAAGAGATGGGCCACAGCGTAGTTAAATAATTCCTCAGAGTGGCCCAGCCATGACTGGGGTCCCCGCTGTGTGCTCACATTGGACGTCTTACTCCTTACGCTGCACAGGCTCTTTGGTTAAGGGAAACTTCAGAACATGAGGTCCCAAGACCATACTCCCCGCGTTGTTTTTACATAGACGCTTCATTCAACCAAATCTGTATCTAGCCAGTGCCAGGCTTGGTGCCACGATCTGACAATCAGTCAGCCCTTTCCTTTCCCAGTGTTACTGGCATGGTAGTGCCGTGACCCTAGCGGAAAGTGGCAGGGGAAGAAGCAACGGGGCCATGAGAGTACAGGTGCCCAGGAAATTCTTTCTGCCTGAGGGCAGGGGAAGAGGGCAGGCTGTGCGGGAAACCAGGAGCCAGGTGAGTCCTGAAGCCACAGTGGGACGCAGGCAGGGGACAGGAATGGAGATGCCCTGCTAGGCAGTGACGAGGGCAGGGCCGGTTACAGGAGAGCACCGGGGAGGCTGTGGAGTATTGGGGCGGGGGTGCTGGTGACTGGCTGGAAAATAGGGCTAGAAAGTCACCTTGGGGCCCCACCTGGAAGAGCGTTGGTGCATGGAACTTCCACGCTCACGGCTGCGGCCGGCTGCGAGGTTTGAGAGTGCCTTTGGCACACGGTGCGTGTGGACGAGGGCAGTGCACGTGGAGGAGGGCCACCGCCGTCGCTCAGGGGTTCCCACTGAGTCCATCGCGGCCTCCTCCCCGAGTGTCCCCAGCTTCCACTGTCACGTCCCCCTGTCCTCGCAGATGTGCGCATGGCCAGCACTGTGGGCACATCTGGGCAGCCGCACTGCGCCTGTCACTGAAACAAGCCCTGCTGCCGGTCCAACGTTCTGCTGTCCCTGCTGTGACACCCGTAACGCTGTCTGAGCCAGGACCTGCCTTTCCATGCCGCCCTGGATGCTGCACGCGAGTTTGGACAAAGACTCCTTCAGCCTCTCGGAGGAGGAGGAAGCGGGCAGAACCAGGAGGCCAGAAGGCAGGAGCAGCCGTCCGCATAATTGGTGCAGCCCTTCAGGACTTCGTCTGAGGTGCCGGAGCTGTCTTGGTCCGAAATAGCCTGCCAGCTCACCCCGGCCGGGCTGGAGGAAGAGGCGTAGGAACCCAACTTTTTGGTGGAGTTGATACCTGAAGTCAAGACACCGGTGACAACATGGTTTCTAATGTATATTTTGGGACAGAATCCAAGGCAGCGCCTGAGGCTGGCCTCAGGACATCCCTGCCTCCTGGTACTTCATTAGCTCGCAGATCTCTCTCTGGGAAGGTGCTGCTCAGCCCACCTCCTCGCTGCCCTCGGGTCCTGTCTCCCGGACTCACCCCCGTGCTCCGTTCCTGCGTCTGCAGCCCCCTCCTCCTGCTAAATGCGCAGAGTGGGCTGTAGGTCCAAATCTGCACGTTGGATTTCTTCTCGCTCAAGTCAGACCCGTGGGAGTGCATTCATTAGGCAACACGACTTTTTCTTTCTTACCATGGAGATAAGTTCCGGACCTCATCCAGCCAGGGTGCAACTGACCTTAGATCAGCGACTCTTAATGAGACTCTAAAGTAAGTCATTAAGTAGACTTAGATAAATTTAAACGTAAGTTACAGTTGATCCTTGAACAACCAACGCAGTGGGTAGAGGACCTGACTTCCAACGCCATCGGAAATCCAGGTGTCATTTCTTGAGCCCCCCAAAACTTATCTTGTCCCCCAGGCTCCTTACATTAAAAGGGGTGGAGCTGTGCACACACTCAACTCTCCACATGCCTGAACTCCCCACCATAGATGGAAAACACAGGATTCATTGGAAAAAATCCACACCTAGGTGGACTCACACTGGTCAAACCTGTCTTGTCCAAGGGTCAAGTGCAATTGAATTTCCCTGTATTGAAAAAAGGCTTTGGCGGAATGAACTCTGGAAGGCTGGAAACCACAGTGACATCTAGATATTTTTCTCATGCACAACTGGAATAGCTTTTTGTTTCCTCGGGGTGTTATTTCCTTAGTTGGGAGCCTGGACTTTAGAAAGGTTCCGGCCTCGACACGTAACATCTGAATTGGCATCATCTCTGGCCCTGCCCGAAATCCCACAGCCAGTAATAGCTTGATTGTCAAGGAAAACTCCCTGGACCTTGTTATTTATAAATTAAGTATTTGTTCAATGATTCCAATCAGTCAGCCAGTGTGGCATGGCATCAGGGTATGAGCCCAGAATCCCAGTCATCTCTGTGTTTTCTTTAGAAAAAGCAGAGGCTCTGTTTCTCCTTTCCTAAGGTGCCGAGGCCCTAGGAGGTCCCTTCAGTGTTTGTTACAGGTGATAAATTAGAGCAAAAGCATGATTTAAAATACGCCGTTTTAGCCTAACGTGCTGGGCCTTTCCTTAGGTAAACAAAATGCTTCTTTTATAACATCAGTAAAGTATATTTTGTTGGCTGACAAATGAAGGCTCTTATAAGCATTTAACTGAAAACGTGCTATATTGACTTATGGAAGGTTGGTGTAGAATGTTATTTACATAAACAGAACCATAAAAGATGTGTGTTTGAAGCATCCCTATACGGGTTGATGATAGGAATAATGAAAGGTGGCTTACACACTGGCAATATTTTCATAGAAACACGTCGATATGCCTATATACCCTCGTCAAAGTTCTTTGATGAGTGGCTTTCTTAATTATGATGCCTGTGAAAGAGAGAAACTAGTAAAAACACTTACTCTCTCCTGGTTAAAAAAAAATTAACTTTTCCCCCTAGTAAAAGTAGAGACACTTCAGATTTTAGGGCCCTCTTGGCTCCTAAAACCCAAGTGCTGCTTGAAAAATGGCCTTTCCAGCCTCCAGCCAGCAGCCACGGCTCCAACCCACGGGGGATGGAGAGACGCAGAGCAGCTCCGCTCCCAGTGGCAGCCTGCCATTTCGGAAAATCACAGCTTTTTCAAGAAGGAAAAAAAAAAAACCCAGTAAGCCACTTAATTCACCTTCTTGGAACTAGATGGAAGTTGAGCAAAAAAATAAGTAGGGTGAGGAAGAGAGAGCCCTCATTCCTACTTGAAAACTCTTGCAACATTTGGTGGAAGTGAAGTGTGCCGTCACAGCCTTTGGAGCAGCATTTCAAACAGAGGAATTTTAAAGAGCTTACCTTTGGCTGAAGAGATGAAATATGGAGACCATCCCCCCTCATACTGGACACGCTGAGAGACACCAGACAGGGGAGGGGTAGGCAGCCCCCAATAGTATCATCTGCAAATTTGGGGAAGAAAATATTTAGCACTGAGCCCCACATTTCTTTGACCTGATTTGTGCTGCACATATACCTCAGCCTCTGTATCAATATTTTCTATTTATAGGTAATCGAGTCATTCGAAATGGCCCCTAAAAGTGGGAGCACACAGCACCTGACCGAGGCTCATAAAAGCGAAGAGTCAGCGCATTGAAGGTTCTGCTCCAGGTCCCAGTCTGTGATTGCCAACATCTCATTCTAAAGTGTGATCAAGACCCTATGGATGAAAGGGATCCCAAATGCCAACACCCTTGAAAACACACAATAGTGTTTGCAAGTGTACCCTTTTCTTAGGGTGTCAACATCAAACACGTGCTTATTCACATGTATGCTGTGTGGGACCACGATCCAAGGTAAACCAGTGCCCTCATCTGTTTTTGAGAAGTTTAATTTGTCACCACAAGCACACCAGCAGGCCCCGATTTCCAACGTCTGTTTCGTTCTTTAAGGACTCAGAGCTCCGTTGTGAGCTGGCTGGTTCCGTGGCTCAGGGAAAAGTACAAGGTGGACCTGGAGTGGCTTGGGGCTCCACAAAGCTGGAGTGACACCAGCCATGATGGGCACGTGTTGAATGGACATGGCATGTGGCTTGAAGGGGATCCAGTGAACCAAAATAGACCAATTGAAGCATCAGAAAAGAGGAGAGAAAATGGATTACAACTGTGAATAAAAAGGGATACGTGAGTGCATGCGGATATTTTTTTCTTTAGGGACTGGGTAGAGCTCTTCCGTATAGAGAGACACCAGCTATAAACGTAACAGAAATCAAAGATTTGGAAAAATCACTCCTCTACCACCACTGGTTTAATCAACACAGGATTATCGATGGATGGGAAACCCATCCTGTGAACATTTGTGGGGGCAGAAGCCAGTCGCACAGTCGGCAGGGGTTGGCCGCTGATGGTGTGTTCAGTACAGAGGAGAGGGACCTTCACAATGCATCATGTGGCAGATACGTGATGAAAAACAGGTGAAACGTACAGTCACCAGTGGTAGGACGAGCTGACACTCTGCCCCTGATGGACTGACGAATGCCACCCCTGGGAGACCCTCCAAGGGCGCCGGCACTGAACAGTCATGAGGAGAATCAGGAGAGCCTAGACCAGGGCACACTGAACGCCTGCAAGACAGGCAGCTGGCTTTTCAAAAATACCGTCACGTGAGGTTGTCGAAGGTGAAAGAAACCTGAAACGATACACATCGGCCAAACTTGGGTGTGGCCCTCGTCTGGATTCTGGGCAGCGCCTACGCCCAGCACGACCATAGGGAGCATTTTGATGTAAATGGGAGAAATTGGAAGGTGACCTTCCCCTTGAAACTATTATTGTATTAATATCGTCCCTGTGTTGTTAACCCTGTGGTCTGTTTTAAACTTTCCACCTTCTGTCCTCATAATCTTACTTAAAAGGGTTTGCGCCAGTGAGAAGCAGATCAAAATTCATAGGAGAGCTCTGAAGTCATTTTTATGGAAACAGACTCCATTTCATGAGAGGTCTCTGGCCACTGGGGCAAAAAGAAGAAGAAGAAGAAGAAGAAGAAGAAGAAGAAGAAGAAGAAGAAGAAGAAGAAGAAGGAGGAGGAGGAGGAGGAGGAGGAG